>VWYH01009010.1:1437288-1449379 GCA_013399365.1 Pampusana beccarii
GGAGAAGCAGCGCCAGTCCCGCCTGCTCACCAGCAAGGTGGGTGCGGGCCGCGGCCCGGCGGTGCCGGGAAGAGCGGGCCCGGGGGCGGCGGGAGGGCCGGGGAGCCCGGCCAGGCCGCGGGGCGGGGAAACCCGCCGGGGACTTCCCAGGCTCCGCTGGGGACCGGGCGGCTCTTCAGCCGCTGCCTTGGCTCCCCCGGGGCCTGTGCGCCCAGCGCGGGGTGTGAGCTCCGCCTGACCCCGCCTGCCCCCCCATGGCCGCTCATGGGCAGCGGAGCGGGCGGCGGGCCCGGCGTGCGCGGTGACAGCCACGGGCAGGGGGCGCGGGGGTGAAACTGAGGGGAAACCGTCGTGAACCCCAAAGCGGCGCGTTTGTCGTGGGCCCGCGCTCGGTGTTCGTCTGCAGGGTGTCACGTCGGGGCAGCTTTATGGCCAGCTCGTCGCAATACATATAAAAATTTAGCGACTGCCTCCATTTGGCCTCTTGTTTAACTGGCTGTCGTTTTCCCTCTGTATATTTCAGTAGTATTTCTTCCATGCCGTTTTATGGCTAATGTATTTTCTATACTTTCAGAGGTATGAAGCAGGGTTTACCTAACTGGGATCCTAGCACAGCATGGTATCAGCGTGTACTCTTGAAATGTCCTGTTTGTGTTTAGGTTACACAGTTTTTATATAGATGTGTTCTATCATTTTAATAAACACAATAAAATTGTATTTTGCAGTCACTGCATGTAATACAGCACATTCCTCCTTTTTTTTTTTTTTTCAGTACCGGGGGTACTTCTAAATCATCTACATTTATACTGTTATTTTCCTGCCAGAGGATCTCAAATAATTTTGTAGACTTCACTAATGTGTAGCCGCTTCATGAGTGGAATGTGGTGGCAGCACAGAAACTTTAGGTCACAGCAAGTGTAACTGGAGCTCATGTAAGCTTTTTTTTCATTTGGAATGCTTTTTTTTTAAAAAGAAAGTAATGTGTTACTATCATGATAATGCATTTTAGTAGTCACACAGCCTAGACTTAAATCTCTCAATTTTTAGAAAACACTGGCATGCATCCTTTTCAAAAATGCAGAGTCCTCTGACAGCTTTATAAGCACGTAGCCCATGTTGTAGCCAACTTTTAGGAGCCTTCAGCCTTTGCAGCTGATAAACGCAGCAACAGAGCCTTCACTTCTGCTAGTGAGAGCACACTGAAAGATACAGCTTTTGTTTTGCTTGAAAGAAGGCATCGAGAAATCTGACATATAAATCGATGTTATCTTGCCATATTAATAATGTGACACAAATTGAAAATCCTGAGGTTGCTTGAGACAGAGTGGCATAGTGCGAGTGGCAGAGAGTAGAGCTGGCTTCCTTACAGGAGGTTAATACATCAAACATGAAGAAATTTTTGAAAATGCTGAGAAGATATTTGGAAGATAGATAAGGCAGAAAAATGCAGCTTTATAACATATAGCAGTGCCTGCAGCTAATAAAAGCGAGTAGGTTATTTTATAACACCTGAACAATATTTTTAGTCATAAAACCTCATCTCAAAAGGATCTTTAAATTCAAAGTGAAATAGCTTCACAGGCTGACCTAGCCACTAGTATTTAATTAGCTTCTGGATGATTATTCTTCTTTAACATTTATGTTCATGATTGAAGTCATGCTGCTTTGCATGCTCTGATTCCACAAAAATAGCCATCAGCTGGTGAACAAAGGGCAGATAATATTTGTTAAGCGTGGAAATTTTTTCACTCTTCTCAGAAACTGCTCCGAGTCATAGCTTCATCTTCACAGTTCTGAAAATACCTGAAATTGTGTCTTCCTGCTAGCATGTGGTTTTTACATCTTCAACCTCATTTTTTTCTGTACAGCATAATCAATGTGGTACTGGGCACGTCGGAACAGGTGGGACCTGTGTGGTGCCCACAGCACCACGTTGAAAGAGGAGAGGTTTTTGTCTGGGTTTCTCTCTTCTCCAAACCCATGAGAAGATTCAGCTCTGGAGACCCTCAGCAACATGAATCACAGGCATTGTCTGGAGTCTGCAATTTGACTAAATGGTCCATTCTTGCAGACAAAAGCTACCATGGAAATTCTGTTGTTTAAGAGCTTAATCACTTAGTTGGAAAAATCCATGTGTAACGTTGGGCAAATTACAAAAGAAAGTAAAATATGGTTTTGAATTGTTAAGATGTTTCTATGGCCAGGCAACACATTACCATAATTCAGTCCGGAGTGTTGTTTTTTTCCTTACAAAAATATATCCATCTTCTGAATATTTCAGCTGGGCTTTTAACTGCTGTGCTGGAAAGAAAGAAAAAAAAAGAGGGCTCGTGACATATCTCAGCTTGGAGAGGGGCATTTATCTCTCAGAACAAGGCCATGGCAAAGGCTACAGCTCAGATGAGCAAGTTACCCCGCAGTTATGCAAACGAGCAGAAGATTTGGTGCTCTCTGTTCCGTAGATAAGCACTGTTTCTCATTGTGTGATATTTTTTGACATTTTTTTACAAGTGTGTAGAATACGAATAAATCACATTCAAATGGGCAGGGACGCATTTGTATTTGTTTTGTCCAGCTCTAAGTAACAAGATCTTTAGGTGCTAAAGAACGAGCAGACAAGCTTTTAAAAACCTCTTCTCAAATGTTGGTGTGGAATTCAATCTAGAATTGGGAAGAGATGTAGTGAGGTATGAATCTCTTAACACTTTTTCACCATACAAGTGTTTTTTCTTTTCCTTCCTATATTCAGTCTTTTATAAGCCCTCATGAAAAAGAAAAAATGGCAAGGCCACCTTTCCTTCAAGCTCTGAAAAATGTGCAGTAGTAAGATCACCTATGAGAAACAGGTGACGTTTCAAGTCATATATCACAACTTGCTGTAGGGATGGCGTTTCAGGTTAAAAAAAGAGATGCTTGGTCTTGGAAGACTTGGTGTTCTGCAGTCGTCTGCTCTGATGATAATTTTCTTTTGAGTTATTATCATTGATGCACTTCTCATTCTACCTAGGCCCGGATGAGAGCTGCAGCATGTCAAAAAGATGGAAGAAAAGGGAAGCAAAAATCTCACGTCTTGCATAAGCTGGCAGTTCTGAGCTGCAGTATCTTTCTCCAGTGATGTCGGGCGTTTGAGGATGTCTGCACTCTGTGGCAGAAATATTTAAAAGATCAGGAGATTGTCCAAAATTGTATTTTGTTGACCCAAACCTGTGTTACAATGTTTTGATCACTGTGTGCAAAAATTTGCCTATTTTGATTTTGCTAATGATAGAAATGGAATAGGAAACGAAGTCAGTTTATTCTCTTTTTGATGCATGGTAGTTTGTATCTCTACCCTTTTCAATTGCTATTTCACTGCAGTTGCGTGTTTATTTAAAATAAAGTAAGTAGAACTTTTGGTAAACTTTTCATCAGCTGATTGCATCAATTTCCCATGTAGGTGATTGGCCATCCCAAGTACCAAGAATCCAAAAGAATTGCAATCTACCTGAGCACGCCAGATGAAATCCAGACAGAAGAAATCATGAAGGACATTTTTAAGCAAGGCAAAGAGTGTTTTATCCCACGTTATGACCCTCTCGGCACTCACATGGACATGCTGAAGATGTCATCAGCTGAAGACATTTCTTCATTTACTTTGACATCCTGGAATATCCTTCAGCCCAGTGATGATGACAGTACCAGAGAGGAGGCTCTGGCTGGTGGTGAGTGTTTCCTTCCTGCCTTGTGGGGTTGTTGGGCAGGAGTAGCCTGGAGGCCAGCGGGGAATAATCTGATAGCAAGAGTCAAATGAAACACTACGCTTGGGTTTTATATGTTGTAGAGGTGCTTATGTCCATGTCAGCAGTTGCTAGTTTCTCTTACCTGTTTTTCTCTACCCTGTGCCACCCCGGTGACGTGCCAGCAGAGCAGGAGCAAGGCTGCACAGTTGATCCAGCTGAAGGAAACCCAGCCCTCCGGATAAATCACCTCCCTGCTCCAGTTCATGGGCATCCTCAGTGCAGTCTCGCCAAGCAGAGGGCTCGTGACAGAGACAGGAGCTTGCTGGGAGAGTCTTGGGTTGCTGTTGAAAGTCATGGGGGATTCGCAGTTTTAGGATGCACTCTGAGACCTTTAGTTTGCGCTGCCTGAAAGATGGGGAACTTTTCAGGTGATGCCTGTAGGCTGGCTTGAGAATTTTCTGAAATCTTTGATCCTGCAAATTGTATTGCATGGATGAATCACAGTGCTGTTACGGAGCCTGCCCATGAAGAACAGCTCTCCAGACTGAGACCTTAGACAGAAAATAAAAGGACTTTCTTGTAGGCTTGGATGAATATTGCAAAGTCTTTTCCCTCATTATTCTCTCACATTTTTATTTTCATCTTATAATGCTGTCTCTGATGCTGGATTCTTCATAGGGTTGAAAAGTTAAAAGGTAATTTAGATGTAGCTAGTGGCATGTGTGTTTTGGTCCCAAAATAACCTCTCTGTTTCTTAAACTAAAATTCTCTGACTTGTACAAACTTGTAAGCAAGCTAACCTTTTCTGTGTCTGCAATCATTATTTGCATTCTTTTTGTAAACACATTAATATCTTCCTGAAACATCTGCAGAAATCTTTAGTGTTATTAATGGAAAACTCATGTTGAACTCATGCTTGAAACCTCAGTCTGGGAAAATTTTCTCTAGGTGGCAATTCACCATGCAGCCAGTTTCTGCACCTCACAGACTCACCGGCTTTTTAATGCTCGACAAAGGAACGTAACATTTCTGTGACCCTGGTTGAACTTGGCCTAGTGTTTGCTTTAGGATGCCAATGTACTTTCCTAGAACACTTCACTGTGTTTGTTTCTTTTTTTATTTTCAATAATGTTATATCTGCATTTCAGTGTGTCTTTAAATTCCTTTTGCTGTATCTTTTGTGTCAATTGTTACATTTTTTGAACTTGGGTACATTTGCAGGAATGCAAATTGCTTTGCTACTACATCCTTCCTCCATTGTTGGAATTATCCACGGATGAAACATTTATCTCTCCGATGTTATCAAATACTGTGGTGATCTGAGGCATTTACATTGTTTTAAGGAGATAATATGGTGTTCTAGTAGTAATGTTCCCATTGCTGGCATAAGTTGCAATGTAATTTCCAAGAAATACCCTGCAGGTACATAAATAAGTCATGTCACTTCTGGGTGTATTCATTTTGCATGACAAAAAGCTTAAATTCACACTGTCCTTAAAACTTCAGGCATGCTCGTTGTGAAGAATAGCTCAAGTATAAGACTAGGCTTAATTTTTGCACGGAGTTTCCCAGTCTTTGGTGGTACTCACAAGTTATGTTGAACAGACATTAACTCCTCCTTTTGAAGATGGTCCTTTTCCTGTTGTATTGGTCTTTACCCATTTTCATCTTGTCAGTACGCCACATTACACCTTGTTGGCAAAAGCAAAGATCACTGCACTTTTGGTAGTAGAAAGTCTGTCATCTTCTCTGCCATGCATGGGTGACAGTAATTGTCATATGAAAAGTTGATTTCTTCAGGCTAAATGGACACAGTAACAGAAAGAACAAAGGTGGAAGAATATTCAATTATTTTGTTTGGAGTAGGGGTGCACGTGGGTGCGTGACGTGGTTCATTTCCAGCCATACCTGCTGAAAATTCAGACAACTTTTGGAGCAAAGCCAGTCGTACATTTTCTTCATAGGTAGCAATTTGTATCCTTGCCCACCGGAAGTATCAAGGTGCACCGGTGTCGGATTTTGCCCAACGTAATAGTTTTGGTGAAAGTCTGGGCAGGTTGCAGCAATTGTTTACAGGAGTGTGGGTACCTTGTGCAACTTTGGAAGGAGTAAATCAGATAAAACCATGCTCCCTGTTTGCTTTTTATCACGACTCCTACAGAAATTTAAAGGACACTTCCCCAGCAGCTCGAATTTCAATGTGGTTTGGGGAGGCGGTGTGATTCAGCGGGCTGGACATGGGTTTCCTCATTTGTAATGTTATTTAGTATTACTTAAACCTGCTCTGAGAACTATGGGTGAAAAGCTAAGTTATTCCTCCGAAAAAGAGATTGTTCTTACTGGGACTCAAATAAATGGACTGGGTTGAGTATCTCCATAGAGTAAAATTCTTGGAGGTGGCTTCTTTGAAAGGAGGCAGGTGGCCAACTTTGGACTGAGGGATCTCAGCTGGAAGTCTTGGGCCCGAGTAAATACGCTTAAATGTTCATAACTGAACTAAAGTACTGCCTAGTAGTTGAAGGGGTGCAATAAATTATAGATGACTTTTAAAACATTCACCTAGGTGATGCAGAAAGGGGTTTTGGCCTAGATATTTTTCTTTGGCTGAAAAATGAAGGGTTATTAGAAATTATGGCTATGAATCTGCTTACTCTAATGTGAGATTCTCTACTAAGAAATGGAGTTATGTGTACAAACTTAATTCACCCTCTTCATCTGTGCAAATTCTGCTCCAGTCTTACAGATATTATTACATAGTCCTTGCCCGTTGGATCTGGGCTCATTTAAAGATGAACCCAGCTGCAAAGATCTGGGCTCTTTTGAAGATGCAGAAGATGAAGACTGCTCGCTGTTAATGAACGCCACTAATGAGTGTGTGCTCAGTTGTTTTCTCCCTGTTGTCCAGGTTAGAGCTGCAGGCCCTTTTTACTCTGTTATTCAAACCTTGGTGTGGAAATGGGTCTTCATTGCTGTATGGGCTCTTCATCACTACAGCGTTCGATGACTTAAAAGATATTCACTGGATTTGCTGGTGGAGGAGCAGCAGAGGCTCGGGACCCTGGTTCCAGCCTGGGCTGTGCAGAGGAGCTGCCCCCAGTGAACGCAGACTCTTTTCCTTGTTTTTCCAAACATAAGTTTCTTCTCTGTTCCCTCCGGAATGATCATTTCCCAGGCTTGTCCCGTCACTGGGCTAGATCCCCTTTCCAAGCTTCAATTTCTCTATCCCCATAGTGCCCCTCTCCATTATTCTGCTTTGCCCAGCCCATCTCAGTGTCCCTCTCTGACCCTTCTGACCGTGTTCCCCAATTCCTCCTGCTCTCAGTCTGAGCCCGTCATTTCAGGGCCAGCTGGGCCAACATAAATAGCTCACCCCTGCCAAAAGGGAGGAGGAGATCATCTGCTTTGTCTTCTTTCACTTGTCTGCTTCCACGCATACAAGATTCCCCAACCCAGTTTACTCATTTCCTTCCCTGCTGTGCTGGCTTCTTTCTCTTTTATATTGGCTTAGAAAAACTTCTCTGTTAAACAGTACTTTTTGTACTAAACAGTACGAATGGCATTGTTTTGTGATTGTTTCTTTTGGGCAGTGCCTGATTAAATAAGCAGCCACCCTCCTTTTCTTGGCCCCCCAGCTCCTTTCTTGTGCCAGCGCAGATGCCCCAGCAGCCACACTGGGAGCTATACTGGGAGACCAGTCTTGGTTAGAAGTAGCGCATCACCAATAAAAGGCTCTTCTTCTCTCAGACAGGGCCACCACTCAGATTTGGACTGATGAACTGAAGGGCTGGTAGAAGCCGGTGATGAGGTGTTGCGTAAATCATTGACATGCCAAAAAAAAAATCTTTGTGAAACTTCAGTTCTCATTTCCTTCTGTGTTTCGGTTCCCAGTCTTGCCCCAGTCAGTGGGATGAGGAGCAGCCACTGAAATGAAAGTCCTTCCACGTCCTCGCAGTTGGTAGCGGGGCTGGCAGGAGGAGCTGAGCCTGCAGCTCCATGTGCCCTGTCTTTGCAGCAATACTGGCTTAAGGAGTTTGGCCTCTTTGTGTTTTCTGCACATCCCTGCCCGCTGGATCGGCTTGCTGCTCTGCATGAAGGGTATTTTCCTCCTCTCCTGCACCCTGTTTTAGTTGTTTGGTTTTTTTTTTAACCCAGATGAGTGGATCCAGTTTATCATGTGGTTGTATCACTGCGATGTGTGTGGGGTGGGAATGTCCCCTGGAAATGGGCACTGGCTCCTAGAGAGAGTCGTGGGGCCACCCGTGCCACCATGACTCCAGCAGCAGTTTGCAGAGGGTGGTGGCCTCTTCAGAGACACCCAGCACTCACCCTGACACATCTTTCCTAAGACTGTGCAAATGGCAGGTTTTCTACAACAATAAGCCCAGCTCAAATGCATTTAAACAGGGCTAAAGCCACATCGTTGACACAGAGGGTACTGCAAGCAAGATTTCAAGTTCTTGCCTCAAAGCATGGAGCAACGGAGCTTTTCCCGTCATTGTTTTTTGCTGTTTGTTCTTAGAAACCAGTGAACCATTTTGCCTGAAATAAAAGAAACATAACTCTCCCCTCAGTTTGGCATAAATACCCAGGCTGAAAAATGGCAGCACTTGAAAATATAGCATCTTATATGTAATGGGGAATTCTGAATAATCTGCTACTACTCTACGAAAGCATAATGTATTTTTGCTCCCAGAAATGAATGTATTAAGAGCTGAACGTGTATTTTGTAATTTAGTTAGAAGACTTCTGGCGTTTTCAATACTGGAAATCTGGCAGCCTGCTGATCACAATATTTGTGTTGTACCTTCAGGTTAATTAGTGAAATGTTAACTGGATGACCCATGCTCCAAATGACAATATATTTATTATTAATAATAAGGAAAGATCTGAATTTCAAACAAGGTGAAGAAATACTAATGCATGTCTAGCAGCGACTTCTTGCTGTTTCATTTTCACGTAACCCTTTGGATGTTGGCTTTTGAGGTTTGGGTAGTTATATCTTTCTGCCCTTAATAACTTCCAGAACACTTTGAGACGACTTGTTGTTACATAAATTACAATAACACGCTGGTAGGAGGAACAGCCAGGGACAGCTTGCCTGCATGGATTGTATTTGGTTTATGAGGGCTATTTGTGCCGGGAAGTGTGACCCTATTGCAAGGAAAATGCTGGCGGCCTCTAGGCTACAGTTCCACGCAACCTCAAGTAGTTTGAAATTATTCCCAAGGGACCATTAGCTCTATTTTAAACTTTGCCATTGGGATCTGCCCTGCAGAAACATTTTAGTTTGCAGCAGCTCTTTTTCACCTGTCTTTAAGCTCCTGCTATTTATTCATACATTCAAACAGGCTCCGTTTGCTGCCAGGACTGATGGCCTTGTGATGCCATCAGTATTTGTAGTTATTCCAAATTTTAACACAGTTCTTTAAAACTGCGACTGAAGTGGTGGCAATGTAGTCTTAAGAGGAGCAGGTTTAACTTACAGGTGCAAAATAAAATGGGATGTAAAAAAAAGATAATGGGATGGACACCTCACCCCCCCCTCCAAAAAAAGATGCACTAAAAATGGGAAGGTTTTGAAATATGAACCACATTAGAGTTTAGAAATAGAAAACAGTGTGAGGAGAAAATGCTACATCTTGAAGCACAGGGCAGGTCTAATGTGCGACTTCACCTCCATTAGTTGTTGTACAGTTGAACGTGAAAGCATAATGGGACCATACAAAATGATGCTAATCATTCTGAAAAAAGACATGTAGTAAATAATGCTCAGGGGTAACAATGAATATTTAAATGAGATATTTGTAGATTGGAATGTATCTGGAATAAATGAAATATGGATATGTGAAAAGCAGAGATGTTAAATATTACTGCTTATGGAAAAAAAAAATAGCCCAAACAAGATTGTAAAGTGATTGAGGGTGCTATTAGATTTTCTTTTCCTCTGGGAGGCTCGATTAAAACTTACAGTACAATATATGTCAGGGGATAGATTATAATTTAAAATCTTTTTTACACTGGTCATAAAAAAGAAAACCTGAGAGCATGGCACGAAAAAAAATTGAAAATCAAGGCTTAGCTCTTAATGCAATTTATTTTTTAATGAAATGATTTAAAGTTTGGAATGAACTTCTGCTTGGAGACAATGAGCCATAGTACTTTGATATTCATAGGGAGAACAAATTCAGTGCAAGCGAGGCGTTAACGTGCTGGTGATGGGTGATGTGCAGAGAGGACACTTTCCCTGCGCAGGGTGGGATCCGAGCACTGGGCATCCAGTCCAGGTCGTGTGTTTTGTGGGAGTCAGGAATCTCACAACTTGTAGCTATGGAGCAATAACTGAAATTTCTTCCCATCTCTGCAGCTGCAGCCCCCAGCTCATCCCCTTACACACACGTTCTGGTTTCTCTCTACCTATGGGCGTTCGGAGTGTTCCTCTAAGCATCTAATTTTATTTGTATTAAGTCCTTGGCTCCACTGCCTTCTGACAGCTGTGAGTTGTTCTGGTTAGTTAGTTGTAATGTGAAATATTATGTTCCTTATTATGTTAATATTATATTGTGTTCCTACGATGTGTGAAATATTATGTTCCTTCTATTCATTTTAAATTTGCTGCTTTCAGTTCAAGTGATACCTCATTCTTCTATGATGAGTAAATACAGATGTTTGATCTACTTTCTTTTTATTCATTGCTTAGTTAAACCTGCATTATAGCTATTGTATTTTCATTCTTTCAAACTTTGTCTGTTTTCTTATTCTCATATAAAAGCTTTTCCAGATCTGTAGGAGTTACACCCATTTCTCTTTCAACCTTTGCAATCTCTCTGATGTTATTTTGGAGAAAAAGATGCCTAAGAAAAAGATGTCCCACGTAAAAAGAAATCCTGTAGTGGCACTGTAGAGGTTAATTCTTTCTGAATGTACTGTAACACTGCTTTTCAAATCAGCTCACTGGGCAGTTCCTTTTCCCTGATTTCCACACAGGTATCCCACAGTGACGCATCATTACAAAAATACCTGTTCTGGTATTAAAGATCCATAAAATAATTTTACATTATTCTGTCTAGGATGTTCTGTAACAGGTAGAGCTAGCGAAATGCGTGCTTGGAAATAAAATATTTCAGGTGTTGGACTCAGCTGTGATAGCAACTGTTTCCTTGAGGGTTTTTCTGCATCGCAGCCTTCAGTTGAAAGATATGGGACTCCATCCCGGGTGCTGGGATTGTCCTTCCCCTGGATGTCTGTGCCAGCTTCCACAACTCTAAAACAGCTTCATAGCTTAATAACAATCAGTGCCCAATTAGCTAGGTGAATGCAGACACTCTTAGCTGAGCTACTTCAGTGCTCCTGTTCAGAAACAGGTACGGCAAGATCACAAACAGTCTCTGTCTTTGAAAGGCTTTTGGAAAAAATGCTCTGAAATGCAAAAGTTGATGTGTTTGTGTGGCATCACTTTGTGTAATGCCCTTTGGTGTCCTTATGTCCTGAATTTCCTTGGTGCAGGCTAAGCCATAAACCATAGTTGGTTTGATTTTAATAGCGCCTGTGCCAGCGTATCCTGCAGTGAACCTGGAAGGCTGGGAGCTCTGGAACACTACAGCCCTTTGCTTTCATAAAGTTCATTAAGGTTTTAAAAGAGTGCTTTTCCTTGTAATCGTCTTGTCACATCCGTGTTTGCCTTCTTGCAGAAAACATTCTCCTTGCACTCAGCAAAACAACTAAAAAGATTACTTCTGCTGTAATCAATTAAAGTTTAAAGAGAAGTGAAGGCAATGTCGGCAAGGGCTTTAAATTCACTGCAAGTGACTCTCAAGTAGTTTGTTTGCAAGAGGGCTGATTTTGCTATGGTGAATGTGAACAAGTAGCATTGTCATTTTCTTCATACTGTTTCCTAGAGACAGGAGTCTCTCAAAAGCAGAGGTTAGGTTCGTTGCTGGAGTGTGACACGAGCCCGTACAACAAACTCGTACCGGGGAAATGCGAACACGCAAATATCTCTGGCTGCAGTAATTAACTCAAACAGGCATTTTTTGTCTCCCCTTATTTTCATTTTTGGAAGGGAAGAGCCAGCACCGAGCTCATCTCAGTGCCTTTGTGCGCATCATCTGGACAATCTGGAGAACAGGAGAGGAAGCAGCTTTTTCCTGTTGCCCACCTGCAGTAACGTGGATGGAGATGCGGTTTGGTGGGGGCTCAGCCCTGCCCGCAGCCGGTGCCGGAACAGACAGCCCTGCTGCCTTCGTCTTGCTCCCAGCTCTGTGCTCCCCTCGTCCTCCCAACCCTGATGCCATCACTGCTGAGCAGGTTTAGCTCATGAATCTGACAGAAAATTACTACTATTCTTCCTTTCCTTTCCTTTCCTTTCCTTTCCT
>VWYH01009010.1:1449392-1665311 GCA_013399365.1 Pampusana beccarii
TCCCTTCCCTTCCCTTCCCTCCTTCCTTTCTCTCTCTCTCTTTCTCTCTCTCTCTCTTTCTCTCTTTCTCTGTCTCTCTCTCTCTCTCTTTGTCTCTTTGTCTCTTTCTCTTCTTTCTCTTCTTTCTTTTCTTTCTCTTCTTTCTTTTCTTTCTTTTCTTTCTTTCTTTCTTTTTTTCCTAGGATTGGTTTTCTGCCAGCTTAGTGGCCTATTAAATCAGGTCAGCACTTTTCCAGCTACAAAAGATTTGTCTTCCTGGCACAGTTAATCCTCGCTGTCTTTGCTGGGATTCAGAATACACTGCTGTTTCCTATGTATGGTGGGAAATTCCTTGGACCTGGCCGAGAGCCACTGGCTGGCAGGGAGCAGGGGACTCCTGCTGCACTTTCACGGTGGAAGGGGAGCTCCTGCTCTTCGTGTTTGCCATCACAACTGGACCCAGTTCCTGCTTGTGCTGGCTGTTGTGATCTGAGGTGGGAATCGCCTTTTTGGGGTGTAGATGGAGAGCGAATTCCTGTCCGGGAGTGACATGAAGCGCTTTGCCAGCAGGTGTCAGTATTCCATACATTTACTGTGGAGCATTGGTGTCATTTAGGCTGTTCTCCTGTAATTAAAATCTCATCCAGGCATTGTACTTATGCACACAGGAGAACAAGCGATCCAGCCTAAGGTCTCCAAAAAATCAGGTGCTGGAGTGAGGGACATGGCAAGCTTAAAAATATAAAAGAAAACCTTGTGATGGAAGAAGCAGGGTTTCTCAGCTGTTGTGATGTTAACGTTTGACACTAACACTGGAGGTGCCATCACCTCAAAACCAGCTAAACATGTTCAATAAGCCCTCCCTGTAAGTGTGCCTGATGTTCCATTGAGTGCTGTGACTCCTCACAGGAGTCAGGTTTATGCACCGATGAAGTTGATGTCTTGACTGTTTACATTTCACAAGCAATTCTGCGTATTTTATGATAGGCAATCTGCTGACTGAGTCAAAGGGCGTTGGAAATATCGATAGTGATGCATGGTGTGTTGAAAAAAAATCCCCAAATGATTCACTTCTGTTATATTTTGACTTAAAAATATCCGGACAGCAGCATGCAAAAGAGGACTAAGAGTGGAGAAGTGAAGTAGCGCACATGTATGAGTGGAAGTATTTAAATAAGTGCTCAGACAAACACTATGTGAGGTGTAGCTGATAAGATCTTAAAGATACATAAAGATACACAGAGGTCTTTGTATTTTAGGCTGCAGCAGTGTTAGGACAATCCCGATACAAACAATTCAAGCACCAATGTCTTCTGAGTTTCTCTAAAGGAGCAGATTTGCAGCCAGCATTTGCTGATTTAACAAGATGTGTTGAAGTAGCTCTAATGCCGTTTGTCCTCTCTTTGGAATTGCTCAGTGGTACATCTTGTTTCAGACTATTTTGGTGGTTTAAAATGACAGGAGAACCCAGGTGCAAACCTTTGAACCAAACATTTTTTGTTGCCCATGTTTTCCCAATCAGACTGTTCTTACTCTGCTCGCATATCTGGATATCAGGAGCAGATACGTCAGTTTTCACAAACTGATAACTGAAGCATTTTTAAGCAATTCTTTCCTTTTCTCAGAATATGCAAAACCAGACATTTTTGTAGGTGGCATTGAGTGATTATGGTTTATTTACGGGGCTTACGCAGGCTTGATGAATAATAGTGAAATAGAAAAGCACTTGTTCGAATTTTCTTTTGGGTAGACATTTGGCAAATTCTGAAAATGAGACACTAGACCTCAGCTGAGTGTAAGTTAAACCTCAGGGGAAATGAGTGTGTGGTTACAGCCTCGCACAGTCTTGCCAGGTTGTGAAACCAGCTAGAATTTGAACCCAAGTCTTAACCCTTATACAGTAACTTCCCTGATACAAGGACATTTGCTCGCGGAACAAGCAGGAGAGGGTTTTTTCGTGCAGGGCTGACATACCACAGCTGATGCTGTACAGTGCACTTTACCTTTCAAATGCATCAGCACTGAATTGATAAGATTTTGTTTTAAATGAATTTAAAACGGGGGTGTTTGCTTGATTGTAGCTTAGTAGCACAGAAGCTGGTCGGTCAGCTTTATTAGTGTGTTTTGCAGGTTTAATAATGGAAGAGCGCCTGCTACTCCGTTGTTTTAAACCTGTATGACTGATGGGTATCATCTCACTTCTCAGGGAGAAGTATAAATATTTTATTATGCTGTAGTTCAGAAGGGCAAGTGTGAGCTGTGGAGACCAATGTTTCATGCTGACACAGAGCACTGACATGGATGAGTAGACAGATAAACGCTGAGTTGCTTGGTGCTTGTTTGTAGATTCTGCTGATGGTTCTATTTTCTGCAAAATATTTTATTGAAGTAATAACAGAAGCTGTCTCAGTCATGCCCGTGGACCAATTACCTGGGGCAGTGGATTGCAGGAGACAGTCTGCTTGGCATCTGTGTGTGTGAAAGGTAGATTAGTGGGTTATGGGTGTAAATGGAGGTGGGTAAAAAGATTTTTAGAAGACAAAAGGACACAAAACCTTCCTGGTGCCTGCGATTCCTATACATAAATACGAATTAAAATCAAGCGAATGGCTGCCCCTTGTGTTAAAAGCATTTATCCGTGGATGAGCTGAGCATTAGCCTTGAGGGCCTCAGAGTGTGCCCTGTAAGATGAGACTGTGGATAGAGCCCATGGGATTTGGATGTGGTACTTTGATTTTTGATTCCTGTGCCTGGCTGGTGTGTGCTGGATATAAAACTCGGGCTTTTCTTCTAAAGCAACAAGTGTCCATGGATAGTTAGAAAACAATGAGTCCTGCTGAAGTGCTGCGGTACTGCGCGATGAAAGGTGCGCACACAGGGGAAGCACCTGGAGGAGAAGCTACTGACTGCGGTTTAAAATGGGCTGGTTTTTCAATCTGATACAAAACACAACTTGTAGTCCTGTTAGTAACTGCTTGGGATCTTGGGGTGACTACAGAGTGAGCGCTATGGAAAAGCACTAGAGGAGAGCTGTTTATGAACAACCAACAACAAATATTTACAGAATTGATTTTTCTCAAACTCATGTCAGTAACTCTATTTTCCGTGTGGTTCCCAAGGTCGGTGCTGAGGGGAGTTGATGGGGCAACGCTGATGTACGGTACCCGGGGATCTGATCCTTTGCATTGTGACTTGGGTTTCCAAGGAGATGAGGATTCATGCTGAGCTTCTGGTATTGATTTTCGAAGCCTGCATTATCCGAGCAAATAGGAATTATCGAATAAGAGTTTCCTTTCTGTTTAAGGGGTTGTATTTACCTTTTAGCAGACTGGCTGTGGCAAAGTTAAGCAATACAACTGTTCATGTCTGCGATCCCCCGGTTACTGGGAGAAATCAGCATCACTCGTTTTGGATGAATAACTTTTTTTTTCAAATGCTTATTAATTGCAGCAAAGTGTAATGCTTTTGTCTCCTTGCTCATTTGATTGAGGATATAACAGTATCTGGCTCCTCCAGGGCTTAGCCAGGACAAGGAGTTGGTTTCCTCTGGAAGCAATCCCAGCCCTTCTAGAAGCACACACCCCAGTAGGGTCTGATTTAAGCCTGTAGTGACAGGTCTGGCATTTCCCTTTTTGACCTTATACCAAGGCAAATGTGTAATAGCAGAGACCAAGGGCAGGTTTTTTCCAAAGGGCAGCAAAGTTTTATCTGGAAAGAAATACCAACCTCAGGAGCAGTGCGAGGGGCACCGGGGGCATTCTGTGGAGAAGGCTTAGCACAAGTCGTAAAGGGGAAGGGATTTGTTTTGCTGCAGCATAATTTAAATATTTACTTCTGTGGAGCTGTTTTCCCCCAGGTCTGGTGATTAATCCAGACCACAGTGTTAGGTGTCGTGTAAATACAGAACAAGACAATGATCTGTGCCCTATAGAGGATGTGTTGAGAAGCTAACACCTACCCAAGAGGCCTGACTATGATGATGCTGACAATAATGGAAGTTACAGTAACAATTGTCATTAATTAGAACTTTCTGAGTTATTCCAACTCATTGGTTTATACCCTGCATGTCACCAAAACTGATATTTTCAATGTTAGAATCAAGTGACTGAGATAATTTCTTCTTCTGTGCCAGGGCAGCAGATACAAAGGCAGGTGGTCACTGCACCCTTTTCATTCTGAAAAGTAAGGTTCTCCTGCCAAAGGGTTTGTGGGTTTTTGTTGTTGTTGCTGTTTGTTTGTTTGTTTTCTCCATTGTGGTTCTTGCTAGATCAGAAAAGGATCAGGATAAGCTTTCTTTCCTTGTAAATGAACAGCTTTCAAGTATTTGTCAGCTCCATTAAAGCTGTGTGTAGACTGATCTGACGTTGTTTATGCCATGTGTAACAGCATAAACACTCCTTTCCTTTAACCAGAAAGCTGTTCTTAGCCTAGTTCTTCTGGTCCTGCACCTTAACGTGATCATTTACATCCCAGCAAAGCAGGGGGAGTCCCTGACTACCAGTGCAGAGCAAGCTGTGCATGGAGAAAACCCAGCTGCTTAAAAACTCATTTGTGACCAAGGTACCAGCCTGGGATGATCAAGCCATCCTTGTGGGGACGTTGTAAATGATGCAGGAACTTCTGTGCTTCAGGGAGAAGCTCAAACTGCACAGCTGCCGCAGTGAGGAGCAGCAGGGGTGGCTCGCAGAGCCGATTGCTGACCTGCTCTTGTTGGCTTGAGCTCCAAAAGCGTCTGTGCTGTGAGCGTGATTTGTATGAGCAGGTTCTTCACAGGGACACAGGAGCTGCTGCAGCTCTGCCTGTGCCTCATCCCCTTGTAAGTGCTTTGGAAGTGAGGATCAAAGGAGTCCTGGCTCCCACTTTGATGGGTCCCAGGTGCTTTGCTGTGTCCACAAAGCAAGGGATGGCAAGGGATAAGAAGGTGGGATGACAGATTATTTCAGTTTCCTCTTCCATTAGGACTGTCTAGCTGTGCAGGGGGAGATGAATGACCCCCATGGTGAGTGGCAATGCACTGATGGAGCCTCTTCAAACCTGGGAGGAGAGGGGCCATACTGGCTGCTCCTTGTGAGCGCAGGACAAGGCCCCAGCAGTCTTTACATGACCTGTATCTGTGCAGTTTGATGGACTCGTCTGTAATTAACCACTGTCAAGAACACTTCTGAAAATGCCGCCTGGCATTTCAAATAGGAACATCAGATTAAGGAGAAGAGAGGTAATGAGGTGCAAGGAGAAAATCCTTCCCTGGGGAACAAATCAAACCTGATATCATCACGAAGGGTAATGAGAAATGCATTGCCGAACTGAGGAGATTCACTGCAGCTGCCTAGAGGAATTGAAACCGCGTATTCCTATTTAAAACACCAGAGAGGGGATGCTGCTGTTTTGGTCTGCTGGGTAAGTCAGGGGACGTGCAGCTTGTACAGCTGCTTTTTGCGTGTAGTTTTGCTGCACGTTTCCTGAGTCTTTGGGCAAGTCAGTTCACTTCTCTATGACACAAGGTATGTCTACACAGATGAATGCAAGTCAGTGCAAATAGAGCGTGCCTGCACACCCACATGGCAGGTTCTGAAGCTACAACCGTATCTACACTGTTAAGTAACACAGAGCTAAGTGGCACAGACTAGTCCTGTCCACACTACACAGAACCTGGCCTGTCTTGATCTTTTTTGGTCTCACGTGACGCCTCTGTGGGCCTAAGGCAATACCGCTGGTTTCTTTTTTAATCTTTTCCCCAGTTCATAGCAACTTTAATAATATGAGGCCTTATCGCAGACCATCACAGCATTATTTTTGTAGCGTCTGTCCTGAGGATTTGCGTTGCATATTCTGGCATGTGGCAGGAAAGCCTGTGTCTGTGTCTGGAGGAGCAAAACCGGTTTTGTTGGTGTAGGGTGGAAGGAACCAGACCCATACTGTCCCGTCTTCACTGCCAGTGGGAATCTTGTCCCCTGCAGCAGGCGTGGGTGTCACTTGGGCCAGCAGTGCCAGCCTGCGTGCTGACGATTAAACAGGACTGACCACCCGTGATCCAGTAAATCAATTTGTTTTCTGGCCCTGCTGTATTTAGCGGTATAAATGAAACCCGTGTGGCCATGTCAGCGTGGCTGTATGCCCACATTGATAGATAAGTCAGGGTATATTATTTCACGCATGGTGCTGCTACACAGTTGAAGGAGCTGTTGCCACAAGAGCTCATGTCGGAGATACAGCAAGTATTAGGTGACTGTCTTTATTATTGCCAACCTTCCTGGGATACTAAGTAGCTTAATTAAAGTTTATAACAGGCATTGATATTCTCTGCATAGGAGCCCCAGACTGGGGTTGCTTAAGACCGTGTTTTCAGCGTTTAGCAGTTTGTAGACCATGTGTTCCAGAAGAAGCACGGATTACCTATAGCAAAAGCCCTCACGACTGTGGGTGTGCTTTTCTCGGTTTTCTTTCCTGGGCTCCTGGACCCTCAGGGATCCAAGAACCAACAGTTAATGACTATGGACACGTGCGGGACAGTGGACATTACGAGGAAAGGAATAGAAGTAGGTGATCCTGAGATCAAGATTTACAAGGCACTAAAAACTGACGGCGAGTTTGATGCCCAAATACCTGCGCTGTCCCTTCGGGGACAAGGATAGCATTTCACACAGCACGCAGTGGAGGAAGATGTGGGAATGGACCAAGCTTGCAGGGCATCCCAAGCAGCAAGTAGTGGTCCTTTGGGGCTGGAAGGGACTGGGAGCCTGAACACCCTGTGCCAAGAGGGGTAAGATGTTCTTACCCTCACCTGCCATCCTGTTGATGTACTCTCATTGCCGATAGTGATCTCATGTGTCTGCAATCTTGGTCTCATCTGTGTCTGCAATCTTGGTCTCATCTGTGTGTCACCTCTCATCCTGTGACGGCTCTTCCCCCGCGCTGCCGCAGGCACCGCAAGAGGTTTTGTTGCTCCCCCAGTTATGTGGCGGGGAAACGTTTTCTCCACGCAGCTCTCTGCCATTCATTCTAGATCCTGGGGTAGGATTTGGGGCCAATGCTGCCTGAACTGCTTTAAGGCTCCGCGTAGGGAAGATGTGTTGTTTTTCTACTGAAACTCTTGTTTGGCATTTTACTTCAATCTTGTGTGGTGTGAGTTGCATGGGTATCAGACAGCGTGTTGTGAGTCAGAGCAAAGGCGGTCAGTATCACAGTGCTCCAGTGGAAGAAAAGTATAAGGGTAACTATTACAGTATTTACAGCAGGATTTTTCATATTGAGATTTGCACAAGCTTGTTCGAGTTATTCGGCATAAAGATCCATGATTATAGAGGAGCTGACGCATTAAAACAGTCTCTGTTTCTGCAGAGAACCCAGAAGAAAACAAAGTGCTTTAATACATCTAAATTCACTCGAGTGTGCCTGGTGCTATCAGTTAAACTACACAGAAAATATCTTTTTTCTCTGCACTGTTCCTGCTGATTCCCTCTTTTCCTTAGTGCCTCCCCTGACTTGTTTTCTCCCTGTCTGTAATCCAAATGTAAGGAGAAATGGCACCTTTTTGCTCTGCAGATTTGCCCCTTATGTGCATTCTTACCTGCCAGCAGTAGCGACTGCAAATATTTCCTACTTTTTGCCATGAGGGCCACATGGAGTGAAAACAGCTGAAAAAAGTGTAAGGCAGCGTGTGTTCCTTTCTGTGCAGCAATAGTGTTTAGTAGACATTGATTTCTGGGCCACCCGAATACCTGCGTAAAACTGGTGTGAGGCGAATTATGGAGAGAATAAGTAGTGAGCACAGGAGTAACTCAAGGAGGATTTGATCTGCAGAACCTCTTACTGTGCTAACGGGGAGAAGATGAGCTGGTCCTAGGCTGTAGGCCTGACAATTGGCAAATATATATTTTAACTTGCAAACTGAGGAGATACAGTATGTCCAACATGATGGACATGGTGATACTATGAAAATGGCATTTTTTTTCAGGTGAGATCATACTTCTACCCTTGTGCCTCTGTTCCTCTTTGCCATTTGGATGTCCTATGAGTCAAAAGCTGACTGCAGTGTGGTAAAACACTCAGACTCCTTTTAATTTCAACCAGTAATTTTCTGTGGTCTGCCCTTTGGCTAATTCCCTCCTCTTACTCCCCTGACTTCTTTGAAAAACCCATGCTTCTTAACTGTATGATGCCGGATTTGCAAGATTGATCTTCTCTAAGCATTTCAAACTGTGTTGCCTTGCGTATTTTATATCAGTGTTCTAATTAGGTCATTAGGTCGTGATGGATGGATCTTCACATCAGTGACTCTTCTCTGAATGATGAACAGTGGAAGGAGATGTCCAGGAGCCCAGGAAGTCTGTGCAGATGATTTGGTCTGATGTGAACTTTTAACATGCTGTTCCAGGCTGAGTTTGGAGTTGATCCGTGATCTCAGATGGAATTCCTTGGAAACTGAAAAACTCTGCTTAGCTCTGGCTCTTCCAATACATGCTCCCATACATCTCCTTGAATGTTTGGCATCACTCCTCGACTAGATGTAGTGAGAGCAGTTCAGTCCAAAACCGCAGGAAAGAGTCGGTTTGGACATAGGAAAAGCAGAAAAATACCTGACACATCCCAGCCCTGGTGAAGGAGCACAAGGTTGTTATAGAAAAGTTGCTTAAGGCTGAGTACCATTCTTGGAAGTAGGAAGAAACAGTGGACTGAGACGCAGTATTTGCTTTCTTTCCAGACTCATCTCAGCTGGGTTTTAGCCTGCGCTGGCTTTCCATTACTATTCATGCCCTCCTTTCCTGAAGTGTCTGTCTGCTACAGCAGCAAGTCGCAAAAGACTTCCTTTGCGTTGTGAGACTAATGAGTGGGATGTTCCTGGGCTCAGCGGTCAGCGCCCGGCCGGCCAAGCTCGTTTGTTTAGAGGATGTCCTTGCAAGACTTCTCTCACTAAACGAACAAGCCTAATGGGGATCTGCTCGCTGGCCGCCTCTGTGCCTGCTGGTCACTCCGTGTGGCAGCCGGTGTCTTCGCCTACCTGGCAGCGATGTGACTTAACCTGACACGAGCGGGCAGCCGGGTGTCAATTGTAGCTGGGCGCCTGGCGTGAGGCCCTTGACATCCCTTCGCAGAGCAGGAACAAAGCGAGAAAAAAGGGCTTAGCTGGTCTTGCCGTTTTATCGGGGGCTGGTTGGTGGGGTCTTTTGTCAGGGTTTCACCAGCCGGTTGGTTCTGTTTTGTCCAGGTGATTGGCAGCTTATGCGGCTTGTTTTGGGGTATTGGGGACAGCGAGCAGAATTCCTGAGGGTGTTGCTGGAGCAACAGTGAAAAGGAGGCTCAGGAAGAAAGTCATCGGGAGGAGAGGAGCCTGACGTCGTGAAGAGACGAGCCTTCGGATCCTGATCTTCATATAAGAGAGCAAATACCCACTTTGAGAATGAATCGTATTCAAGGCTCTTTGGTTTTGGGAGGCTGAGTGAAGGTTCATGACATCTTACAGTTGTGTCAGGAAGATGCGCTTGCTCTCTCTTACACGTCTTCATTCTTTTTCCCTTTTCTATTGTGTCTGATGTTGAAGTTCATTTGATTTTCTGATTCCTCCTGCATTTAATTTCCCTGAGTTCAATCTCTGCCTGGGTTTAGAGTCATAATCATTATTATTTGGAAGTGTGGGGTTAAAATGATAAAATAAATTTGTTATAAGGTAGGGTTTTTTCTGTCTAGCTTTTCAAGGTCTAATTATATTGTGACTGATCTAGTATGCAATTGATAAGATGAAAATGTAAATTTACAGGTTTAGTATTCAAAGTATTTTTCGCCTGATAAAAGAGAGGGAAGCATTTTGCAAAACACAAAGCTTGCATTTTTGCAGATGTAGTCAAGCCATCAGGAAATCCACAGTGCATCCACTAATGTTTATTTCATTTTTCTACAGGGGGTCTTGACCTTATCTTCATGCCAGGCCTTGGATTCGACAAAAAAGGCAACAGATTGGGAAGAGGGAAAGGATATTATGATATCTATCTCGAAAGATGTATGAAACATCCCAGTGGAAAGCCTTACACAATTGCCTTGGCTTTTAAGGAACAGATTTGTGAATCAGTGCCTGCAGCAGAGCATGATATCCAAATAGATGAAGTCCTTTATGAAGACTCCTGAAAGCATCTTGATACCAACCCACCTGCAGAGTGACCAAGCAAAGACATCAGATCCAGCAATCATGACTTTTTAGTTGTCATGTATGGCTTTGGGAACAATAAAATAGACTATTTGTGTTTGAACAAAGCCAAACACAAACAAACAAAAACCAAAACCAACCAACCAAAAAACAGCGTAAATGTAATAGTAGCAAGGATTGCATTGATCCGCTTCTAATTAGCAAATATTTGGTGTGACGTGCTATTCTAGAATCAATAGAAACAAGAATCTGTGGCTGTTTATTATGGTGAGCACCATTTCTTCTCATCATACTTTTGAGGAGCAAGCTACTTGACACTTAACAGTTTTATTACTCAGTTTAAGACTGAAATGTCTACTCATGACAGTTCTTGATCAATGTTAGAATTAGATCTTTCTTATGGTAAATGTTCTTAGTACTTAAATATTATGTTTATCTATGAGCAAAACAAGAAACTTGACAGATAAGTCCCATAGTAAGCTGGGGAAAAAAGATTGATTGGAAAAAAGCCTTAATTGATTGTATTGTATAAAATAATTTTGACTATTTACTTTGCTCCTTGAAGTTGTCTTATAATAAAATAAGTATCTGTTAAATAAAAAAAAAAAAGTCCATAGCTTTGGTATGTATATCTTTCTTTTATCTAAATATAAGATTGTAACGTAGCATAAAATGTGGTCGGTGAGTTCTCAATCTGGAGAAAAACTACTCTTTTTTTGCAAAATAGTATTAAAAATTAAGTTTTTAAATTGTGTACATAGGACATTTATAATGTCCTTGAATACTGTGTGAAGTATGGATACTATTTTAAAGGATAAAGAAGCTAAGAATTGCAGGGAACAGGTTTTATGGGTTAAGTAAACTTTTGGGTGGGAGGAAGAAGACGGTTTTCCTCTATATGCTGCACTTGTGGCAATAGAACACAGGATTTCCAGTCAGGAATAATCAAACAGTCGAAGGTTTCTGTTCCCTCTTCAATGCAACTTCGCTTGTTTCTTGAATGTTTAACCCTCTCAATCAATAAAACAGTCCATTTATTTTAACCAAACTGCTCTGTGTCATCATTGAAAATTCTGTGAATCCTCAAGGACCAGCACAATGCGCTTAAGGCTTCCTCAGAAATAGCTCTTTGTGAACAAAACCATACCTACAGTACGTTTGAACCTTTTCATCTCAAAATGCTTGTATTCAGTTTTATTTCCATTTTGCCAATACAGTAACTAATTAAACCCTCTGTTGCTCTCCATACACCAACAGATGTTCAGAAATGAAGAAGGGATTAAAACACCACCAGGGCTGAGCTGGAGAATGCTGCAACAACAAAAAAAGATGGAGCAGGCTTTGTGTGTAGCAGACCTGTTTCTAGGTTTGTCTGCAAGGCTGTTTGAGCTCACCCATCGCATTGGGCTCAACTCTGTGCCATATGGCACAGCCTGCCCTGGACATCAACAGAGCTATGTCAAAGCCAATATTTTTCACAGCAGAAACCTGGATCCAAAATGATGTTTTAAATGCATGTATTAAGTCCAGCTCCATTCAAGAAGCTGCCTGCTTCCACCCCACCAAAACCAGTGGGTGCTTTTAGTGCCGTCCTGCCTCCAAGTTTAACCATGGTGCTTTACCTGGGATCCTGAGACATGTTTGCGTGGTTTTGGTTAGCATGGCACTAAGCATGACTGCATGAATGCTGCTCCAGTTCTGCTTTAGGCACAAAATTAAGAGGCCGTGTCAGCATAACAGAACATAACCAGAGGATAATGACCTCTTGATGCGATGTTCAAGCTGAGGGGAAGCCATGATGTCTGGTTTTAAAGCTGAATACTGTTTCTTTGAGCTGTGTTTTATTAAGATACCTTGTGCCACATAAATCAAATGGCTACCGTGAAAGCTAACTTTTTATCCAAAGTCTCTGTGCCCTCTGGCTTTACTTTTCTGAGACATAAGAGGGTTTTTTAATTTTTATTGTTTGCCCAGCTAGATTCACAAAAGTTTACGGCCCTTTTGGATTAGCTTTTGATCTTGCTGTCTGAGCTGTGATTTATTCACTAGAATAAGGGCTGGCTTGACTTGTGTGTGTTTCCCTACAGGTGATAGCAGGTGAACAACTGTGCACAAAAAGGCCAGCATATGATGAAGAGTCTTCAGGGCCAGCACTAACAACTGTACAGGAACACAGTGCTTCGAGGAGGACAAGGACTTTGTCATACATTTTGCTGCTTGGGAGTTCAAAATAGGGGGAAAAAGTAAAAAGCAAGAGTTTGGATGCAAAATACACATCCCCGTCCAGCATAGCTGCAGATGGCACCAGGCTTTGTCCTTGTGGGCTCGCTGGAGTTGCTGGAACTAATCGGTATAGGAAAAGCACGCGAGCTTTGAAGGATTTCAGGGCTTGAGGCAACGCATGTCCCCAAACTTCATATCTCGTAGATCACATTTCAGCACATCATGGAGCCATTCTCCCCCTCTTTCTCTCCAAACCATCCTTTTGGCGACAGCTCCAGCGGGAAAGGGTGAGGAAACTATTTAATGGACTGGATCATTGGGAACAAGAGCTGGTGCTTTGTTTCTTGCCAGGCTGTTCTGGTCGGGAGGAGATGATCACAGGCTCATCGGCCAGGCCTGGGGAGCCGCAGGACCCTGGCTGGTGCAGACAGCTCTTAACATTTGGCTGCTGGGGATAGTAAACCGATATTTATGTATATTGTCTTGAGAATCACGGAGCTAAATAAATGTGACGGCTTTCATTTGACATCCCCAGCCCTGCTGCTGTCGCTCAGGGTTTTTCTTTTTGCCACATAACATGAAATCACTGTCAGTTTGATAGTATATAGCGGTGTTGGCGAAGCACAAAGGTTAGGGGGTTGGTAGGTGCGTCAGAATTATTTACGTTTGCTATGCATGAAATGGCACTTGGGGAGCAAGGCAGGCTGCCAAGAAGGAGAGGAATCAGGGCTGTCTGGTTGCTCTCTTGTATCTCTCCATGCCGGATTGTCAGGGTAGGATTTATAAAGATCGCTTCAAAACAGTATCATCTCTCCTCAAATGGACGTGCCCCCGTCTGTTGCAGTGAGTGCCATTATCGCTATTCTCATGACAAAGCGTCTATCAATCTCTGCTTTGTTTATAAACAAATCTGCCTGCCCTGCATAGGAAATTGATAGACTACGGAAAAATACCATTACCAAAGGAATAAGTTAATTATATTTCAGGATCTCAGCAGGGAATGCTATCGCAGAGTATTCAGTAAGATCTGACCAGTGGAGTTATAATTAAAAAATGTCCCCAGGGAGGAACTTGTAAATTATTTACTGTAAGGGGTTTTTCCAGGTTCTTTTAGTTTAATTACACACTCTGAAAGAGAAAGACCTCGGAAACAAATTAACTAAGAGGTTGAAATGGCTTTGTTGAAATCATGTTCATGGCTAAGCGAGTGGAAGACTTAGAGCAAGGTTCAAATACAGGACAAATCTTTGGAAGCTGGCATCATGGTTTAAAAATCATATGGAAAGTCCCAAAGTGTCCACGCGTAGAAAATGCAGTCGCTGGGTTTGTCCAGTGCTCCCAATGACCTCGGAAGACGTTCTGTGCAGTCCAGATCTGACAGTGCTTCGTGTCCTTGTGACCTTTTGCCTTGTGAGGGGAGGAACTGACTGTTATGGGATTTTGATAGGGTACGGATAAAGTTCCAGCAGAGGGGATGAAGGGTTAGAGGTGATGGAAAGGCAGAATAAGAGGATGCTGGCACTACGAATTTTCCATCCCGCTCACACCATCTATGGCATCTTATCTCAAAACAACCTTGTTAACCCTCAATGGAAAGTGGGCTGAACGTCGTGCTTGCTGCTGAGAGACAGGCACCCGTGCTATTAGTGGTTGTGGCTTTTTGAAATGCATGGGTGACACCTGACTTGCTTGCCCTCCACCATTAAACATGGCTTAAGCATTTCCTACCAAAGCTGGCCCCTGGAGTTGGGCTTTGTTGGTGTGATGAAGTCAAGAGGCCAGAGCTCTCCATCTCAACCACTGACTCATTGCTTGGCAGAGAGGGAGGCATCATCTAATATCTGTTTGCTAAGGAATAAGGCAGCCAGTAATACTATATCTGCCTGACTGTTGCTGCCAAATTTTATGTATGTAATGGCCTTTCAGCTGCCGTTGTCCTTGCATTTCTTTCTTTCTGAAGAAACCACATCTGCTCTGGCGCCCTTGCAAAGCGCCAACTGGCTGAGCAGAACGGCCACCCAGGCACGGCTGCTGGTGCATAAGGGCTTGTTAACCCATATACATACATACAACGCTTCTCTTTTCCTTGCGTCTCCCTTTCTTTCAAATTTATGGCACTTACAGCTCTTGTTTAAGCTGGAAACTGCCCCAGAGTTAACAGTCTCTCTACCCCCTGCGTGTGTACAGTCTCCAACACATGGCACTTGGTTATAGCCTGAGGGTACGGTTATCACGTCCTAAACAATAAGTTCTCCCCCTTCAGGCAAACTAGCTGAAAATCTGCAGATGAAAACTGCTTTAGTCATTCATCAGGCAGATGAGATCTCTGCTTTTATTTTTGTTATAGTGTAAATCTGCTGCTTAGTTTTCTAGTCTCTCTGAAAACTACTGAATCATAAAAATCCTTATAGCAAATGCCAGCTTGTCTGTCACCAGAATAATACATTAAATGGCTTATCAGCTCCAAGAGAATACTACAATACTTTTGAGATTATTTGGATATATAGTTAGGGAACAAAATATGTTGACAACTGTAGAATTGTCTTGATCAGTAGATTTTATTTTGTATTTTGCTATAGCGTGTGGAGTAGTACTTGGGCAGGAAAGAGAAAAACCTCCCTAAATTTCTGCAAATGTAGCTTATTGATGGGGAAAAGCACAGAACAAGAATGGAGTAGAACATAAATGTAAAATGAAGGACTGTTCTCGCAAGGGCAGAACTATGAGGTTTGAATAGTCTCAGCGTAAGTATTGCTATTTAATTATTAGGAGTGGTGAATCCATATTAACCTTTATGGAAAAGTACTATAGACTATACTAAAGCTGAACACTTTTCTATACCCCTTCGTTATCACCATGTCAAATTTAATAAAAAACTACTAATAAAGAAATTCTATTAGAACGGCTGAAAAAAAATACTGGAAATGATCATTTACTATTAAATAGTTTAGAGTCATAGAGTGATCGTTATTAGACCATCCTAAAATGTGTAAGACTTTTTCATTTTGGATGCAGCTGGAAAATGTAATTACAGATAAACTATGAAGAGTCTTCACTATTCCTGCAGGTTTCCCAGCTGGTTTTCTATCGCTGCTGTCCTGGTCCATGCCTGGGGCAAGTTGGAGTGGGGCTGGGAGCTGCCTGAGCCTGACCCAGTGGGACTGGGATGGGATGGGATGGGATGGGATGGGATGGGATGGGATGGGATGGGATGGGATGGGATGGGATGGTCTCGTGCACGTGCTTTCGAGTCAGATGGGGTATAACAAGGGAAGGGGAGGCAGGTGGCACCTCTGGCCGCGCTGGTTGAAGGAATCGGCCCAGAAGTCTCATCTGACAGAGCAAATCACCTTCAAGTCGTGCTAGTGGTGGCAAAAAAATATGTCTGGAGAAAGCAGGTAAATTTAACAGGAAGCAGGAGCTGAGGTGGGAATTTGGGGAGGTTTAGATATAATCAAATCATGCTGGAAAAGGGGAAAAAAGAGATTACCTTCTGCGAGCTGAGCTGCAGTGACTTCGTGGGAAACCAGAGGGCTTAGCTCAGACTTTAGCAGTTTTGCAGTCACCCTCCTGGGGACACCTTGCGAGAGTCAGTGGCCAGATGCAAAATACTCTTTTACAATGGTGATAAACACTTTGCAAAGGCTAAAAAAGTCAACTCCCACTTCACAAGGGCTGAAAAAGCAACCTGGCACCTCGTTAGCTGGAGGAGACTTGCTTCCATGAGACTTTGGCTGCCTAAACTGGTCAGGCTTTAATGGACTTTATCTGCTGTAACGCTACCGACACGCTGCTGTCTCCCTAACACAAAATTCTCCTGTATGACCACTGTTGTTATAATAAATTAAGAATAGTGGGAAAGGCCCTGGAAGTTAGCCATAAATCTGGTGGTAAGAGCCAGCGAGCAGCAGGGGCTGGGCTGTAGATCATTAATAAAGATGTTGAAGAGGTGCAGGCGGCGGGTTGCTGTAGATATCGTTACTCAGGTCTGCACCACAGCAGAGCTGAGATTTGATATGCACAGGACAATCAGTCAAAAACTCTCTGCTGTTGTAAGAATGATGCAGGCTACTGTTGGTAAAAGCTGGTTTTGGTAGCGAGATTATTGTTTTGCTTTTATTTAAAGGAAGAAAAATAGCCCGACATAATTTTTCGACGTAATTTTTCAACATAATACAAATTCCTGAAGAATTTCCCCAGCTTGTTGAACAGTGCTGCAAACACTTTGTTTCGCGTAATTTGCACCAAAATTAAAGTGAGGTTTAAAGCTCTTTAGGGCACCGGTCTTAGCTCTGTATGCACAGTCTCCAGCACAACAGGCCTCTGGCTGGGATTAGCACCAGCACAACGCACATTATTGAAGCAGGATAATAAAGAGGCAAGAGGAGGGTATTTTAATGCAAGAGGCTTAAATCTGATTTTGAGTAAAGGCTGTGGAGCAGCAGCAGGACCAGTCAGGCTATTTTTCTCACCAGTTGAATAGTTCAAAACACAGCCTGGGTATACAGCTGTATGGTTTGCCTCACTCTTCCCTGATGAATACCTAAATTTTTGGAATAACAGTGTCCTCCTTCATAATTTGCAGGAGGGGGTTGGCAGGTGTCTTGCTCAGCGTGATGCTCAGAAATTAAATGTTTTTCTCTCAGGACAGCAGGGAGAGGACTGCAGCATCGTGGTGGGGGAATGAGGAGCTGCAAGAGTGAATGGCCAGGGAGGGGGGGTAGGACCAGCTCTGCAGCAGGGGCTGTCACACTCTCATCTCCTGTTGATCAGGAGACTTTATATACAGACCCATGAGGAACACAAATATTTGTGAATTTTGGGGGGAAGGCAGAATGTAAATTAGATTTTAAAGCAAGCATTTGGCTAAAATTAGAAGCCATAGGCCTGATGTGCTGTATGCTGTGACAGGAGACGTGGCTAATTGCAAGCGTGTTGCTACCCCACTTGATTATTGTTGTGACACACAGATCATTAAGATGATGGTCTAAACATGCAACAAATTGTTTAAATATTAAACTGTCAAGTCCTTCCTCTGATCTCTAAATCGCTACCTAAAGTAGTGGGGATGTGTGTGTAAAAAAAATGGCTTTTGGGCTCTGCCGCTGTCTGATGTCTGTCAGTCTGGCGACTGCTGCCGGGAGGCTGCGAAACGGCATTTTCAATCATCTGCTTTGTTTGCGAATGTATTTAATAACGGATCACACGTGCTCTTCCGCCAGCTCTCATGTGGGCACAGAGGCTGCTGCCTCCCGTGTGCCCCCCTCTCCCTCGGGTCTCCGGAATGACTGGCCCTGCGTGGAGATTTGGGGCAAACCAAGGGAGATGGGGATGTTCTGCTGCAGATTCAACGGGGAACCATCCATCTAACTGCCGCACCGGCACAACGGGGCAGCTCCTTGTGCGGCAGCAGGTCGAGCAGGGGCTGGTTGGTGTGGAAAAACAGCCTTTGGAGGGGCAGCTACAGGCAACTTCTGTGCTTCCAGGTACCACGTCTTCTTTCCGCTAGGTCTGCAAGATCCGTGGGTTTCGGAAGATGCCGTAACTGCCAGTTCATGCAACGGCTGTTGTCAGGTAGAGGAGGAGGAGGCGGCCACCACGGACAGTCCTCCTGATGCAGGAGTGCTGGAAGGGCGAGCAAGCTCTACGCTGTTTTCTCATTTTCTTAGTCCATGAAACAACACAATTAATCCCTTGGTGCTCAAAATACAGCAATGTGCTTCCCAGAGAGGAAGAATTTGGCTGCAGCTGAGCATCCCACTTCCTTGCAAGGCTTCCGCAGTGCTGTTGCTCCATAAAATGACCTCAGTTCACTGTCACCTTAAAGATGGGACAAGAGTTGTGTAAACACGCTAAACTGCCCTCGTTTCCACTTCTGCCCTGTTTAATTTGATTTCTCAAATAGCTGTTGTGCCATGCAAAAAGTGCTGTGCATAAAAGACCCAGTATAGAAACTGTATTGCAAGAGAACAATACTATTGTAGGAAAAATATGCACATATTAATGACATTCAGCCAAGGGATTATTAAAAGTGATGAGCCCAGGGCAGTTATTTAGGAAACTATTTGTTCAAGGAGGAGACTCTAACAGATTTGGCTTTGTGGTTTCCTTCCCATGTAACACATGAAAGTGCAGGAAGCCAGCTCTTGAATTCCTGGGTCACAACCCCATCTGCTGAAGAGCTTGAGCAGGATCGATTTAAAATGAGTCCGAGCGCTGTTCTGCCTTTCCCCAGGATCACAGCAAAATTAATCCACCACCAAAATTCCTCTCTGTCTGGAGCTAGAAAATACAAATAGAAAGTGAAATTTGTGCTGATAATTACTTGGACAGCTGTCACATGTGCATGTTGCAAAGGATCAGCACAGCCACAGCTTCCAATACGATAGCTCATGGTAACAACTACGATTAAGAGGAAGCCAATTAGAATGCATTACACATTCAGTCCCCACAGTTCACTGTTCTTTAAGCAAATTTGCATTTGGGAGAGAGCCTTATTTTTAACCTACACGGATAATATTGCCTGCAGACTTCCATTGATTCACACCAGAGCCATTTGTACCAAAGCATTTTGCTTGGTAGCTCAGCGAATATAGCAGCTTTCTTGAATACAGCAACCAAACTTGGAAAAAGACTTGTCCTAATTCTCCCTACAGACAAGCACGTAGAAAAATACCAAGCAGTACTTAGAAGGAAGAGAGATTTTAAAGGTTACTGAAGGAATTTTGTCCAATTCTACTTTTTTAGAGCTGCCTCGAACACTACCTGCTGTCAGTGTAATATGCAGAATAATGGAGTGAGGATAAGTAGATCTATTTCTTATACACACATCCCCAAACCAGACTCAGAATGAGTTGGAAGCTTTCGAATAGCACTTTGATTTCTAAGTCACGTAAGTATTTGCAATTTTACCCAGAATTGAGTTGCACATGCAAACAGACTGGTTTCGAGCAGCACGAACATATTCAAATTCTTTTGTGCTGAAGGTATTAATCCACATATGGGTATTCAATTACTATCAGAACAAACTGTGCAACTGCACTAGAATCAGATAAAAATATGCAAAGCAGGTAGCTTGAGGCTCATTTATACTAAAATTCCTCTAGTTGTTTGAAGAGACTTTATAACGTCAGTGTACTCCCACCTGAGTATATTCTTTATTGTGAACACTGTAAAGTGGCGAAAGTTCGAGCTGAATATATTCACTTCAAAGATGCAAGTTTTTTTCCTCTTAAGTAAAAAATGACCAAGGAGGAAAAGTAACTTAATTATTATATTTCTTTCAAGAAATTATAGAATTTATAGAGTGAGAATTTGTAAAAAATGAATTAAAACCTTGAATATCTCTCTCTTATTTTCTCCTGCTCATATTTTATCCTTTCTTGTCCTTGTCTCCCCTTCCCCCACCCCACTACGTTATCATCCTTGCTATCCTTATCAGCATTATTACTTTTGTTGGCATCCAGTTCGAAAGCCTGCCATCCCATCGTGGGTTTACATTTTCAGATGCAGGGCGGAGATTTTGGACAGAATCCCACCTTTTGGGGGCCCATGGAGATGCATGGGAAAAAAGAAGCAGATAAGAACAGTAAGTCTATAAATCTCCACATCCATAAATCTTAAAATGGATTACTGATGACAGGACCCTTTAATGGAAAGAGTGACAGTCCATGTAGACGAAAGGCAGTGTAATTCATGGAGGCTATTAAATATGAGAGACCTTTTCATTCTCATTTGTCTTTCAGTGTTATCTGTCGATTTCTGGGAGATTATTCTCTGGGGAGAGATGTGCCCGACTCATCAGGGCCTGAAAAGTGCCTGTGTTTATTTGTCTGGCATTTGCCGTGGTGGGTAATATATTTACTTGCTCCTCCTGCACCAGGGAGAAAAACGCACAGCGCTGGTAGGGCTTGGAGAAGGGGCCACCCAACTCACTGCCCTGTGACGTGTGAGAGCCTCCTGCTTGCACCCACTGTGTTTTTAGGGTTAAAAGTGTCCAGAAACCCATCACAGGGCAGCAGGGCACCCATGGCCGGGTTCTGCACATCTGTGGATCAGCTGGGATGTGGCTGTGCTCAGACAACCCCTTCCCAGCATGGTGTGACTGCCACAGGACAAAGGTCACCTTCCCTGTGTGGGACACGACGGTGGGGCTGTTTTCTGGGAGCTCTTCTGCCACAGCTTTGCTATAGGACTGAGGTCTTGGCTGAGGTCAAGAAATATATACCTAGAAAAAGCAGTTTGTGGTTTATAAATACTAATGCACCAGAATAAGAGTGCAGAGCAGTGAGCGGGCACTGGGGGAATTTACATCTAAAAGCACTCGCTTTGCCAGGGTTGCATTCCTTCATTTCGATCGTGGATTGCAAAGTTACTGTGCAACAGATTCCCATGGGAAACCAAAGCCCAGCTGAGTTCCATCAAGAAATAAGTTGGTTCTTTGACTCCAAAGAGGCCAGGAACAGGATGGTTTCACTCCACGGTGCAGGAGGATTTACTGTAACACAGTCATTTCATGCAGGTGATTGACTGTTACTGCTGCCCGAGATCTGTTGCCTTCGCGTCCTTGCTGTTACTACAATTGTTCATTCAGGGACTGAGACACCCTTGGCGCATCCAATTCCTCCCAGTGCAGGTGGATGCGATCCCCATCAAAATCAGTTGACTGAAGTCAGACCCTGCGTCTTCAGTTGCTAAGGAAAAGAAAAATCAGTGTTGCTCCTGAGAAGACCGCTGGTGCAGAAAGTCACTTAGCGCTGACAGCTGCTTTATGGCAGCAAAGGAGATTCAGAGATGTGAGCAGAGGCTGGAGGAGGATCCGGTATTATGTGGGAGTCCTGAGGATATGGATGGGAGGAAACCTTAAGTAGAGAGTGTGTGGAAAATTCCTGTTAGTTTCTGAAGGACAGTGCGTACGTGTAATTTGTTTACTTGTTTATACAACTAAAAAGATCAAGAATACTCCTGTCAATCTGCAGAGATCAGGATCCATACCCTCTGACTGCAGCCAGGGAGCTGACAGGGGCTCCAGTGCTCTAAATTACTTATTAGCTAATTAGCCAATTACTATTACTTATTAGTTTATTATTGTTAAGTAATTAGCACCTGGTTGGCCACGGCAGCTGCCTTTTCTTGCCCATGCCCTGCAGAGATGAAGACCTGCTCGCTCCCAGGTCAGTTCTGGCAACTTAAAATTGCTGCCCTTTCCTATAAGAAGTGGGTGGGTTGGTGTCACTCTGAACACTGGTGCGTAGTACCTTTGTCACAAGGTCCTGCTGGCATTTTGGCAGCTTTGCTGTTGTTTTGGGGATGAGTCACAGGAGGCTGCGCTATCTGGTTGGGTCTAGGACAGGCTCAGTTTTGGCACTGAGTCACTGGCGAGGTCGTGTGGGCAGCCTGGCGCTGCGTTTGTGTTGTGCCTCCTGTTTTATAAAGGACTTTTGCTCATTTTTGCCCATCTATAAGGTCATGTATCCCTTTATTGATGTTCCTCCAGCACATTTAGCCAAGGATGGGTTTGCTGGTTCGTGTCCTTGCTGTGTAACATGAGGGTTTTGTCATGGTGCATAACCTGCATCCACATTGTGGTTGCCTCCAGCCTGGCTCTGACACCAAGACAGATTCTGCTTTTTCCGAATAAAACCAATATTGTTAACGTTATGTAGTATTTATACCATGGAAAAATATTCAGAGGAAGCAGCAGGAAAAACTAGCTCATTCTTTGTAGAATGTGTGAGCAGCTGGAAGACAAAGAATATAGAATTTTTTAAAAAAGCAGCTAATTTCGGAGCATGTTTCATCTTCGTAAGAGCCACTCATTTCGAAGCTAATTCTTTGTAAACCTTTATTCTTTTTGTTGCAAATTTGGTATAACTTTACATTAGACCAAGTTCAATGGAAGAAAAAAAAGGGGCCGGTGTTTTGAATTATTCCCCATACCCCCATCCCACAAGAAAAACTTGAGTTTGAAGATTACTTTTTAATATGCAAGGATCCAGCCAAGGACGCCCTTGCTAATCTTTCAAAATGCAGCGTTGTGCTCCTTCAAAGTATTAAAATCTGGTTGTATTTTAACTAAACGTGTAACCCCGTATGAAACTTCTAATAGCTAACGAGACAGAACTTGGTTATGAAGACCAAAATATAGAAAATATGAATCAGCAGCCTAGAATGAACACACATCCTCTTTTACTTTCGTTAGGTCCACTTTAAACTAACTTTACCATCTATCTTCTGTGAGATTTTCATTACTTTCCCGTCCATTAAGGACAAGATGGAACAGTCAGTTTTATTGTTAATTTATCTAATTTTCTGTTCACTGTGGGTTATTCAGGCATTTGAGTGTGATATTTCACTGCCAGCCCAAGCTGGTGGTTCAGTCAGTGCTGTCCTTTCTCCTTCTCTATGTTGCCTTTCTTGCAGTTGGAAGGACAAAATATGTGACTTTAAAAACAAAACAAAAAAACTGCCACAAACTTTGCGGTGTTGTTCTAAGCCTGAGCAATTAATGAGAATGGCAAAAATGGCTTTGTCAGCCCTGTTTCCCCTTATACATTTGCATCCTCAGTCCTTATAGATTTTTTTTCCTAGCTTAGAGGGATCTACTGGTTTTCCTGTCCACAGATGCAAGTCTACTGCTCTGGATGTCCTTTGGGTCACTGTTTGTGCATAGTCCATAAGAAAGCTGTGTACATCCAGTGTGTTTTATTGGCTAAATCCTTCTTACCTCGTTTGGGCAAAAAAGTTGCGTGAGTTGTGTGGGATTTATCTTGTGTGAATAAAATAGCAAGGTCTGATTCAGTAATGTCAATGAGATTTCTGACTTTGGCTAAACTATAAATCTTTAATTTTGTTAATGTATACCTGTGAAATCCCTCACAATGATGGCTCCTGTTATCTAGAAAGCGTTTGAAGGACAATAACAGGGTTTATGTAAGTCAATTGTATAGTTATTTGTGGGGACTGAGCTGTACCTCTGCTGGAAATAATGATAATTCTGCAGTTATTCATGTCAATGGAGTGACGTTATTCCCCGATCGCTCTGCAATAACTTGTGCCGCTGCCATAGCCCAGAATGGAGTTGGTAGCGCATGTTGTTCAGGAAAACCGTGCATTTTTGAAGGGGTTCCTTTGTGGCCACCAGCCCCCAAACAGTCATTCTGCTTCAACAAGAGCTGCCTGGGCATTAGCAGTGAGGATCCATAGCTGTTTTTTTGAAACAAAGCTCAGCGTTATTGATGGGGTTGCGTGTGAGGGAGGCTTTCACCAAAGGGAAGAGTAATGGCATCAAGAGAAAATGGCAAATTGGCCGGCCGAGAAATCACTGCTGTGCAGAGCATGTACGGATGGGTAACTCCTTTATGCTCAGGGCTGGCTGGAGGGGTAACCACAGCACGCAGCCCTTCAGCAAAAATACTGGAAAAGCCATTTTTAGTGAAAATATAAATACCAATAGCAGTTTAAAAGGACAAGTTGAGGGGCATGCGCTGTTTCCTGTGGGGTAGGGCTGGATTGAAGGTGAAGTTTTGTTATTTGCATCTTTGAGGGCTTTTATTACTTTTATCAGGGAATGGGTGCTTGTGATTGAAGCGCTCAGAGGCAAACCCCACAGCTGTGAGAAGGGCAGGCAGGTCTCGGGAGCTGCTTTTCAACCTGAGCCCTTGGGGAGAAGAATTTGCAGGGCTGCTGAGTGGTGACATGTGGCAGGGACAGCACCTCAAGTCGGGGACCTGGGGGACAGAAGCTGGGACAGGCAGATCCCGGAAGGAGTCTTGGTGGCTTAAAGCCACTCCTGGGTGTTCGAGTGGACAGAAATAGAGTTACAGGGCTGCATGAAAACAGATGTGTATTCCTGATGTGTGCCTCTGTTTCTGACTCAACAGCTGGATTGCATCCTTGTTCCTATTGCTTGCTATTGCACATTTAATGAGGCTTTTAATTCTTTTTATGGAAAGTCTTACCCAGTTATACATTTCCATGTGTTGGTATTGGGCTGGCTTCTGTACAGAGATGCAGTGCTAGATGCTGATGAAGAAATCTGAGATGAAAGGCTTGGTCCCCTCAGGGACAGGATACAGGTAAACAGGGTGCAGGCTCTTCAGTCCAGTGGACAAGAAATAAATCACTGTATATTTTCAAGCTTGGCAGCTTGTTTCTTATAAATCCTTGAGAGATAGTAATTAAATATCATCGCATTAGAACCAATATGTCCCAAGTAGAGAACAAACTCATAATTATGTAGCCATCACATTAAACAAATGAGCTGCTCATTAAAAATAGATGCAAAAGATTCAATTAGATCTAATGCTATATTAAGGATTTGATGACATGCTGGCTTTATTTCCATTGGTTCTAGGCAATAATGAAAGAGCTTTTCATAGTGATCCAAGAGGAATATGTTTCTTTTTTAAATACCCATTTCCTTCTTAATCTTAAAACTACTATTAAGCACCTCTTCCTTTAAGTAAAGAAAACAAAAAAAACCCAAAAAACAAAACAACAAAAAAACCAGAAAGGAGCTTTATTGTTTTCTTGCACTCCAGCTGCATTTAGAGGCATAAAAGAATGAGGGAGCCCAATCTTTATTCTGTGTGCTACCTCTAATAGAATTCAGAACAATGTAATAGGGAATCAAATCTCTGTAAGGATGATTATCGAATGTACAGAAAAAGATGATTATTGAATGTACAGAATTTGTTCTAACAGTTATCTGCCTCTCCTGTGTGTGCACATCATAGCAGCAGAAGAGCTGTGTGATGGTCGCTTCGATCCAATTCTCCTGATGAAACCATTGTGTTTGGTCTGTCCTCCCCACCCAGCTTTGACTTAAACTTAGCAATAGATCTTTCTCTCACAAACTGGTTTTATTTAAACCCTTGTCTGTGGCCCTGCCCCTTGTGTTTTGGAAGCACGTTAATGCTTTGCCAAGCGATCAGGATTACACTTGTTCCATCACTGCTCTCCTTTCCCCAGAAAGGCAGCCCATGGGACAGAGCTGTAAATTGCATCCCAATTCCGTCTTAATCCATCACCTGGACCAAGCATCAGAGCCCCAGCAAAGACTGAAACAAAATCAGCTTTTCTTTTTCCCTCGCCCAGCTCGCAATACAGATGCTGTCAACTTCTAATTATGTGTGGGCAGATTATCCAGTTGTGAATGAACTGTTACACCAAAAATAAAACACTTTTATTCCTGTCGTTGACCTTTTTCTACGTCGTCACTCCAGTTTTCGCTAAGATTAATACAGAAAATAAAATGTTTCTTTTCACCATCTGATTTACACCAGTTTCGTTCAACTGCACTTTACCTTATTTGGGTTAGATCAGCTCCCTCCCTGAGTCTGGATAATCACAAGTTGACTGACTATATGGAGGAAAGACACATTAAAATTTATAGTTGTAAAATAGCCTGATGCAGCGTCTGCTGTAGATGGCAAAATAGATTGGATTGATTGGGCATTTGTCTCTGAAACAGAGGGTGGTTTTGATGTATGTGCATAATTTGTAAGTGAATTTGCTTCTCCCCAGTACTGCTGCAGTTGATGCTGCATAATTAAGAATTTCATCACCAATCTGAAAAGTGCCCTTCGTTTTAGACTGTGGTTTGATTTCATGGAGAAATCACCTTCTGGGCATAAGGCATTTGGAAACCCCAAAAGTCCCTGTTGCTCTGGGATATTTGCTATGATGGAAATTTAAGGGCTGTGTGCTCATGAGTGATATCATAATAATGACTAATTTATTGACTCCACCTTGCAAATCAAAGGGCACAAGCCTAAAAGTTGTCCACACAGTATGTTAATCTACAAGAGATATGAAAAAGGGAATCTTTTATGTAGATTTTCAGTTCAGCTTCAGCTCTTGCTGCTGTGTCTCATCTGTAGATATCTGTGAAATCGCTCTTGCTGTTCAAGGTGTGTTGTAATGTGGGAAATACCTCGGCAATGCCGCTAGCGCCGAGCAGGAGATGGTGGTGCTGAGGTGGGATCGCATTGCCAGTCTGGCACTCGCTGTGTTTTTATGTTCTCAGGAAGACACAGACGCCCTCAGAAGCGTAACAGTTCTTTGTGTGCTATTTTCCTGCCATCCAGGAAGGAGTTGCCGTGAAAGGAGTGGAAAAAATCTACCTAATTTCTTCTGATAAGGGGAAAATTGTGACCATCTTTGATCAAGCCACTCTTAGTGTTTCCCTTGATGCCACTCTCTGTTCCAAAAGCTCTTTACTGGAGAAAAAAAACACGTGAAAGGTTCGGTTTTCTTTACACATCTAGAGACTTTCATCCCCCAATGACTGAATTTATTTCATCCATAAAGCAAGAGTCTTGAAGGATCCCACCCTCCTGTATGTGGGGTGGGTTGATTTGTATTCTGCTGCTGTTTTCTGTAAGATAACAAATACAGGAAGAGAACATCAATCCTGATTTCTTTTCTTTCTTTATCTCCCCTCCCGTCCTCTGTTGTGCCATGACTGCTAATAGCATTCTGGTTTAGTGGTGGATGTAATAAGATATGGATGATGGATATTGTCTTTTTGTACCTGTTGCACCTGTACGAATGCTGACTGTGAGCTACCCTCTTTCTCCTCTCCTGCTTCTCTCTGAATTGAATTTATTTACCTCAAAATTACAGAGCTGTAGTCACAAATCTGCTGGGTCAGAGAGATACTTAGAAGAAAGATGTAGTCCACTCACCCCTCCTATATGCTCTTACATTGTTATCACTCCCTTGCCTCTCTTTTTTTATTTTTTTCTGAAAAAGAGGGAGACATACTCCATTTTTTCACTTAAATTTCAGATCATTCACAAAGTCGTTGTGTATAACCAACTTTAATTATTTACAAAGGTGAGACTTTCTGTACTTGAAATAAATTTCTATACTCATAAAAAGCCAAGGATTCGTAACATGCAGAGTTGAATTATTTATCAGTCAGAAAGATGGTTGGATACGCAGTACAGGGTTTTTCTAAGGGCCTCAGCTGACCAGAAGGGTCATCTCCTTTGGGTTGGGAAGGGATTTGACCTTGCTCTTTCTGTTCCCTAGAGCTTTCCTGACAGAGGAAAGTGGTAGGCATTATTCAAGCACAGATTAGGCTTTGAAAATTATACATTTACTAGGAAAAATGTAGCATAGAGGCATGATGTGAAAGGTAGGAGCTGGCTGTTCTTCATCCATCAAACGAGAAGAGCGAAGGTGGCCATCAGGGCCACTGCAAGGCTGGTGATGAAGGGCAGCACCTTCTGCTGCTGCTGCTCACGTTTTGCCTAAAAACACAGGTTTTATTGGTGCTGAGTCGCCTGAGCTCGTGCTATGAGATCCGTCTGTGTTCTCGGTGCAGTGTGGCCGGGGGGGTGGTGACAGGCCAGCCTCCGGCCGCCCGATGTGGGTTTCAAAGTGTGGTTTTGGAGAGGGAGGTGGTGCAGACTGGTCCCCGCAGTCAACAAACTGGTGTCCCCGGTGGGCCAGGCTCCCTGCCCACCCCCAGTCGTGCCTGTTTCACCAGATGGCTCCTTGGAGACCTGTCCTGATAACACTTCACCCCACGTGGTTTTTTTACCCATCATGTACCCCAACCCCGAGCACATGTGCCTTGGCAGCAGTGATGTTACCCGGAGCTCCGGCCCAGAGCCTTTGCCTGTGCAAAACCTGCTTTTTTTATTTTTTTTCATTCTATTGACAAAATTGCAAAGTAAGATTTTCTACCTCTGACCAGGAGAACAGAATTGAAAAGGAAAAAATAAAAAAAGAGAGAGAGAGAAAACCAGATAGAATAATAATAACAACAACAAAAATTCCACTTACCAGAGCTGTTAGATGAACCTCATCGCACATTCATAACTCTCCCTCTCACCAGCAGCAGGTCTTGAGGAAAAAATCTCAACAGCAGCACAGGTGATCTAGTGCAGAGAAGCAAGGGCAGGAAGTTTTCCCTAGATTTGCATTTTCATAAGTAACTGAGATTTTCACTTTGTTTTCATGATGGAAAAAGTGAGCAGAAAAAAAATACCGTGGCTCCTTTCATTATGAAATACATATTGTGGCAGAATGCTGCATGCCTTGTGTCAAAGAATCTATAGTATTGATTTCTTGAACTGAAAAATAAGTTTAAGGTGGAGTGCTTGGAAAAAAAATCAATAAAATTTCAAGTGACTGAATAGAACTATCAATTGTAATGACAGCAGTCAAAAAGCCTTATCCAGTTCCATAACATTTTGGTGTCTGGACCTTTATTTTCATTAATTTTGTCATTGACAGAATGCTGACCTTACCTTACCAACCTGTCTGAAATTAGATTAAAATTAGTGCAGCTCAAAAATGCCTGTTTTGATTCCACACAATGTTTGTAATCAAGAAATGGAAAACATAGAGCAGAAGTATAAGTGTCTGCAATGCAAATTGGGATGCTACAACCCAGCCAACTGGGAAAAATATTAGAAAATATCTTTTAAGATTTAAGAAACAGCCTCTGCCTCCAGCAGCTACCACCAAAATCATCTCCCAGGCTGTTAGCAGGAAGGCCAGCACATGAGAACTTGAGTCTCTTCCAAAACCATGGCTTTTTAAATTGCTTTTCCCCTTCATTCCCACAAGAACTGAGTTATCAACAGTCAATAAATAATCACGCCATGTGGGACCAAGGGCTGCAGCTCCTCAGGGAGGTGTCTCCCTGTCCATCTGACTCATGGTGTGGGACTTGCATCTGAGCCATGCCCATCATCATCACCATCATCATTGGGTTTTTAGGTGGCCAGCAAGGACTCAAGGCTTGTTCCATCCCCAAGGCCCTCAGCACCTCATGGGAAGGACTGAAGGGTACTTCTGGAGGTAATTTGCTCTGCTTGGTGCTTGCAGGTACCTCCTACTTGCCTCAGCACACCCAGGCCAGTGTCTCGGGAGCAGGGTCAAACACATTTTGACCCCTCTGCAGCACTGAGCATGTCGCAAACACCCAGTAAATAAAAAAACCTTATTAATACTGCAGGAAGGAGGCTTCTGGGGTGCTCGCATGCCTTGCAGAACAAATGCGGAAGGCACCTGAGGTGCACGAGGCAGGAGGGAGGGTTCAGGATGTCCCAAAGCAGCACACAGGACGCAGCCAGCTGCCCCGGCTTGACTGGTCTCCCGCCACCCTGTGCTGCACAAATATTAAACGTGAACGAAAGTGCTAACAGGGCAATGCTGGAGAAAGGTGCACATGGGGAGACAGGGTCAAAGCAATCACTTTGCTCTTAGAGGGTGTCAGGTTTGTGCTGCAGCTCCAGTTAACATGTGTAGGGATTCATTATTCATTATTATAAATTGTCTTATCTCGCTATAAATCACGTAAACAGCACCATCCTTTTCCGCAGAGGATGCTCCTGCACGACACCTTGCTGTAACGCTTGTGTGACTGAGGCGGTGGCTTTTCTGGGTGCCTCTGGGAAGAGCCGAGGCCAGGCAGCACTGGCGGGTCTTCTCCCACCTCGTTGCTTCAGAGCTTTGCTCTCTCCTCCGTGCTTCTCCCTCCTCGGCTGCTTTCCCGGCTTCTCGCCCTCTGTTCAGTGAAACGAGGCTGCTGTGTGCTGCTGGCTCCACAGCTCCCAGGGGACACCCACAGCAGGAGTGGCTGCGGCTCCTTCCCCACCGCACCGTCCCCCCGTGTCCTCATCCCCCATCCCCTCTCTTGCTGCTCCACTCTCGTTGCTTCCTTCCCAGAGAGAGCAGGGACAACAGGAGTCTCTGCTTTCTTTTCATACCGTGCTCCCCTTCCATTTTCCGTCTTTTTCCTTCAGATTTCCTTCTCTTTTCTCTTTCCCCACTTCTTTTTTTGTTGTTGTTGTTAAAGCTTCCCAAATCCTCGCAGGAACCAGCTCATCCCCTTCAGTACCCAGAGCATCTCTCTCAGAGCAGCCCCCCACAGCCTGGTGTACCCTCCCCTGTCTATTTTTTGGCCAGCTGTAGCTGGGTCCTGTCTTGAGCAGAAGACACCTCTCCTGGCTCAAGATTCCCTGCTCTGCAGTGAGCTAAGCAGCCATCTAGTGAAAAAAAAAAAAAAAAGACTAATCCAAATATCATCAGAGCAAGGTTCATCTCTGCCTTCCAGGTAGGAAGAGCCCATGTTGGCCAGCATGTGTAGGATTTGCTTGCCCGGCCCCAAACACCTGCTTGCTGTTGGCAGCCCAGGAGCAGCGAAAGTGTGGTTTCTGGCTGACCTTTTGGAGGCTGCAGGGGCTGAGTTGTTTAGATACTGCCTTGCACACCCACAGCAGCCTGACGGGGTTTGGGAACTGGGGTGTTGATATCACTGTTTCTATCACTTGCCTTCTCCTGGGGCAGAGGCGATGTTTTTTTGTTTGCTCACAGTAAGTGCCCCATCCCTGGAGACATCCCAGGCCAGGCTGGAAGGGGTTCTGAGCAACCTGGTTTAGTTGAAGATGTCCCTGCTCATTGCAGGATATTGGACTAGATGAGCTTTGAAGGTCCCTGCCAACCCAAACTGTCCTATGATTCTATGACTCCGTGGTTCTAAGTAGGAGAAGCAGCCATCCTGGGAGGTCTGAGCCTGTTGTGTCCCCTGGGAGAGTCCTTCCCAGCAGCGAGGGACAGCAGCATCTGCAAATCTGGTGTAGTCCTATCCTGTACTTGCATTTCTTGGCAAAGAGCTGTTCCTTAAGTCTCCCTGAAGTACAGGGCATGCGTCTTGCAGCTGCTGGCCAAGAGAAGGTGCATCTGTACGTATTTTTCAGGGTAAAGTGTTTTGGCCACCCTAAGTCACTGCATGGTACTGCAGGATCCATGCCCATGGCTGAAGCCCATACCAGTAACACAAAAGAAAAATTAAAAAAGCCTACATTTAGCAAAGCTCTTTTTTGTTTCTTGTTTGTGGCTCTAGGATGGATTTTGGTATCACTGCACAAATGGGCTGAATGCAAAACACTTGCTTTTGTTTTGAATTGTTTCAAAACTGTTTTTATAAGTCATAACCACGAAGAGATGCATCTCAATGTGCATTGTAGTACCTCTGATATGGGATGCATCAAATGCTTTCATCTTGGCTGGCATCAAAGTCTTCATGTCCTCCAGGATCTAGAGGTTCAGCCCTCCTCTCAGATAGAAAATTTTGGCTTGTTCCAAACAATGACACTGAATTTGTAGCAGCTCCATGGAAATATTTCTTTGTATTTAAAAAAGAAAAAAAAAATCAAGACTCTAAATAAAAAGATCAGTGGTAAGTGATTTTATCTTTCTTAAATCCTTTTGAACTTTTCAAAGTTCTGAATGTTTGATTTACTTCGTGGTTCAGAAGCCAGCTCAGGTTGGTTCCCTTGTCCCGGGTCATTGAGTTTTGCACTTGATCTTCAACAGCACCTTGGCTTCCACTATGGAGTTCTTTCGGGAGTTTACAAGCTTGCATTCAGCTGCAAAGAAAGCAAATACAACCCACCCCAAAGTACTGGAGTTGATTTACAGGAAAAGGGCCAATTTTTTCCTTTATTGCTTCTACTGTTGCAGAGAGATGAATTCTCCATGGCATAATAGCAGAACAAAAATAGATTGCTTCTGTAATACACTATACAACAGGCTGGAATACATCAGCCTTTTTTTCCACAACGGTTCTTTGACAAATGAAACTTTATCTCACTAAGTTCACCACATCATTCTCCTTCTCCTTTTTGCTCCCTTTTCCCAAACTCCTGCAAGTGCCAAAATGGTAAAACTACTTTTAAGGTTGTGCATTGCCTATGCTGCTGCGATGCTGCTACTAGAGGTATGCAGTGAGATGGTGAACACTTAATTGCTTGCTGGACAGACAGAGGTTTCTATTTATGATACTGCTGATGGGCAGCAGTGGTTGGATGCTTGAGTTCTGGGTCAGGTATGGGCCAGGTTTTCCTTTATTTTGGGCTGTACGTGTTGTCACAGATAATCCTCAGCAATTTTTGCACTAAGTTTCCCCTTCTGTTCAGTCTTGACACAGAAAAGGTGTTAGGGAAATGCCCTTGTCTATAGAAAACCTTCTAATGAAAACAGCTGTTTGGCTCTGTGCTATTGAAAGCAAACAACTCTGAAGGGAGCTTTTGCTTTATCTGTACTTGGAGAAAAAGCAATAAATGCTCACAATCTGGCTAAAAATGGATGACAGTGTGAAATCTCTATTTTCAGGTCTATGAAAAGCAAAACTTTTTTTTTTTTTTTCTTAAACACACTTCAGCCTCTGGGGGAAAGCCATTCCTAATGTTCCCTTCAACACCAGCACTTTACAGCTTCATCCTCCCCCAGTGCCCCAGCCTCATGCTTCTGTAGAAAGGGATATTAAATGAGACTAGAAGGAGGCCAGTTCCTCCATATATTTGGATTACCTATCAAATATGTGTGTTTCGATCACTTCTATTTTACCTGACTTATCCTAATCTCCATTACGCTTTGGCAAACCCTTTTGGATGCTTTCAGGGCTGCATGCTGAAGGCTACCAGTCCATCCAGCCCCCAAGAGAAAATGCGTCTGCTCCCGTCCCACCTCCTATTCTGCTTCCACCCAATGAACTTTGCTATCAAATTCAAAAGCATCACCTGTAACTGCAACATTATATAAATGCATTTGGAGAGTCTGTGTTTGGGGATGTAGGGACTGCTGTTTGATGTGACAGGCACTCCCAGCACTCCTGTTGCCACCTGGGGCCAGTGCAGACCAAGGTGATGCAAACAAAATGTCCTGGGGGAAAATGGGTGTTTCGTGATGGGTGAGGCTGACGGTTGGGTGGTACCTCAAATCTCAGCAGATTTCAAGAGACTTCATACAGAAAGAACAGACGAAACTTCTCTGCAAGAGCCACCTCAAACAGCAGGCAACTCCTGGGCTTTCTTCTTGGGGTAAGAGCCAAGAGGTATCACAGGGCTGAGTGCCTTGAACAGTGTGTTAGAATATTCCCTGCATCCCTTCATTGTCATCCCTGGGGGTGTTGAAAACGCATCCTCAGATATTTCATGGGCAGAACAAAATGCAGTTGCCCAGTCCCATCTCTGTTGCCAGAACACAGTGACAGCCCAACTCTGCCCCTGTGACACGTCAGGGTCCCTGAGTGACCATCCTCATGGTGGCATGAGGGGTTTGCTGTGGCACTGGAGCCACATTGTCCCAACCAGGGACAGACCTGCAATGCTGCTTGCGGGAAACTGCTGGTTATTTTCGAGACTGAGAAGCTGCAAAAAGCTAAATTATGGGGTTTGGCACTATGGCAGGATGACCCCGCTCTGACTCGTTCTGCCCAGCAAAACGCCTTGTGCCTTGAGCAATGGCCTCTTCGGGCGCTTTGGGTGGGGGCTGCCAGATTTCGGGTGCAGGGGGGTGGGATGCAGATGGTAGACACGGTTTGTGAGCTGACTTTTCTACCTCGGGGCCCGCTGGGCAGGATTGATTACGCTGCTCAGGAAGTGGCATTAGCAGATGTTATTGATGTGGGACTGGCATTATCCACAGCATACGCTGTCATTGTAAAGAAATACCACAGATGGCATCGTTTTTTTAAAACCCCTCTGCCAAAATCTTTTAAAACAAAACTTGCCATTTCCGTTTGCATTGATCCTCCTTTCCTGCTATTGATTTTTGCTCTTTGCCATTACTGATGCGAGGAACAGGGAACAGCCATTGTCACGCTGGCACATGGATGGAAGGAAATATAACAATTTTCAGAAAACCTGTTAACGGTGGGGGGACCTTGTTTTGCTTGGGTTTTGATTTTTGGTTTTGCTCTACTGTTGTTGCTCTATTTAACATCAAAATAACAGGGCTATTAGACTGGCTACCAAGTCCCCAGATGGCCATAAAGAGAACTTGGTGCTGTATTTATGTGACGGCTGTACCATAAAAATGGATCAGTAAATGCTTCAAGTGGAGAGCTTGGCTTGAGCTGAGTCCTATGACCCGACACGAGCTGGAGCTCAGGAAGGATTTCAGAAGCTGAACGATGCATTTCTGGGAGGGCAAGGAGGAACAGGACTTCTGGATAATGCAAAAGAAAACCTGAGACCTGCAGGGTGTTAGGAGCAAGGCTCAGTTCAACTTTTCCCCTGCGAAGGGGCCCAAGGTAAGTCTGAAATGTCGCCGTGGTTTTGAGCTTGCTTTTCATTTGCATGTTGCAACTTCAGTCCTCTGATGTTCTCAGTCTTACTGATAACACACTGCAGAAAATAGGACATGACTTACAGTTTGCAGGAAGAGAATTAGTCCTGGAAGGGTGTCCCTGCGGTCTGGGTCTGCAAACAGAGTCCTTCTGCAGCAGAGCTGGTGGGAGCTCAACTTCTCCTCTGGACCAGCTCACTGCCTTGCCTGGGTGTCCCAGTGAAACCAAGGAGGCAGAGACCTGCCATAGGGCAGGATTTGAGGAGTAAAGAGGGTATGAACTCCTGGATCCTGACATTCATAACCAGAGCCACCATGACAGAAGTTGTGATGTCAACCTGTACCTTTGGGTAGCACCAGGAGGTCTTCACCTACCTGGACACTGGAATCAGGGCCAAAAGGCCAAATTCCCTGTGGATGAAGGGTCAGGATTGAAAAATAGGACAATCCAGGAAATCCAGATGTCTGGGATCCCCATTGTTAAATTCAGACCATAAAGATTGTGTATGTTTTCAGTGCTATTACATTTTCAAGAACAGACCTTTTCTTGCAATGTATTCACATGAAGTTTTGTGTCAAACAGCAGATAATGGAAATCATCCTGCTTCCCATTACTTCAGTGGCAGCCTGCCTTGAATACAGCATTCAGCTCTGGGCCACCTCATTACAAGGGAAAAAATAGACAAATTGGAGACAATTCAAAGAGCAGTTAAAATGATTTGGGGGTTGAAAAGATTGAATTATGAGAAAAGATGATGAGCTAAATATATACAGCTTCACTGAATAATGACTAGGGTTATGGTTACTATGTTCAGGCAGACTGAAAAGAATTATTTTGTGTGTATGAAAATGTGATGCTAAGGGGAGCACGATAAAAATGACAGAAGGGAAAGTCTGAGCTAAGAAACAGGACAAAATCTCTGTGAAATAGTCTCCTAAAATGCATGGAAAAAACTCCCATATTCTTATTGACATTTTAAAGAAGGCAGGGAAAAATACAGATGATATAGTTATTTATCCAATTTATCCAACTGCTTTTTTATCAATCTGTAACTCCAAAATAAATTAAAAAAAAAAAAAAAAGGATTAATTTCTCCTATCCTCAGTATTCCTTAAATATACCAACACATACTTTCTTGGTAAAATCATGATGGAGGAGAAATTTGTTCAGCCTATGTAACTCCCTGTGGGAGACCTGCATTTTGTAACCTTGGCAGTTGTCAGAACCCAACAAATACACCCTCGCACCAAGGCCAACATTTCTAACCAAATTGGCCTACAGGTTCTGGGGGTTTATTTTGTTTATTGCACACTGCAGGATTCAGAGTCTGTGAGTGCCGTGTCCCCCCATCTTCTTCTCACCAGGTCTGGGACCTTTGCAAGGCAACAGCCATAAAGAAACTCAAGTGCTACCTCCAAGCTGCTCTTTTGACATTTTCAGGTCTCTCTGTACATTTGGCTTAGGTGTGGAACTGCTTACTAGTCCTGGTATATATGGGACATTCAGGCAGAATGGAGACTGACAACTGGAGGACATAGACAAGATCTTTTTATCTGATGTCTGCAGGGAAGGTCTGAAGCTGTGGAGGAAAGGCATGGTGGGTGGGATGAAGTGTTTTCATCAAACCATTTTCGGTACAGAAATGGTCTAGTTTGGAAAAACTGCTTTGGTCTGGACCCTCTGAATTCATTATTATCGCTAATGTTGGAGGTCACGGCCATGGGCCACTGTGCTTGCAGCTGCACAGAAGACTCTTGTCAATGCCATGTTTAGCCAAGAATTTCATGAAGAAAATCTGCACTTTTAAAATTAGCTAATCAGCAGAATAGCTAAGGAAGTAGTTATTTGCTTTGGATTGCAACAATGCTCTTTACACAGCAATGCCTGTAAAAGAAGTAGCATGCAACATTAACTGATATAAGTGAATGTGTCATTAAAGAACCAAAGGGCTAATTTTTTCTAAAGATGTCATTTAAAAAAAAAAAATGACGCCTCATTTAAACTCTTCCAAAAGCTGTTAAACCAATTTAACACATTGCTGTATACTTATGAAAGATGTTGAGAGTTTATCTTATCTCCTACTACCACTATTTGAGGCTAATCAGAATGTATTAATGCATTCACAGCATGAAAATCTCTTTTCGATTGCAATAAACCAGCAAAATGAACTTAGAGATTTGTACAAACTCTGACCTATTCGTTTTCTTGTCCAAAATGCAGAAAGCGGCTAAGAGATTGGAAGTGATGAAGGAACAGAGAAGCGCTGGATGACACAGGCTCCTACTCATGAAAGTGAACTACAAAAAAGCTTCATGGGAAGCCAGTGGAAGCTGAAAGCGAGCTTAAAAATGACTCGGGCTGTCCCAAATCAGGAGGATTACCAAAATCTGGCCGACAGCAGGTAAGAGAAAAATTTGCCCCCCCCCGCTTAAATCAACCTTATATCCCAAAGGGGAAAAATATCAGCCCAGTAATAAAACATCAGTTATGTGCCTCCAGTGCAGCAGCCCAGGGTCACCTCCTCCTCACAGAGCTCTGATGGGGCAGTGCCTGAGACAGGCGGTGAATCAACCCAAGTCGATGGAACGCACTGATATACAGCACTCATAGGGACTTGGGTTTATTTTGTTTGCCCTCCCTGCTTAGAGGGAGACAAATAAACCAAGAGCGTTTCCCTGTACAGCTTTCCTTATGCAAGAGGGTAGGGAGAAAATTTACGGCAGGAGGCACTGTAGAAAGTTTGGGAGATAAAAGCAAATGGCAAAAAGTGAAAGGAGGGGATAGCGTAGTGCAGACGATCTGGAAATTTGTTTGATGCGTGTGGTTGGAAAATTGCTTTACTTTTTACAACATTGAACAGATCCATGTTCCCTCCCTTCACCAGGAAAAAAAAAAAAAAAGCACAGCGTGGTTTACCGAGGGTCAACAGATTTATGTTAGCTTTAAATCAGTGCAGCTTCACCTGGGAGGTTTAGGTTTGGATGTATTCAGGATGGAGAATAAACATATGAATTATTCTGGTACAGCGGTAGTAAATAGTCTGGCGGTCTCAGACCAATTTCTGTGGTGCCATATCTCATAAAGTCTGATAAATCCAGCATGTGCAGCTGCTGAGGAGCTTTGGCAGTAGAAAAAGGCCCATATACCAGGGAGTATCTATATACCAGTGACTCACTGACCATGTACCAGCACTGGCATCTTGTATTCACGATACTGAGATTTAGTTACAGCATTGGTCTCCTGTATTTCGGGTAAGGGATGAGATTAAAGCTGGGGAGTGCAGACGAACCACGGGTGAGCTGGCGGGGCTGTGTTTTACTGAATTCCCTAGGCTTGCAGGAAGGTGTTGCATGTCTGGATCTCTCATTTACAAGTTCATCACATTTATAGCAGATCCAGAGATCTCGGGGTTTGTTGCTAACGGACCTCTCAAAGTCCTCTTTCCTATCCAGATGCAGTAGTTTTAATTCCCTGGATCAAAGAAGGGAGTCTACCCAAGAGAAAAACAATCTACTCACTAGATTTGGCAAATTTTAAATATCCCACACATCTCTTCCCAGCCAAAAACCTCTCCAATCAATCAGTCCCAAACATTAATATAACCACCTTACCTAAACACTGTCTTTTTATCCCTTAGTATTTGTAAATGAGATTCAGCTTTACAAGCAAAACACATCACATTTTACTACGAAACACAAACATGATCCTTTTCATACAAAGCTGAAATTTATCTCAGGATAAAAAAACCAAAATCCCAATCATTAACTGGTTCTCACTGTTGGAAAAAAAAATAATATGTTAGAGGAGAAAAGCTATCTATGCAGCTGGAAGCCACTAGAAATTAAAACCAGAATTATAAAAACATTGTTGTGGATAATTTCAGCCCAGAAATAGTGAGTGGCTCTTGTGAATGATCATGTTTTCACTAATGCTTCCCGGCAGAGCTGCATCCTCATTCATGCTGAAATCTCTGGGAGCTACTCACCAGGGAGAGGTGGTTTAACGTGTTTAGGAGGCTTGGAGAGCTGTCTGAAAGCCGTCTGCACTGTGATGTTCTGATTCTGACTGTATTTTCTTTTAAAAGCAGAGGTAAATGTTGCTTGAGGAAGTAGAAAGATTTGAGAGAAAAATGTGACTATGGAAGGCCAACTGTCAGTTATCCAAAACATATTAAATCCTGGCAAACAGGTCTCCAAGATCACTTCCAACCAATTTTCTCCTTATTTTCTTTTCCTCTGGACACACATGGTCCTTATTCCACTAGGGATCTGAAAGAAAACTGAAGGTCTCTGTTCCCTAAATGTCACCACTACAAGGTTGGACAGACCGGCCCCAGCATCAAACAAAAGCCCACCAGGAGCAGATCTTACATGGGATGTATCAGTACTGAAAATTTGGTGTCTTGGATAGCACTGAATACTGCACCATGCTGCAGCAGAGCCAAACCGCAACACGTTGAGAAAACCAGCCCTGGAGACCTCCCCTTCGGTTAACTTCGGTCATCCTGGACCCTGGCGAGCTGTGAGACCTGCACCACTGTACAGCCACTTGCCTTTGAATTTACCGGGTGGAAAGCCATAGAAAATAGCCCTCCAAATCCAAACCTAGTTTACCACAGGTAGGCGAAACAGCAGGGTTATCCTCTCTGCAGTGTCTTACATAGCTGAGGCTTTACTTGCTGAGTGCGTTTCTGACGTGCTCTCCTCTTTGGGGCTGCTGCTTGCTGTGTGTATACGTGTATATATATATGTGTGTGTGTGTGTGTGTGTGTATGTGGTGCTGGCTTTTTGCCAGAGCATTTTGGTTTCAGCAGCAGAGGTTGTCGGTTCAGCGTTTGCTCAATATTGCTCTTTGCTCAGGACAACTTCTCTGTTTCCTTGTTTCCCTCGTAGCTATCGCTGTGCCTCTCCACGGTGCTCTTAGCACCATTTAAACCATGCCAGCACATCCTATTTTTACACACTGAGAAATGGCAAACCTATAATGAAATACGGGCAAGGAGAGCAGTACAATAGGTGGTGCACAATGTTCACCGTGCAGATGAGAATATAAAACAGCTATGTGTATAACATCCCTGAGCCCTGCTATATTTTGGCAGCCTATTTCCTTCTGGTTACAATTCAAGCATTAGCGCAGTCTATAGAGGCTTGTAGAGATTAGCTTTGGGGGCTGCTTGTCTGAAATATTAGACATACCTCTGCATCTCTAGCCTTTCAGGGCAGCCAACATCAGATGGGATTTTTTAGACATCTGATCTGGGAGAGAGCTCTCCGGGGCTGATGTCGCTGCATTCCACATGATATATGTGCTTATTTCCTTGGCAGTCGATCCTAGCGGGTGTTTGCTGTGGAGAAAGTTCTTCTTTTAAGCTGCAGACTAAGGCAAGAGCCAAAGGGCCAGGGGGCTCCTGGCCAGAGAAAATGACCATCCTGCATGGAGAATTGTGTGTTGGAAAAGAAGCAGGAGGTGCCTGATTGCCTGCCGATAGGCATCATGTGCATGTGCCCCTGAAATTATTGCAAGTCAGCCATTAGAGGCGATGAGAAACCATCTCAAATTCATGGACAACCAGTGGTTCTGACATTTGTGAGGGCACTGCTGCTTTTCGCTGGGCAAACAAAGGGTGCCTGATGAAGTACTAGGACCAGCCAGCACTATTCATCTGCTTTCATAGTGTCATTGCCATGTGAAAGGCGGGAAAGTTGAGGTATAGAAATCCTTATGGCTTTTGGGCTTGTTTTTAACCCTCTGACCCTGTCCTTTTTTTTCCCCTCAATACCGTAAAACATCATTCTCCAAGTGCATCCAAGTCACCTGCAGCTTCAGAGTGGCTGCACATCAAGGTCTGAAATCCTGCATGAGACAAGTCCTTCAGGGAAGGAAGAAATGCCCATCCCATGGGCTTGTTTGGAAGTTGGGTCCCCCCACAGTGACCAGGGCAGTGCTGGGGAGTCACAGACACGTGCTACATGGGCAGCTGGGGCTGGTTCCCAGCACAGACCTGTGGCCACATCAGCCCGGTGACCCCAGGACCAGCACAAAGCCCTGAGCAAAACAGGCCGAGCACAGCCAAGTCTGGCTGAAGTCAGTGGGATCTCAGCCCCAGAGGCTCCAGCGAGAATAACAAAGGTAATTTTTCTTAAATTAATCCAATTAACACTTGTGCTTTCCCTGCCTGATGAGAGAACAAGTAGCAGTGAAAGCGCCTGTAGTTTTCGACTTGAAATGTTTGCAAAACGTTCTCCAACCTGGGGAGAGCAGCTGAGACTTGAGCACAAAGCGCGGTTCGCATTTCTACTTTTACAATCCAGATTTACCCATTCCAAAGGCTGGACCTCGCACCAGCTTAGGGTTGATGTGAGCCTTTGCCTTTCCTCATCAGTGCTCAATAGCCTGTGAAGAGGAAAAGCTTTGTTTTAGTGGGAGCAGGTGTTTGATTACCTCGCCTCTTTTCATATTAAGCATATCCCCGGTTTACCTCTCTAGCAGGGATAAACTTGTGTTTGCAAAAGCGGCGAGGGAAATCTCTTTAAAGGCGACATCGGGGGTAAGCTGACTGCACTGATAGCTGGATGAAAGAAAAGAGCAAATGAATGAAATGCAAGCTTTTAATGTATTTTCTGCCTGCAGAGCGCGGCTCAGAGCGATGCTGCAGGGCCAGCCTGTCTGCAGCAGGGCTGCCTGCCTCCCAGAACCCTTCCCTGGGGGCTGCCCAAGGCTGGACACTTGGAAATTCACCCAAAAAAGGAGAGAAATTCAGCCTCTTCCCCATCCCTGGTACTGTCTACCTGCTCAGAGGCTGCGCTGGTGGCAGGTGCTCTCTTACCCTACACAAAGGAGCTGTGGGATCGCCTGGCAGGACAGCATCCAAGGACAGCACAGGCATCCCCAAAGGGAAGATAAGACCCATTGCTGCAGTCGGGCAGCGGGGCTGTGCCCAAGCACGGCAGCTGAGGACTTGGCGCCTGAGCACCGAGCTCAAGATGCCAGCACCAAAAGGGATGGTGGGCTGGAAACGGAGAGTAGCTCAGGGGATGAACAAATGGACTGACATTTATGGGTGTACAGGAAGAACTGGTGGGGACCCTGCCTGGTGTCAGCACACCCCATGTGAACATCTATCCCCTCGACTTGGGCCTGAATAAGTAAACAAGCAGAGAACTGTTATCCAGGTTACACCTTTGTTTCAAACAGAAATCGAAGGTGGCCATGCTTCAGTGAATCAAAGCCCATTGCTCCTCTCTAACCATCTGTCCAGCTCCCTGCCACAGTGTCTGTGTGTTTGCTCAGGCGTTGATAGGGAATTACCCCCCTTATATCATGGCAGATTGTCTTTCGCCTTCTCACTACTCGATTTCCCTTGTGAATATTTTGGGTTTTTGCCTCCAGTGGCTCAAATGCAGGTGTTGGATTATAGCCATGGAGAGCTAGGGACAGAGAATAAAGAAATTCTTGGGCATCTTTGGATGAGAGTGAGGTTGGAAGGAATTTGGTTCGGCTCTCCCAGAGTTTGCAGATATCAAGGCAGCACGGGGATCTAAAGAGCCATTGTTCCCCTTGGCATGATGCTGGAGGATGTTATCTACAGACTGGTCCAGAGCACAGACTCATAGCCAAACTGGAAACGTTTGCTCGTAGGAAACATCTGCTGTTCTTCTTTGCTTCTCATATGATTTGCCAAAATATACTTCTTGTACTTTCCCAGCTCAGAACAGCTTGTTATGAGGTTTAATTCATGATATGTAATCTTGTGGCACACTGCTGACTGATGATGTAGGACACAGAGATGATGAAGGAGGGCAACTGGAGTGTAAATGCACCAGAAAGAGTGCAGTGCCCAGCTTGGAAGCTGTACAACGTATTTTCATGAGCATTAGCTAGCTTTGCTGTTATTAGTCCTAAGAGCCAGAGAGAAAGTTACTGCAGCCAAAGACAAAAGACCTTTCAATGAATAAGCCTGGGAATTGAATGCCCTGCTGAGATTTCCAAGGTTTCTCCAACCTCCTGATGTAATAAAGGTGAGTGTCCTACACTGGTATCTAAGCTCCTCGCTCCATACGTGGATATCTAAATACTCTCAGCCACTGTGCAAGCTTAGATGTCCTGTAAACCACATTGCTCCCCTGCCCTGGCTAAGTGCTACAGCTCCATCCAGCCCTTTGGTTTGAGCATACCCTGGAGCACTTTCCTGAATCAGGTCTTCACTGCCAGGGATGGTGGGGATGCTCTCACTTCACCCCAGCTCTTTGGTATTTCTCCCAGCTGGCTGTCTCCAGAGTCAGAGAGTGATTTGACCCATCCTGAGCCTGGGACCTGAAACAGCTGGTTTCAGTCTATTTTGCTCTGATAATGCCATCGTCTTTCCTCTAACATCAGAGGCAATGCAGGAGAACAACTTTGGCAAGACACACACACACACAGTGTTTAGGCAAAGTCTCCCCCCATCCAAATAAATCTGGGACTAAGTCCTGATGTTCATCTCTTTTAGCCAAAGAGATGCAAATGCTCCAAAAACTTATTCTTACTGAGTTTTGAAGTGGTTTAAAGTTCTAATACTAGACTTCAATGTTGCAGTTACGAAGGATGAGTATATACATACTTTATAAAGCACTAATGAACAATTAATAGTTATTTGAAGAGATGGATAATCAAATGGTGTGGATTGTTATACAGTCAAACAGGTCAATATGTTGCTTATGACCACAACTGATTTCTACCAATAACACCTCAAGGGATATGATTACAACCAGCTTTAACACAAAATGTTTGTGTCTGTGCAACATCTATTAACCCTCTCTACACAGTTCTAGAAATAGAAACCTCCTATAAAGCATGCTCAGGATTAATGGGTTATGATATGAACATAAGGTTGTGGGTTGTAGAGTAGCTCATTTGTAGCTCAAGAACTTGATTATGGATGAGCAGAAAGAAGTAGACAGATGAATGCAGATTGCAAACAATGAACAACATCTGCTAACTGAACTGGGAAGGCTCAGAGTGCCAGACTTGTACATCCAGAAATCCATGAGTGATGGGGCTTTTAATGTGTGCTGCGGGACTTTCAGGAGGATCCTAGAAATTCTTTCAAGGTTTAGTCCTATATTTGGCTTTCTATCCAACTGCTTTGAAATTACAGCTTATGGAGCAGGTCATGTACCTACCCCAGATGGGTTTACGCGAGAGAAATTGCTCCTTCATGATCTCAGCCTTGCTATAATACTATACAACCAATTCTACTTTTAAGTAGTAAAGAGGCTCGCTGGAAGTTGCCAGTTCTGATTACAGCATGAGATGTCTAACGCTGGTTTGCAGTGACTAAAAACGCGTTCCTCACAGCCTGAGATTTACTTGGTCTGAGAAGGTGCTGAGCAAAGGGGGAAAAACATCTGTGTTGAAGCTCCTGGAAGGCACAGACCACTCGCATGAGATGGAAACGCAGCCGATGCAAGAGCGGCGAGGGCTCGCTGCACAACCAGCCTCCCGAAATGCAGCTGCTAGCACTGAACGCTACAAAGAACATTAGCGCAGATGCTGCTTATTTGTCCTTGGAGCTGCAAGGATCGCTTGAGTGACAGCTGAGGCATTTCACACATCAATAAACGCATTCTCCCCAGGTATTTCTGATCGCTGTGCATTTTGTTTGCTGACAGGTTTGTGGCAATATGCTCACTCCAGCTAAAAATTACACACTGGCTAACAGAAGAACAGACCTAATTTTCCTTGCTTTTTACGCGGGTTTTGCGATCAGTGTAACTTTGACGACCCTCTGCGTTTACACCAGCTATAGCACTGAGGAAATCGGATTTAACAGAGTAGAGAGCTGTTCACTGTAGCTATTCTAAGAAGGCAAAGATAGGCAGAGACATTTTTCCACTCCTTCTGATCCTGGTGTGGGCCAAAGGCCAAATCTGCCACCGGTACAAAGTAGAGCAAGCTTCAGGCTGCTTTAAATGGCCTCAGTTTTTAAAAGCTGCTAGAGACACCTATGGCACCCATGAATTCCACATCACCGTGTGCATCCCCCTCCAAAACAGAAGTAGAGCTGCTGCCCTGGTTGTGTATGAGCTGGTTGTATTCCCTGTATGGCGGGTTTAAAGCCCATCTATGCCAGCCCAGCTACAAGGAGACATCAACACGAGTCATAATCTGTTCCAAAGAACATCAAGGGGAAGATTCACACCAAGTCACCATGACCAAGGCAAGAAAGAAAAGGTGAAAGAAAGGAGGATGGGCCTCTTCAAGAGGTCATCTGTTCTACCAGGCTGCCCCATGGCAGAAGCAACACTACCCAAGCTATTACAACAAAAATGTCTCAAGCCCTTTCCTAAAAAATCTCCCTGGGAAATCAGTGCCACTACTAAATTACCCAAACAGCCAGAAAGTGTTTGCTGGTGTCTCACCTCTACAAGCAGCAGGCATTAGCAGATTAGAGCTGAGGGCTCAGTCTTTTGAGTATAAAATGGAACAAAATCTTAAACATTGGCGTATTATACACTCCATGCAGCAGGCCTGAAAAGGCTCTGGGAAGGATGGAGCATTTATAGTTTTCACAGAAATAACTGAAAGGAGATAAAAATGAGTATTAACTTCTAAAATAAGGGCTGTATTTCATATAATAACTTTAATTATCTGGTGCTGCTGGTCTGAGCTGCATTAGTCAAGTGGATTTGTGGACTTCTAATCTGAATTGTTCTACTTGTTCTTACCCAGGTGCTACAAAATCAATCTTCTGCCAGCTGTGAAATGGGAAAGACTCATTGCTGTTGCTATTCCCTTTCTGAGCATCCAGGAGCCTTTGGGACACCAGCAAGGTCTGACCCAAAGACAGATGGAGTCCAAGGGAAGTTTTCCAGCAAAGAGAAAAACCCTCCAGAGAAGACACCACATCTTCAGTTCCCTAACAGGAGCTGTTTTCACGGCCAATGGTGACCCAACTGGAGAACACCAAGACAGGGCTGGACTTTCGATACTCAAAAACTGTACTTTTCAACTTACTTCCACTTCTGTATTTTCATCTTATGAGAAGGTGCTGAGAAGGAAAAATGCTGTCCCAAACCCCAGTTTCCTCAGTTTGCCTGTTTGTGTCACTCTGGGAAGAAAGGGACTTTTTTGGCCTGTGGGGTGGGGTATGGACACTTCCACGAAACAGTTCTAATTATACCCTAGAACTCTCGTTTAAGTTTTGTTACTTGTTAAGGGCAAACACTGCCACTTCGTTGCAGTCGTGTCAGGCAGGGCACCGCTGGGTCCTCATCTAACTTCACCAAAAAAACAGGGGATAATGACCTTTTACATTCATTACCTTCTTCCCCAGGTGGTTCACCACTGACTGCATCTCTTGGTAGACTTTGGGATTTGTAAGGCAACGAATTGTACCACTGCTGATCCTTTCTGTGAGATAGGTTGGGCCTGTTTAAATGTTGCCACTTTCTGTAAACTAAATATAGTTTTGTAACTTAACCAGATATACAGCACTACAGAACACTTATACGAAACACTGCAACAGAATAAGAATATGTTTTTTTTCAAAATAAATAATTTGGATTATTTCAGTATATCCACAGCCCAGCTGTGTTAGCTGGGTTATTTTATTTCTGTCTAGGGTATCATCACTGGTGCTGTACCTGTGATCTACTTGAAAGGTGTTTGCGTGTTCTCACAAGTGTTTGCTTTACATTGTCAACTGAGCTTTACAACAATCTAATCCTAATCCGTGTTACCTCTGTTCCTTCAAGAAAGGGACTATTTGGAGCTGGTCTTGTTTTGATTCTTAGATCCTTACTGTCTGTTTAAAGAAGTCCTTTTGTTCTGTTGACTTATTCCATCATTATAGCGCCTGAAGCCCTCAAAAATATTAATGCTCTTGTCAAGCTCATGAGGTCAGGAATTTAAGACTAGAAGGATCTTGCAGGTCGCACGGGCGAGCTCCCGCTTACTGCAATGGTCTCATACTGCCCTTTCCATGAACTGTGTCAAGGCACTTTTATTTCCTCAGCTGTAAAATGCAGATTATTACATAAAGATTGCTCAAGCACATACAATCTGCATCAGAGCCGCACAGTTAACCCCAGACATGCAGGCACTTAACCAGAAACCAAGCTTTCCTCCCACGCATTTGAACATGGAGAACTAGTTTAGGCACATACCTGATACAAGACGAAGACAGTTCTAAGAAGAGAATTTTCTTATTTACTATTCTTTTGTTTAAAGCAAAATAGAAACCACTTCATTGTAAAAGTCTGCATGGTTCAGCTTTGCCTCTGCTACCTTCCGTCTTAGTCTTAATGCAGAGGAGTATCTGAGAAGCATATGCTTTTTTTATTAGCAGAAGAGACAGCCTAAATTGGGATATGATTCATGCTTCCAATTTATGCCTTCTCTTCCTTTATTGTCAATGGCTAATGAGAGCTAATTTCAAAAGCTTGCAGAGGGAGCCACTTTTGGAAGGAGAGAGAAGAATTAGACAAGGTGCAAGTAAGGTTGTTTTTACCATTCAGAGGTTTTTCATTCCACTGTTGGTCTGTTCCTGACTTTCCAGAGTTACTTCTGTCAGAGTTGGGTATAGTTTCTGAAAGTTACAAATTGCTGGGTTGGATCAATACTTGTAACACCCTGGCCATTGCTCAGGATGAGTCAGGAAAGAGCCCACCTATGCAACAAGCTGTTGTTGAGTCCTCATACTGGCCTGATTTTTGGATGAGATCTCTACTTTGGGGTTAGAGCAACACATTTTGGTGTTCCCTAAAGATTATCCCAATCAAATTATCTGGGCACGCATCTATGAGGCAGACTGAGATCACTCACCAGGAGACATTAGAGGAGAGCGCTGACTGTGATAAATTTTGATCCTTTGTCATTCATTTTAACCGGAGACCTCTCTAAGCAGGGGCTGGGGACCCCCATGCAGGGGTAGCTCCTGTGCAGACCTTTTCCAGACAACACAGCTCAAGTCCTCAGACAGCTCACAGGAGCACTGGTCCATGAAATCTCAGTACTCATCAGCTCTGTCTGCCAGTATCACTCCTCTCTCCCTGGCTGAGAAAGGAGGGAATAAGTGCCCAGGACAGGCTCCGATTCCCCAAATCCCTCACTGCAGTGCAATGTGTCATTCGGTTATATAAAAGAACTGAGTTAAAGGATACTGCTGCATGTCCTGATTGTTTCTGGCAATTCAAATTATGAAACACTATCACTGCAGAAGAAAAAAAAAAAAAAAAAAAAAAAAAAAGAGTTACACAACCAGTCCCATTCAACTTTCAGCTTTGGAAGTTCGTATGTCCATGCTGAGATACCTCACCCTGTGAAAAGCTGCAGCTCCATGTTGTGTTGTAGCTGCACAAAGGGCTGATGCCTCCTTTGACATGTTGTAAGCCAACCTTTAGTCTGATAAACCACAGATAGCTAAGCTGAGAACTAAGTATCATAAAGAACAGCCACTGATCAGTGATAAAAATAACTCCCTCTGCAGTCAAATTTTCTGATTAAAATAATCTTTCTTAGTTGCCTCATACCAAAGGTAATATTTCAGCATAGTATGCCATATGCAGCTCACAAGACCCTCCTTAAACACTCTTCTGCCACAACCCTTTGCCACAGCGTTAGTGCACAAAGACCATGGCCAGTTGCGTTGATGGATTTGGTCTAATTATCTCCTCGTACTTCTTTGTCTCTCTGGCTCCATCTATCGTCTCTCGTCTCAGACTTAAATTGCCAGCTCTGGGACATGGACTGTCCATTGAGTCTGTGCTTGATGCATCATGGTAGGAACTTCAGGCACTGGAGAGATGTGAATAATAAATAAATGGAAGGTGAAATACAACTTTTGTCCAGCATAATCCAGCGCTGCAAAATCAGGTTCCCAAGGAATGGCAGTATATTTGTTTTCCAGATCATTAGCTGATGCAAAGGAAAGTGAGAACATTTATTAGCCTCCCTCAGAATCACCTTTAACAAGAATGAATATTCACCACTATAAATAAGGCTGTTCCAATTAAGTCTGCACATAAAAATGCTCCACAGTGTCACAGAAGGCCGTGCTACTCAAAAGAAGTGCCTAGATGAAAGTATTTAAGGCTGTATTTGAGAACAAATTCAACTGCCTCACTTCCAGTGTTTCACAGTTAATCACTGGAAGTTACGACGTTTTATCTGAAAGTCAGACCACAAGCTGAGATGCAGAAGAAACCTCGGGCTTGTTTTTTTCTACCTGTTTAATGGCAGTTGGGTACCATAATTTCTTTCTCATTCAATTTCTACCATGTTGGCAGCAGGTTTTATGTTACCCTGAGTATCGCTAACAAAGAGCAACCACAGTACAGAGCTCCTCATTACAGTTTCCTGAGAACGTCACGGTGACCCAGCCATCCTGTCCTGCTATGCAGACCTGTCCTAGCACAGCCCTCTTTTGCAAAAAAACTCACTCATCTTCAATACTGCCTTCAAAAATCTTTATAAATGAACACTTTGCAGGATCAGGTCTCTTGCAACAACGCAGTACAGCTGTTGTCATGTTCTTCTGTAAACAGCATCATTTACTGAAAATGAAAAGTGAAATAAAGGGAAAACAATAGCTATAAAGTCAAATGTTGGCCCCAGGAAAACTAAGGATAGACAACAATTTCATAAATGGGAGTAAGTTGGTGAAAAATCTCTCCCAGCCAACATTTTCTTTCCTATTTATTGAGATCTGTGATGTGCAACAACTGCTTTTCAATGGATGTTCACCCCTTGAAGGACAGATGTATGAATCCCTGTCTCTTTTTCATGTATGTGAATTTATCTTTTCTAATAATATCCAACCTATTAAGAAGAACTCCAGAGGAGTTTATTAAATAACACTGAAAAATATGATGCCAACAATTACAGGGAATCAATGAAGATATTTGCTGAAGTCAATAACCTAAATTACCGACAAAAAATTGGCCAGTATAAGCAGTTCATCTCTACTTCTCTGGGATAAAAATCACACCCTGCATCTAAATATGGTATCAGTGGCAAAAATAAGTGGTTCCAAAAAGGATTTAGCCTGTTGCAAGCTTGCCATAATGCAAAGAAGTGGTAATCTACTCTGAAATTACAAATCAAATTCAGTTCGTTCGATTCAAATAACTTCAGGAAAAGCTATATCAAACCTGGAAACCACGACATCTATGTCACCCCAAGTAGCAAATACAATGGGGCTTTGAGATGAACACCTACTATTAAGTCAGAGTAATCTATAGGCAGTCACGGTTGAGACATCCAGATTAGCGTTAATTAAATTTCTGATGATCAGGCAGCTATGGAAGGGACAAAACTTTTAAAGAATTCAGGCAAGTGCAAAACACTGGAGATAGGGTAATAATTAGCAATAATATCTCTTGTTAAATTTAATTCCTTTAGCCTCAAAATTACCATGACAGATTTCAAATTTAGTGGCAGTTTTCCAGTGGCTAAAAAGAGCTTAATTATATAGTTTAAGACTTTGGGAGAACTGATTCAGATAAAGCTACGTGGGGCCCATATCGACTGTGTGGTATGCTTGAATGGACTCAGATAAAGAAGGAATAGATATCAACTTGTTCAAGAAGCTTAAGACATCACATACCTGAACATTTTTTTTAGACACTAAAAAAGTTTGGATAATTTTTTAACTTTCTCTTTTAATTAATAACAATCACTCTCCTTCAATTTCCCTTTCTACTTCTTGATTTCAGCTGGGACTAAAAGCAAGACAGAGATAAAGTAGCAGAAACTCTGAATAGTGCTGATACTAACAGAACTTCTTAATCATTGGAATTGGCCTATCTCTAGAGCCCAGGCAAAACATCTAGAAAGACGAACAAAGTTCAAATCTGCAAATTAGTCCTCTGAGTTACAGGACACCTTGTAAAAATCATCACTGTATTCTGTTAACTGCTGTTAGTTTAGGAAAAAATATAAGATACTTAAGAAAATGTCAGATCCAGGAGTTCTGTCAAATGGAATAAATATTTATTCTAATACGCAGTTCATGATAAAGCTCTTTTGGATTTTCAGGGCCAGGGAACATCCTGAGCAATGGATGGATGAACAAGATGATTAATAGCCTGAAATATAGATGCAGAACAGTCTCTCCTCACAGAATCAAACTCAAGAAGATGGATGTTAATATTATTTTAAAGCCACCTTCATTGGATTCTGCCAAATCTGTATAATACACTTATATGATCTCGTTGTCAGGTTAACTGAACATTTTACAGTTTTAAAGACATTTATTCTCCCAAGAGCCCCATGAAGTAGGAAAATACAGTTGTCCCATTATATAGATTTGGAGCCGTGGCACAGAGGTGCAACATCACACATGGCGAAGCAGGGAACTGAACACAGCTTCCCTAAATCCCAGGTTGTCACCCTAACTACTGTTCTAAAGTAGCTACTCTTTAACTCAAAATGAATGGTTTAGCCAGAGTTCCTGCACTGTGTTTCCTTTTGTCTACATTAATCTCTGAGCACCTTAAGAAACCTGCAAGTGCTACATCAGGAAGATAGAGTGGGTCAGTGAAAGAAGTGCCCCATTTATTACAGTTTCTCGTCCATGACTGAACTGATCATATGCCTTAGGATCCACTGGCAAAGAGTAAACTGTTCCCAGAGATAATCTTTCAGCTGATAAGAACGGGATACAGTACCTTACAAGAGTACAAATGAGCCCTCAGAAACTATAAAAGCAGGCATAGCCTGGACTTGAGGAGCAGAAAAGGTTCATGTTTCAGAAGTTAACTTTAAAAGGAGTTCAAATTTAAAAAAAAAAAAAAAATTCTATGCATTTTCTCTTTACTTTTGATACTGCAAGACTCCCAGCTACAGACTCCTCTTAGCTCTGTTTTAAATTTGCTTAAAAATTAACACCTCATTGGGATCTACACCTAATTTTTCCCAATACGGATGTGAATCCACCATCTGGAGCTTGGCACAACCACATACTCAACCATTTTTAAAGAACAGATCGAATGTGGAAGTATTGCAATATGCTGCTACACAAACAGCTTTGTCTTTCCTCCTGGACAAAACAAACATTTCAGAAACACGTACTGCAACATATCCTCTCTTCGTGCTAGCTCTGCCAGGACAGATTCATTTCATCATGCATGGAAATTGAAGAATTATTCCAGTTATATGTGCCTAATTGCAACCCCCTTTCTCTCCTAGGCTTTCTCTATTCTCTGACCTTTTCTAATAAGTCACATTTGAATCTGAGGTCATAAAATCCTTGGAGAAAATTAATATGGCCCAACCATCTCATTTCCTAAGGCTGAATCTCTGTGTCTTCATTAATCTCACAGCAACTTCTGCCATGTAAAGCTGGAGACGTTTCTGAGGTATGGTGACTGAAGGAGGAGACAGCAGAAATTACGGGTTTCTCCATCTCCTTTGACTGCAGTCAGGATAGAGTTGCCAGACTTAGAGCCTTTAAAATGTGGAATAGCCCACTGACAAACGTGACACCGTAAGAGATGGGAAGGAGCAGAGAGACCCAGGCAGGAGGGGACATGAGCCAAGGAGGAGCAGGGGTGATGATGGGGTGTCCTGTGGTCCAACATGGCTTCTAGAAAATCACATTGCTGGCCGTATGTAGCAGAGTGGGACTATATTTCCTCGTGTTGCTTCTGCTGAAAGCTTTGTTCAAGTAATATCGTTTAAATAAGGGGCACAGGATTTGTGAATGTACTGCAGGAAATCCCGTGTTCTACAGGACAGCTGGTGTCACAGTGTGTGAGAGACTGGAGCCAACATGCTGCCTTCCCACCTGGAAGTGTGTGCCACCTCCTTTATGAGATGCCTGTGGCAAATTCACCCATAACAGGAGACTTTTCTACTCCCTGAAAGATGAAGGTCCCAGTCTGTGCTTTTATTTCTAACAAAACTGCTGAACTTTGTGCTCCTCTGTTTTTATTGCACAGCTTAGCCTCCCTGCACCCCATATTTCCTCTCATGGTTAAACCAGAAAGCCTTCATCTTTCTACTCCAATGCCTCCGCTTCATTAAGAAACTGCAGTACCCAGCTTCTTATGTATTGTTCTAGTAAAAAAGTTTTCAGTCAGAAATCCATGTATGATACAGGATGCCAGGAAAGCAAGATCCCAGCCTGATCCCAGCCTTTCCATTACCACATGGATAAAGAGACCTTTCCTCAGTTCTCTGTGCCAGGGCAAAATTAATCATTAGGAAATAAAAGTAAAGGCTGAACTAAGTTTTAATGAATATGCATGGTCTGGATCTCTGCAAAACTGAAATAACATACTCCGGGCTTATGATTAATTATGGGCATACTGAGAGACTGCTTGCCCACTAATATAAAAGGAAACTAAAGCTAAAACAGTTTAATTCAGAAAAGAGTTATATGGACATGATGTAGCTTCATTAAATATAGATGTTGATTATTTTACTGTGCCACTGTTTGCCACAACACAGAAATCTGAGCCTTTTTCCAGCAGGCATACGTGCACACGTGCTGATTGTAATAGTAAAGCAATCACTGATACAAACTCCTAAGAAACAGCTAACTCTCCGGCTTTCTTGCATAAATCTGTACATCTGTAGAAGTTAGCTTATTGTAACATTTCTGTAAAATTCACTTCAGCAGACCTTAAAATTGTTTTTCCATGTCGGTGTGTGCAGAGACAGACTGATGCTCTGCCTTGCCGCCGGGCCAGCTCCACACCCAGGACAAGAATGGCTTGGAGTAGTTGCACAAATACTAATCAGTCCCTGAACATCAAAGATGAGTATCAGCTCCAAATTGCTATCACTCGCTTTCATGCCTCTGACTCATTCCTGAATTTTTGTTTTTAAACATTATGGTTAATCTCTAATGGAGTGGTAAAAGGACTTAAAGGAAAAACAAAGAAGCACTTTTGGCCATCTTTGAAGGCTTTGAGGCTGGAACATATTGACAAAGACCAGGGGCTAAATTGCCATTTGTAAACAGTTCAGGAGAGGAAGAAAAACATGAAGCAGAAATATAGACTCTCTTTGATGAAACAGGTCTTAGGTCTTTGCTTTCTGCTGTGCTAAAATCTGGCTGTTTTAAGACAGATGCTGGTGGAGCTATCATGCAGCCTCTCTATAGAAAAATACTTAAAGTATAATAACAGTATTATTTCCATATTGATGTATTTATACTAAAGAGCACAAGCGTGGGAGTTCTTCAGCATGAGCTTGTGAGTAATTAAAAAAAAAAAAAAAGTTGAAACGTTATGCCCCCTTACTGTTACATATTCTAGACGTGTGGCAGTGTGTGGACAACCTGCTTTAGAGTGCTATTAAATGAATATTTCCAATCTATTTGCTTTCCCTCCTTGCTGGTACAGAAAGCTCTGTCAAAGTCATGAATCCAGCTACTCCAGCTTCAGAGAGAGAGCTAAATTCTCACTGACACATCACCACATAAAACCTAAAGCTATGAGGACTGAAAACAAGAGTCTAATCCTACCAGGGACAATAATTTGACTTTCTAAATGCCCAGAGCACTGAAGAGCCCTAATGCTTCAATCTCACCCTGCTCAGCACCCATCCCTGCCCCAATACAGCACAATTGTTTTTGCAGGAGGAAGAGACCAGCAGAGCCCAGAGGGGTGGGAGCAGGACCCACCATCTCAACAGCAGTTTCTCAGCAGCTTTGTATTTGCCCAAAGCAGAGAAGTGCCAGTTTGACCACAGCACCTACTGCATTGCCCTGACAAACCTAAAAGTGCAAAAGCAAAGTGTTGAAAGGTATAAGAGCATCATCGCACTGCATGACCCATCACCAACCTCTTCTCTTCCTACCCCACATCGCCCCCACAAACAAACAGCCTGTTTATTGCCCTTTCCTTTTAAAGCCTTGAGCCTGAGCAGGCTCAGCTTTGCCTTATTAACTCTCAGCTGGTAGCATTTCCGTGAACTGCCTTTGAACCTAGACAAGGCATTAGCCCCTGAAATCCCAGGCTTTGTCTAGCTCAGCAAGGTTGTCCAAGGACACCGTGGAGTGAGATGGGGAAGCCTGACCAGCATGCAGGGTGCCGCAAACGTTTTGCACACGGGAAGCACCCTTAGGGTGGGATGGTTTCCTCTGTCCTCCCCCTTTGTTTGCTCCACAAATGGTAGAGAAATTGCTGGCAGAGGGACACCAGTGCCCTATGGAATGTGTTTGTAGGTGCTGGGGTGCCAGCCCAGCCCTCGGGCTCGGCAAGACTGCGGCTGCTGTAGTGTTTGGGGTAGGGAGCTCCATAAGTCTTTGTGCTGCTCAGAAAGAGGAAATTTAACTTTACTCTCTTTATTATGGAGCTAGACGTTTAAGTGTTTGGGAACTTACGGGGTGTCTCTTGATGGGATGCATTTTATCCTTTGGAAATGTAGAATTTTTTCAAAAACCTTCACAAATCGAGTGTGTCAGCTGAAGTATGAAACTGTAATCTGTGTTCTTATTTGAGGTCTAATTTTATGCCTGCTGGTACTCACTTATACAGAACTTCAGCAAACATTTATATCTCTCTTAATTATCCTTTTTCCCGATTAATTTCTCTTATGTTCAATAAATGATGCTTATGCCTGTTGGTTTAAGACTTCCTTGCAAAGTTGTTTTTCCCTGCTTTTCCGTAAGACAGGTATTTTAATTTCTTGCACTATGCCTCATTTGCTAGTAACAATGATGTATTTTCCCTTTCCCCATGTATTTATTTTTACTGAGAGATGCAGCCGTTCATCACATTCAAATGAAGAATTATTACTTAGCTATTATTATTATTGCTAGTGATGGTATGTAAACAACTATAATGATGTGTGGGCTTGTGTAGGAGCAAAGACCACAATAAAGATGTTGCCTTAGGGGGAATGAATGAGGAAAACGTGCAAAGATTTAACCAGCGCATCCTCTTCTTGCTGGTTTTGTCTCCTTTAACAGCTTCATGGCCTATTCCTTTTGCTCTTGTTCTCCCACTAGATTGGATCGGGAGCAATAGGTCAATGTGGAGCCCTCCCCAAAATACAGCTAGATGTCACAGCCACAAGGACACATGCAGAGGCACTTGAGAACATGAATTACGTGGGAAAAGGGGTTTCACTAATATTGTTTAGAATACGGATTGGGCTGTGTGGCGAGAAAGGGGTGTTTTAAGTGTGTGGAAAAGAGAAAGAGAGGAGCAGCAGATATTTTACAAAGATGATGGCCCAAGCAAGGCTGCAAGACAGCCTGGAATGAGCTTTTGGAGAACGTTGCAGGTGAGTTAGGGTGCCATGCATAGGAACAGACCCTTCTTACTTTGGTTTCCTTGTCTGGGAAATGAGTCTTTTTCATATACATTTTTAATACGTAAGCAGGATTACTCCAAAGGTACGAGGCTTTGATGTTCATTTCCCTCCTAACTGGAAACAACCAACAATAAATCATGTATTTGCTCAGCTGCTCAAAGGCAGTTATGCTGCTACCAGGTGCCAACGACTTTGGCTAGAGTAAGCGGGTAGGTGACAAGGAGAAACAAGCCCCGCACTGATTTTTAAGGTCTTTAGTTATGTTTGCAGGCAAAGAAAAATCAGCAGAAAATAGGGAGAGAGCATGAAGAGAGCCAGAAATGAACTGAAAAAAATGAGCTCTTTGGCAGATCCATAAAGAAAATTCAGCCTAATAAAGAAAGTTCAGTCTCTTTATTCTGTGCTGCCAGCAATTTACTGCCCTAAAAATTAAGGTAGTTGGCTTTAGAAGGACCAGCCTTGAAGACAGTAAAATTTCAGTATTGTGTGTTAGCCTGGCTTGGCTTCTCACGAGTAAGAGCACGAACAGAAGAAAGAGGCATCAGGCCCGTCGTCCTTCGTCCCACAGCTTTCGGCTGCTGCAGGCTTCCTTAATGCTAACCCAGTCCTGGTTCTGTCTGAGTTTCCATTCTAAGCTTCTCTTCTAAGAGCTTAGGATTTTTTAACGCCAATGATTTCCAACAATGAGCACTGTGAGCAAATCAATAAGAGTAAAATTCACTAAGGATCTCCAAAGAGCTTACCAAGCAGTTTTTACGAAGAGCTGACGAAAGTGGAGAAATAACTTAAAACATATTTCATGAATTCAGAAGCCTGTTCCAAGATAAATATTTTAGCCTTTCTTCTCCAAAAAAGAGGAGTGAGAGTGAAAGAAAGATGGAGAAATGAAAAAGAAATCTGTGTCAAGTATATGGCAGATATCACTAACCAAACACTTTCAAGATTTAATGTATAGCAGAGCCCCAAAAGCTTTCATATTTATTACAGCTGTTTTGCATTCCTTACCGTATTTTGAAAGAGCTTCCCTAGTTTAAAACACCATTTAGGTCTTCTGTCACTTTTATTCCCACTGCCTCTAACCAGCTAGAACAACATATGTAAAATACCGTACGCCCTATGCAATTCCTCTGTGGCACCAAGGCACAGACTATGTCCAATGTTTCTAACAATGCTAATGGTGCTGCTCCTGGGTGTCAGCTTCTGTAAGAGTCATCGCTTGGCCAGCATGATCAGGGAAAAGGGACTAACTCACTCCAGGCTGAAGAAACATGAGCAAATATTTGGCTTCCAGTGTGTTTCAGGGTACTGGGAGCAAAAGCAATAGTCCCCACTGATCCCATGCAGATGAAGACCAGAGTAGCCAGAGAATCGTTTTGGTTGTAAGAGACTCTCAAGATCATCGAGTCCAACCGTTAACCTAACACTGGCACTAAACTATATCCCTAAGAAGCTCGTCTATATGACTTTTAAAACCCTCCAGGGATGGTGACTCAACCGCTTCCCAAGGCAGCCTGTTCCAATGCCCAACAACCCTTTCTGTGAAGAAATTTTTCCTAACATCCAATCTGAACCTTCCCTGGTGCAACTTATGAATATCAGCATTGCTTTGCGTTTGGTTTGGATCTCGAACCTACTCAGTGTGGGGTAACAAAGCCATTCTTATGCAACTCCCCCCCACGCCTTTGTCCAGCCCAAATAACAACCCTCAGGTATATTTAAAGGGAAGTTGTTGCACTTTGGGAGCACACTGCAATTTTAGTTTGAGCTGGAGGTGAGATTATGGTAGAGCTTTCATGTCTTCACATAGTTCCCCTGCCATAAATGCCCACGCCATGTGGAAGACTAATGACGTGTTCTTTAAAAAAATCACCAGCACCATAAACAAGGCATTAAATTGTGCGGACATGAGAGGAAGATGTTGCCAGCAAATCCGGGTTGCACCACTGCTGTTAAGCTGCTGGGGATGTGGGGCATCAAGTTACTGCTGCCTCTCTCCGCAGACTCCAAGAGCAAACAGCAAAATGCAGAGGAATGGGGAGAGAAAAATAGTCAGACCTGGCGGGTGCAGATGATGGAAGTTGAGGAACACAGATCTGTTCTTCTCTGATAATCATACCCCCAAAATTGTCCTGGTTTGGGGGTATTTAACGTAATATTCCCCCTATTCTTCTGTTGTAGCTTTGCAACTTATATATAGCTTTTTGCCACTGGTTCATGGTTTTTAACTCTCCATCCGTTCCTCCTAAAAAGACCTTTCTCAGCTTGTTTGTTTGATTGTTCCCTTCCACAAGATACTTCAACAAAATCACAGTCTGTCAAAAGCAAGGTGCCTGCATTTCTGAGCCCTCGCTGCTTTCCCGGGCAATTTATGAAAATGGAAGAGCCTGTTTCGAGCGTAATCCAATTTGTTCTCTCTCAGCATCATAAGCACATTTGGAGCCAGATAAGACAATTATCACATGGATCTTTAATACCTGCAATTTCTAGCTAAAAGGTTTATTCCGATAACTTTGTTTTCAAGTGCCATGTGCTAAAGCACCGCGATGGGGGCTCTGCGGCAGTGAGACAGCAAAACTGCTCCTGTGGTGGTTCGCCTGGCACGTCCATGCCACATAGTGTTGGGCATGGTTTTTGGAGAGAAAACATATTCAGAGCAGCAATGTCAGAGCATAGACTGTATTGTTCCTCAAGGGGAAGGGGCATGGGGCAGGCAGAAGACAAAGCTCAACTCCTCGCTGCGTGGTGGTATGTGGTTTCCCCATGGGATGGCATAGAGGTGCTCCAAGGCTTTCACCACCTTTGACGTGGAGGAGGATTTCAGAAAGTACCCAGAGAGAGTTGCTGCTGGAATGTGTTTCCATAATAATTTAGTTTTCAGCTACCAAATGTGACTTGCGTACGTAACCTTCAGCACCTTGCAGAGCAGGAGCCCACAGTCTGACACCAAGATGTCAATATTTTCAAGAGAGCTCAGTTGCTAGCAAGCCTGCAAACACTTTTTAGCACTATGTGTGGATACTGATATCAATATATAGCTGTTCATTAGGAAAAAAAAAATCTGATTTCTAATTGAATTACTAGCTTTTTATCATTGTTTATGACTCAGGGTGCAGAACTGAAGTATTCTAATTATTTCATGATAAGAAATGAAGATAAGACCTTATTATTTCATCGTGCAGAATGGTTTGTGACAGTGTCTATTTTCAAAAGATAAGGTCTGATCTGATAAAGGATTAGCTTGTTTCACTTACATGAACAGAACCGACAGATACGATAAAAGGTAGCCAGGAATATATTGAGAGCCCTGACATTGGACACTTTTTAGTTACATTTAATGTGCAAACTTTGAGCATTATTACTGTGTGTATTTGGTCAACAATGAAAAACCAAGTATATTTTGACCACGCACTGTAGATTTGCAAATAGAAAAGTGATACATTATTATAAGGCAAAAAAAAAAAATTAAAATGTTTTTAATTCTATAAGAATAAGTCACCATGGTGGTTCAAGAGCCACACAACTTCTCATAGCTATGCATCTAGGGCACTAGCCTACTTTCTTATCAATCCAAATACAAGAATATTTTATAACAGTTAAGAGTTAAGACTCTTTGATGTTTATGTGCTGCTTTGGTGAATTTTACTAGGAAGATCTAGTATCTAATGCTATTTTAGCTATCTCTTGATATATCCAAGCCATCAGAATATTGCAGCTCAGAAGGTCTGTGGTGCATTTCTTTAGGGACTTCATTAGTGGAAGATATCCTGCCTCAGTATACGGGCTACTTATGAGATATCACTCATACATACAATATTCAATTCTACATCACAGGGTTGGGGGGGATATTTTATGTAGCAATTTATAATAGTCACCCAAACAGCATTCTCAAATTAAAAAGTACTATTTGCATATGTATAACATTAGCTAAAGACTTTCAAACAATACAAACCTCACTATCAGCTCATGCCCACATGACCAATTAGCTTTTCCCTCATTGATAATTTCACCTGCAAATTACCCAGGATGTTTCAGGGTGAATGATCTAATCTGTACCTGAATCCAGAGAATACGACTCAGGGTGAATGCAGGAACCCAGGCTGCAGCAATGCATGGGGGGATGAGAGGAGAGAGGGGATGCTTCAAAGGAAGAAGGAACCGGTCAGATTTGAGATAACTGAGGAGCAGACTGAGCTGCTCCACTATGCCTTTGCCTTTCCGAAGGAACTGCAACGGCTCAGAGTCAAAGCAGATAAAGTCCTTGTATTAGTCTGTGAATCCCAGGGGAAACTGCTCACATTTAGCCAGAAAGAAAAATCTGAATGAGTAAATTATGAAATGGGAATTTTACCTTTTCTGGAAGATGGTATTTGGCCCTAAGACAGGCAGAGATTATCCATTCTCTATGCTTCTTATTTATACCTCGAGGAGCTGACAGCTCTTCTAAAAGCAGACTGAGGGCTTTTAGACAGGCTGAGGTTTAAAATTAGGCACTGGAACTAATAGGTTGTTATTGTCTCATAATTATATTTGACATGATGCTCTTAACTCTTTTCTGAAACATCGTCCCGCATTGAACAGAGTCAGGATGCCGTAACTTTGCAGCAGCAGACATCAACCACACCATGACATGGGGACATCACGGCTGCTGCTCTTCCCAGCCCCCTCAGGATGACACACAGAGGCCCCAGCTCGACCGAAGCAGCCACCTGGGTGAGGCTATACCTTTAGCTGCAAACCCGTAAAGGGTTGCAACTGAAGTCCCTTTAGTTGCACAAGGCATTTAGGAGGTTTGGGTTTTAGGTTTTTTTGCCCAAACTACTGGACCAGTGACCTTCAAGGTATAGCCTTGATAACTTGTGCTTTTTAATAAAGCACAGTCTGGTGGAAGAGAGTTCATTTACGTGGGTTTTCATTCTTTGAGCTCTGTCATCGGTGCACCAGCCTCACTTATTGAATTCCCCTGTTGATAGAGCAACCAACTGCAGCACATTCATATCCAAGCGCCCAAATAAAGCACCTGTTCTCAGTTACTTGAGGATTAATTCCTCTTTTCCGCTTAGTTCCCTTTCTTTCTCTTTTTTTTGGCTTCTGGTTCTTCAGCACAGACACGAATACTAGTCGCTCCAGTTGGGGATGCAGCCACCTTCATTTGCTTAATGCCTTTTCTTTATTTGTTTTGCTCTGCTCTTTCAGCTGCCTCTCTCTCATCAGCAGCCCAGTTCAAACCAATCTGTGCAATCTAATGCAAGCCAACATGACTTTTTGGTAGAGTTGTATAAAGCAAATAAACAAAAAAGGAAAATACCCATATTCCAGGCAGGTCTCTTAGCCTTACCAAGTTCTGCCATCAGACATAGTATCATCCAGGCAAAGCACTTGAGCATATGAATACCTTAAAGAACCAAATAGATACCCCAAAGCCACCACTTCACCTTGGCCATGTAGTCCCATGGGTCCTTCGTTACCTCCCAGATGAAGAGTGGAGGACTCTACTGTGGGATTTGCATCACCAGATGCCCGGGTTGCCATTTGACCCAGAAACAATTATTTTGTTTCTCCAGCATTTGTGCTGAGATGGAGTGAAGAACGAGATCTTTTTGAGTGTCTAGGGATGGTTGTTATGAGTTAATTAATGCTTCAGCAGTGGTGATATACAAGGAAGAGTTATGCATGTTTAAGGTGATTCATGCCGCCTCACTGGATTTAAGTCTAATGGGAAACTTATTTCATTGTATTTATGGGTAATGTCCATCCATATCCTAGATATCTCTCCAGGGAGCCTTCTCGCCACAGCCATCCAACTCCTATGAAGAAATATGGACTCCTCTATACTCATCTTGGCTGCAAATCTGCAATTAAGGGAACGGTTCATTTACTCCTGTGCTATGCTGAGATGCTGCTCACTCGTGGCTCCATCAGGCTGGTCCCTCCAGCCAAGAAGCCCTTTCCCTGCCTGCCCTGCTGCAACCCCCAGCCTGCTGTCCCCACCCAGCACAAAAAACCCCACTGTCATAAGGGAGGTGAATCTCCCCAGGTTGACTTTAGCTCTTTTACTTTTCTCCCACTTCTCAGAGCCATTGGAAACGTCAATAGGATATATCACAGCCTGGGTTTTGGCCAGACAAACTGCCTCCCCTACCCAGCACAGCCAGTGCTGCCGTCCCCCCATCACCGATTTCCCTTGTCCTCCCCTGAGGTTTGATTCACTCTGCCCTCAAGGCAGAGCCATTTTTGCATTGGACCGCCAGAGCTAGCTTTTCTTTATGTGACATTACGTGATTAATTTCCCGCTGAGGTGGCAGGAATAGAACGGTGACACGGCAATCTGTTTAAATTCCCTTTTTTATCTTCTTTTCCCCCCTTTCTTTTATTGTTTCTTGGCTTATGCTAAGCCTTAAGGAACTGCTGTCTAGTAACCCTCCACCATCTGCCGTGCTGCCAGCAGAGAGGAGCTATGGCCCAAGATCTATTGTCTTCCTTCTTTTTTCCTTTCCCCTCTGCCAGGATTTTGCATGCTCACAGCTCCCTTTGGGCAAATTCTGCCTCCACTGACTGAAGGGCCACGAAGGTCTGAGCTGCTAAATTAACGTGTAGAAATATTAGCGACAGACTATTCAGAGCCCAGCGTTATCCTGGTGTGTACAGAAATAAAGGAGAACATGTACATAGTGCCCTGTACCCCTAATTCCTCCTGCAGCCCTGTACAAGGGTGTGAAAACAACCTGAGCATGTGTGTTTGAAGGCAGAGAGAGGCAGAAGGAAAAAGAAAAAAGAAAAGGAAAAAGGAAAAAATAGGAACTCTGCCGAACTCCCTTGCATAGTTCCTGATTACCAGTGTCCTGGACCCAGGATCATTTGCACTGAAACAGGAGTTAAATGCCACCAATTCAGAAGACTTGTCTGAAACTAAGCCTTCAAAACCAGAAATTCAGAGAAAACTCAATTGTTTGTGCAATTTGAGCTCTTCTCTTCCACAAAAGGTTTTCATTGCATTGAGGAAAGACCTTCAAAACCCATTTTTCTCTTTAGGCAAGTACTGGTGGTGGCAGTAAGAGTCTGGAGGTATCAGTAACACTTTCAAAATCTGCTGGAGGCTTCATGCATGTAAATGTATCCATGTCTCACATAATAAAGCTCTGGCACTACCAGATTTTTCTGAATTAAAGAATTAGGGTCTGTGTTAAAAGATTATTGTGAACTGAATTTTATGGAATATATAATTTTTCACAGATGTCTTCTATGTTTCAATCCAAAACACGCACCAGATCCTGGATCAAGCTGAGGCAATACAAATCATAATAAGAGACAACAATCCCAGAGACCTTAAATATTATAAGTTAGCCAGGGTGGCAGAAGTGGGATCTTCTTTGCACAGCAATTCAGAGAGACTAAATGACTTGACCAAGGTGAGGTAGGAAGCTGAAGCCCAGATTTCAACCCTGTTCTCCAGCAAATGTCCTATCCCTGCAGTCTACGCTTTCTTCCTCAGCACAGAGTAAGGAAAAATTATTACAGAAATCTCAAGTTCAAACTACTCGCTGCTTGGAGAGCAGCCCATGTCCTGGCTGCTTTATCAGTTTATGTGGAAAGACTCCAAGACATTACTTATTTTGACTCAATATTAAATGGCAGAAAACACCATGACAGATTTACTGTCTGACGATGTCTTCCTGTCTGCTGTAGTAACAGTAGTGATAAATTCAAAATATTGCTAGAGGGACTAAGTACCTAAGTCTACCCTCTAGCCATATATTGTATTTTCCTGCTCTTGGGAAGATCAAATCCTTATCAACAGCGTTTTATCAGGGAAAGATCGCACCTGGTGCTACCATACAGCACAAGGCAGGTTTTGCCTGGAAGTGATGCTGTGTTTGAAGGCACCATTTGACTTTCATGCTGCCAGTGCCACGTGGCAGCAACCCACAGACAGATCAGGGATGCTCTGGGAGGGTCCGGTCAACAAACATTTGCTGTTTTCTGGGGAAGGCTCGTCTCCAATGCCACAAGAAGCACCTGACAGTCATGGCTAGTGGCAACAAGCAGCTCTGGCATCTCTGTGCTGGTTGAAACCAGCAGGATGTGCAATAGGAAAATCTTAATTACAGACTTATGATAAAGTAGCATGCTCTCTCTTTCTGCCTCCTTGTGGGAGGGTGCAAAATGGAGAAAGTTTTGGGAATCTGGGTTCAGACATCCCTTCATTGCACCAAGACAGGATTTGAAAGCTGCTACCTGTCAGAAACCTACCTCAGCCCTCAGGGCTGAACCAGCAATTCCCAGTCCCAGACCTCAGTCGCAGGGTTTCCCATGCCCGGCTGCTACCCAGGGCTGTCATTCAGCAGGAGATGGGCCTTAATTCTATGGAAATCCTGCAACAACTGAATCTAGGCTGTTTAATACTGATTTCAGCAGGGCCACACTTCCAAGGTATGTTTGCTCATTAATTTATCTTGCCTTTCTTTGTGCCTAAGTATGGTGTAAGCGACTGAAGTGACGAAGCCATTTTAGTTGCTCTTTGGTTTTTGAGCTGCAATTGGTCTTTTCTACCAAACCACACAAACACTCATCCCGCCCGCTGCAAATATCAAAAATAGTGTAAATAACGCTGATGCTCCCTTTTGCACCACCAAAAATAGCAGGACGCAACAAAGAAATAGCATTAGGCAAGGCCATACGTGCAGCACTCGCTCCTTGTTTGTGCTGTCTCCATGTGTACACACACCGGTGCGAGGGACCTCTTCACAGCTGAGCCATATGTTGGTGGGAAATGTGAGACGAATTATTTTTCTGACACCTCCTGCACTCAGACAGGCTCTGTGAATCTCACCTTGCTCATCACTGCTGTTGCTCCCTCATTAGGAGCAATCACCAGACGGTTAATTCCACAGGGGAGCACAGTGGTCCCCATCGCCAGGCTGTCCCCTTCCCAGGCTGCTCTCCTCCCACTCGCACCCCTTTAAATCTACATTTTTATATATTTATTTTTTTCCCGCACACACATCAAAGGAGTAAAGGAAGAAAAATGTCAACAATTAATCTCCAGACTGGTGATGAAGATCTGCTTTTCCGTGCTAAATGTCAGGACCCATGTTCACCCCTTCAAGAGATGAAATAAGGCTAATGAGCTTGTGGTGCAGGAGACACAGTTCTGCGTTCAATCCTAGAGGGACAGAGAAACAGGCACTAGGGGAAATATTATAACTAAACACTTATTTGCTGAGTGTCTCTGTTCTGTTTGCAGTCTTTGATGACAGGGTGTCTCGTTATTCTGCGCTGAGCAAGCACAGAACTGATTCAGGATGCTGCTTAAGCGCACATTTAGTTTTAAGCTTGTGCCTCTGGTTTTTGCAGGAGTTCAAACACACACCGAAGCGCCGTCCTGAATAAAGGCGCACTGCTGATGTGCCGCATGAGGGTATGAAAAAGGCAGAAGCAGCTATGGTATATGACTCCAAACTAATTAAAGACTATCTCCATCCAGACTTTTCCTTCTTTGTTAGCTTCAATTATCCCATTTGGTATTCAAATGCCACCCATCAAAACTATCAGACATTGCAGGTGATGAACACCTGCAGGATTTCACGGAGAGAGGCTTTCCAAGGCAGCAGGCAGTGATCCCAGCCCAGGCACACCACTGACACGCTCCTGGTGAGACCCTCCAGCCTTGGTCATGACCACAGGATATTATTTTTTTCCTGCATGGAATCGCAAGGCATCTTTCCCTCCTGTTGCACACTCCTGGCTATTTGCACAAAAGCACTTATATTTCCAACTCAGACAGAAAGGCACCGTAAAGCCCCTACACGTATAAATACTACGCAAAATAGTAACTCTGGGTGAGGGACTTACTCTGCTGTATACCAGGGATCAGGCTGCAAGAATGATCCCGAGCAAAAGCTGAAAGTACCAATCCACTGAGACAACAGCAGGACAGGTACCATCAAGGGCCTGCGCATGGGAAATGGGAATCAATATTTGTATTTTGAGGAGGTAAGGTAGGACTGTCTGAATTATTCATTCCAATTACAATCTTTGCAAATGTTTCCTTTTTGCTCTCATCTTAATTCATTTGTGAATGAGTTTGAATTTCATTTGATGCATTTCTTATAATTGACCAGATGCTGTTCGGGCACACAGTTTCCAAACAGCCCTGGCTGTCTCACAGGCAATGCTGTCTGACTCCTTTTTTTTTTTTTTTTTTTTTTTCTTTTTTTTTTTTTTTTGTTTTTTTTTTTTTTTTTTTTTTTTTTTTTTTTTTTTTTTTTTCCCCTTCCTGCTGTTCTTTATTATTCCAGCTATATGGCTGGCCATATGTATTCTTCCTGCTTCCTAATTACTCTGATTTTTTCCAGGGAAAAACTGAGCAAGCATACTCCTGTTTGATGGTTGGTTTTGGTAGGAGATCCGAGAATTAGTCTGAATAGGAAAAAAAAAAAATCCATTCACCCAAGGAGCTGCGAATAATGAACTGCAAGGGGCCAAAAAATAGAGTGGGCTGCTTTATTGGACAGAGTAATTCATCTCTCCTCCTCTCCTTGTCCTCCACTCTTGGTTTTCAAATGTCCAGCCTTGTACAAGTGAGATCACCACCGGGCTCTGGAAAGTAGATGATCACAGGGTTTCCATGTAATTTTGCATTTGCACTGAAGTTTGTCAGCGTTGTTGGCAAGAAATGTGTGGCACCAGCCACAAAGCAAGGTCAGGGAAGGCAAGTCATCGCTTGCAAAAGCTGCGGTGTCCTTGTTGTGAAGTTTAACCTTCTTAATAAGCACCAGCAGTTTGATTTAACTAACACTAAGTGATGCCGGCTGGATTTCACCCAGAGTCCCTGCTGTAGGTATGCTGAAGCTTTGATGGGAATATTGCTATTAATCTACAATGAAGGCAGGTTTTTGCTTGATGTTAACAATGCCAATGTTGCAAGTGCTTGCTTGGGACTAGAGAACTTTTAACTTCTGGCTGCGTCTGTTCTTGGTTTCCTCTTCCAGCAGCAGGAAATAACGATCCATCGACTCCAGTGGAGCACTGCTGATTTACACCCGCTGAGCATCCAGTCTAAGGCCTTCCATCAATTCACTTATTGAAAAAAAAAGAAAACCAAACCCAAAACACAACCACACAAAAAACAAAGTGGGGCACTCCGGTTTAGATTATGAAAATGTATTATTCCTGATGGAGCATCTGGGCAGCACATTTAGAAGAGTTTCTCCTCTCCTGCACAGTACCAAGTGCTGGCTTTATTTTGTATCATGTGATGATTTTTAAAAATGTATTCAGCCTTCGCCTTCTATTATCTTGGCTCATTAGCCAGCATCCTGTTATGCAATGCGATCAGCGAAGCCTAGTGCAGTATCTCACAATGTGATATCATTGCTCAAACAGAGCATGCAGTGGGAAAGAAATTAATATCTCAAAGCTGTGGCATCATTACTGACACAGTAAAATCAGATGGCTTCCCTAGTTGTTTTAAAGGTCTTAAATGCTCAGGCTGAACACCCGAACTGAGAACATTGGACAGTTACTAGAAGTACCTATTTCCAGGACAAGAGGGGTATTTTCTTTTAGGACATGATTACATCAGTGAACGAAACCTTCCTGTGCTCTCCTAGGCTTCCTTTTTGTTTGGAGCTGTCAGAGCAAACTCCAGTTTGCGGGCTTAGCCCAGATACAAGGGGGATGAGGGCAGAGGGAAGAGCACATCTCCATCCATAGGCTCTCTGATGTCCTCTTGCAGAGCAATAATTTAATTAATGCCTCCGAAGCAGCTCCGCTGTCACTGGGCAGGGTGCAAACTGAGGATGGGATCGGCCATAGATTCACCAGACAGGCCAGTGTATTGCATGTATGCTATACAGTCACAGAGCATCCCTCACCACAGCACAGATGAGACGCGGGGCACAGACCCCAGCCTGACCTTGTGCAGGGCACAGCTCTGTGCAGACTGAAGTGTTTTAAGAGCTCTTTGCCCCAAGGGAGGATGAAAAGAGTTCTGTGATTTTTCTCCTGAATGAATGACACCTTGACCTTCCCTGGATAAACCACTGGAAACAGAAGGAAAACGCTACACTGTTTTGTTCAAATGCCTGGACCCCTTTTGTACATTCAGAGTTTAGAAGTATGAATCACTCACGCACAGGCATTCATGCAGATAACGTGCTGTGCACCACTTTGAAAAATTACCTCTAGAAATATGGTTCAAATGATGCAAATCCAAGGGATGCAATATGGTGTTGAGAACTCATTAAAACCTTTGCTTCAAGAAGTTTCTTTAAAAAGTGTTGCCTGTACTGGAAATAGGGGAAAAAAACACTCTGAGCCTGCAAGCAAAATTAGTTTGTTTCTTCCTTGGGAACAGAACAGCCAAAGTTCATTTCAGATACTTCCTTGTGCTTTTTTGTCCCTAAATTGCTATCCACAAGTAAATAAAGTAAATAAGATGTTTGTCCCTCTTGCCCACCAATCCCAAAAGGTGTGAGAGAACATCGGCTTTTCTGCTCAAGCTGTGACCTGCTGTGCCTGTCAGCAGCTGCTGGAATTGCCTCTCCAAGGCAAAGAGGACATCTTACCATCTGTTTTGCATTTATTAGCCTCAACTTAAAAAAAACCAAACAAACAAACAAAATGAAAACCAAACACACATTTTGCAGCAGCGCAGTTGAATTTTTTTTTGGCCACGAGGCATATCAAGCAGCCTACAGGAATGCAGATAACTGCCCCAATGTCATAACAGCCTCAAAACCTGAGTGCAGAACAAACGCACTGGATCAGCCCAGTAAAGATGTTCCTCAACCCTTATGTACAAGGGCAGAGACAAGCAGGTCCCACTGAGGTAACCACAGCAAAATACTCAATTCTCCCTCATCCAGGCAGGATCGCATCAATCTCCTCTCTCTGCTCTGGGGACAGCAGTCATAGGACTTCTGAGGATCGCTCATGGGCAGAAGATGACCATGACACCTAAGGCTCCCCATGTCACTGCTAGGCTGAGCCTGGGTGACCCAGTCCCGGTGTGTTTGTGTCCTCAGAGATCCCAGGCTCCAGATTACCTCGCAGCCAGCAAAGTTACCCAGCAGGTAGCAAAGCCCCACTGCTGACTGTGGTTCCAGCACCAATATCCTCCATCGGCCCAAAGCAGCTGCTCTACAAGCACCTCACCCTCAAACTTCGTTAGTTTTGTCATGTCCTTGAAACTTCCTCTAAATTGCTCTGGAAACTATTTTCTCCCCTTATTTGTTCTCTGCTTGTTTAGGAATATAGCATTTGTCAGCATGTGATTGCATTGGGCAGCCCCGCACCCCCCGAACACCAGCGTCTCTCAAGAGTTCTGCCTTTCTAATGCACATCTTAAGAATGCAAATTTTTTGCAAATGAGAAATGTTCTCAGAGATTATGGATACAGTTTAGGTTTTTGTGGAGATCAGAGAATCTGGCAATGTTACACAGTGATGACATTACTCCAATGCTGAGAATTAAAAAAAGAAAAAATCATTGAAATGCTGCTAGTCACATATATAGTACTTCTTTGTGCATTGCAGCTCCTATCAGCTGCCTGTGACTACCGGTTGGTGAGAGGAAGGGCACGGATTACAGGCACTTTCCAAATGTTTGTTTTTTCCCTGCGTTTTTCAGAGGGAAGCAGGAGATTTCTCTCTCTCTTTTTTTTTTTTTTTCTTTTCCACAATATGCAAGGCCAGCTAAACCTTCAACTGCTTTAGGAAGAATTTGCAATGAAAGCAGCAAAGCATGAATTGCAGATACACTCAACTTTTTGCCTTTCTTCCTCTCCCTCTGCTAGTATTGAGCAACCTTTACAAATGATACAGTTACCAGGTGTCTAAGCAATATGACATTGCTACTTTATTCACCTTGTTGCCCAAAGCTATGCTTGATGGGACACATAACTCAGTGCTAAAAGGAGAGGGATATTGCCTGGGTCTTTAACTCGTTTTTCTGAAAAATTGAACTCATTTCTATTATTCCGTGTAAAAAAAAAAAAAAAAAATTTAAAAAATGTTGCAGCAGAGAGCAGCAGGGAAGGCAAGTATTCATCTTGCAGCATTACAAAAGAAAAAAACAGGATGGGAAGGTTAAATGATGTGCCCAAGTCTACACAGCACAGAAGTGTCAAAGCGTAGGTGGAAGCCCATCATCAGCGCTCTCCTCCCTTCACGTAACCAGTGTGCTGTTGCCCAGCTGAAAGAGACATTTCTTCCCCTCAACAGGCATGGCAGCGTTTGGTTGTGTCCAGCCTCTGCCAGAAATACTAATTTAAGTTTCAGTTATTCCATTTACAAAGAGAAACACTAAAGGGAATGTTTGCCAGCAATTTCCTGAAGCAAGCATATAAAGTAACAAAGATTTTACACTGGCATATTTCACATCTGAATGAAGGACCTGGGGAGTGGCCTAATGAAGGATGGCAATTCATTTCCATGCCTTTTACTTATTTTTTCTGTTTACCCATAAATCTGTTCTTTGTTTGACACTGAAAAAATAGAAAGATTTAGGATGGCAGCCTTAGATGTATGAGACTGATGAGCTGATTGGGAGGTGTCTGAACACACACTCCTTCCTTACCAGGGAGTCACTCAGTAAGGAACATGCATCTCTTCTTCTTCTAATTAAGCACTTGTAGTTTGTGTTAAGGATTTTGGAGAACGATGTTGTTTCTTGTGTGCACATGCGTTGAGCCTACAAATGCCCTGTACATAGTTCAGTTTAGTTCTGCAGTGGTTGGAATAGCTTTTGGTAGGAACAGGGATGCTGGCTTAGAGGCGAGATGCACAGGTACGAGGATACAACTTTGTAATTGCATTAGAAAGGAGTTTTTTCTTATTCACCCTGCTGGTGTATCTCCAGTGGCTCCGTTTACCCAGAAACATCAAGACTTCCTCTGCAAGTACTGCAATGTGCGTGGTGGGTATTTAATGGTCAGTGGTGTGAATGATGAAACCCGTTGTTGAAGCGCACAGAAGGATCCAGAGAATTTCTCTATCCCTAAGTAGCCTTTAGTCATGTCTGTTGTCGCTCTGAAGGAAAAGAGATAATTCGGTGGCTATAACAAGCTTGCCTGAAAGAAAGCTTGTGGAATCTGTTTCAGAGCCAGATAGAGGCTAATAGATTAAATCCTACTGGTATCATCAGCAAAAACTGTATTAATTTCAATAGTGTTATGCTTCTTGTCCAGGGCCTGATCCAAAGTCCAACCAAATCCATTGAAAAATCTGTTATTGTTTTTGATGCTGCATTGCATTTCATTTAAATGCAGACTTCATAAATGACATGCCTGTCCAGTCCCTGACATTCATAACAAAATTCCTATGGCTTGATGTAGACTTTTGCACCAACCATACCCAATGCTACTCTTTTTCTCTCTGACTTGCTTCTCTTCCTAGGAAGCCTGTGAACAATGTTGCTTTTGGAAATAAATAGTGAAAGGACAGTTTGCCAAGAGCCTTATTTCTGTGCTTGACACTCACAGATGGTCAAAGAAATAACCTCTGCCAGAAGGATGCACTAGAACAGCTTTAAAAAACAGAGCCTGTGTAGCCAGTCTTCTGAGTTCATGAGCTTATTAAGTTTTTAAAACCAGTTCAGTAATTCGCTTTAATTCCAATAACCTTTGCATGGGTTGTTGACACTTCTATTGAAACTGCCAGATGCTGTTAACTGGAATTGCCGGTTGGTTTTACATCTGCAGGTGCTGCTGTTGTGAGTAGCTTGGTGCAATTAATTCAGCTGTCACGGAGACTTGGGAAGCCTGTTGTGGGTCAGATTGTATCCATCTACTTTAGGGCTGATCAAGAATTCTTCCCATCCAAAGGTAATCCTAGATGGATCATAGAGGCATTAAATCCCAGCCCGCTTCCAAGCACAGGGACTGCTCCCTTTCTTCCCCAAGCACTGTGGCCAGAACAACCAGTTTGAGGCAAAGAAAGTGGCTGCACCAAGGGCTGTAGGTAAATAACTTCCCTTCCTAGTCAGAGGCTGTATTTATACTGCCCCAGGGCAGTCAAGCTCTGCCTTACTTGCAGGGTTACTCAAAGTTTACATCACATCTTCATTAAGCACTTTGATCTGGATTCACCTCACCTAACACAAAACCTTTGCAGAATCCCATTCTAAGAAAGGCAACTGGGCAAAAGTGCTGCTGGGTTCACCTTCCTGGGGAGCCAGACTCCAAAAGCTCAGCATCTATCCTGTGCCAAGTACCCAAAACCTTCCTGCAGTAAATCTTCAGAGACTGTTTGACTCTCCTGAAGTTTCTGCCGCTTTGTGCCGCTCTGCCTTGGACAGAGATTGCCAGCCTAGATCCCTCTGTTTAGCTCTGCCAAACCCTCCTGGTCCCGCTGCCCACGTTCAATTAATGTGCTGCTCTGTGGTAGTTTTAAATGAAGATTATTGACCAAACGCTTTTTCACCCTGATAAATTCCCAGATTGATACATGAGGGGAACCAATATCAATAAACACTAAAGATCCGTACAGCGCTTCCCACCACAGGACATTACTGCATAAATGCTAAGTTATTATCACCATCACTGTCTCTTGAGTTAAGCCTTGCTCCACGTTTCAGAACCTTAGATAATTAGGTAGGAAGATAAAAATACGTAATGGAAAAGTGAGCGTTCGGGTCTTAAGCAAACACCTAGCTGAAACGGGCAAGGTGGCTCCAGAGATAGGTCACCAACCATGAATTAATCTTTGTGGCTCAGGGTGGCAGTGACTCATCCTCCCCATGGGCAGATGCTCAGAGCCTCAGAAACATCTTCCGCTCATTGCAGCTCCCTGCAGCCCCTCAGGGGCCAGGTCTCTGCTGAGACCCCCAGGTGCAACGGCACCAGCAGCCAACAGAGCTGAAAGCATGGACCGCCTGCCACCTTCAGCTCCTCGCCTCTGCCAGCTTTATTGATCTCTTGTCATTAATTGCAAGGTAATTTCTTCTGCTGTAATGCACTGTTACCCAATACTATCAACACACCAGATCTGAACTGTTTCCAGAGCCAAGAAAAGACAGAGGTCTTATGGTCATCATAAGAGAGCACTTCTAATGTGGATTAATATGTTATCCTTTTCACAGCCCATACTGTACTGCTGTTCTGTCCTTTAAACATGGGTTTCCTGGGACTGAGCTCTCAGAGCACGGCCGTTTTTCCCCTGCAATACAATATGGATGAGAAATACAACAGTCTGGAGAACAAGTCATCTGGAGTGCATTGCACAAGAAGGGGACCCTGTAAAATTGTGGGCTCCTTATGGTTTTGTGGAATTTTTTAAATATTATTTTCTGAAACCAACCTCCTCTTGAATTTTGACCTGTCTGTGAACCACAGTTCAGTGGTTCCAGACCAGTTTGTACCAGCTGAAGACCCACAAGCCCCCCACTGCCTCTGGCTGGCAGCTTCCCCCTATCCCACCCTCATGGTGATGCTGAGCAGAACTGACAGGCGGGTGGGTGATAATATCCCTGTGCTGCACTCAGGGGTGGTTTGTGTATCTCTCTCCCCCTCTTAATAATTACAGAATATTATAAACCAAAGTAAGATTTCCCATCTAATATCTGTACTTCATAAAAGTCTGTTTAGACAGGCAGCTGATAGATGAGAGGTGAGTCCTCCTACCCTGCGACTTGAGATTTAACAGCATAACTTAAACAATGACACTTATTCCTCAGTGAAGCATCGGAAAACCATGAGCAATAGAGCTCTGACATAACATTTAGTCAGGCACAGCACGAGTTAGGCAGCAAAGCAACAGCATCAGCATATTTTCTTTTGTTTCTCTTACAAACTCTCGTGTCAACAGTCTCAGCAGTTGTTCTTTGGAGGACATTTATACTGTTGCACATCGCATTACACTGCTATTTATTCTTTCCTGGCTTTGTGAGAGGAAAGCAGAACAGCAGACAGAGGCATGTGGAATTAACACATCCAAGAGAGCAATTCAGCGAGCGAATATTAAAGCAGGAGAGCTATGCAACACATCATCACCCTGAAGCTGTAGGTTTTTCCATTGAAGTAACAGTACTGCTGCCTGTGTGGAATTCATCCACTGGCAATAATGTCCTGCTGGTGGCACATTAATTCAGTGAATGCTCAAGCAAAACTGGTGGCGTCCCTGGACGTCTACACTGTGAAATTAAGGACAGGTTCAAGACTGGCTTTACAAACACTGATTGCTGCCTGTGTTGGCACAGACCTACCATACACATCCACAGCTAAAGGTTTCAGCTTATGTTCCCATGGTTTATCCTACCAGGTATGGCATCCACCCACCTAGTTAATTATATTTATACACATTTGGCCTCCAGGGCTGGCTTTCACATGAGTACAGCAAACTTTGGAGGCTCTTTTCCAAGAGATTTGTGTTCTTGTGGGTTTTTGTTGTTGGTTGGTTGGGTTTTTTTCCCCACATGCACACAGTACACACCATACTGGTTTTGTCAGCTGCTGGCCCAGTATTCCCATCTGGGACAGTATTGGCCACCTTGGGATGTTCTTGTTTGGCTGATTGAGTGGGCAACTTCTTCCCAGCTCCCAACAAACCTTCAGTGGCTGCCACTATGCAGGCAAGTGTCACACTGCTACTCCTGGTCACAAAAGTATGAGAAGGACCTCACTGGAACCCATCTCCCATACCAGCTCCCATTTCCAAATGGGTAGACTCAGTCTCTTAAAGCATCAGTTTCATTCTCCTCAATTATTTTGGGCTACCTATTTTTCCATGCTGGTGGACTCTTTGGACATAGATACACAATCAAGCCAAATGGTCAGAAAACTACTGTTATTTCAGTCCCAAATCAGTATCATGGGCAAGCTAATACCTAAGCAGATACGTTTTATATCCACAACCTACAGCAATGATGAGATCTGCATGAGTGTTTTGTCAGTTTAAAGGAAAATTTGCAAAACACTACCGGTTTTCAGCACTCTGCTGACCTCAGAGCACTCCTCTCTTCTCAGACCTGCGAGTAACACAGATTTACCCAGAAAGTGCCATTCTCTAGATAAAATAAGATCCAGATGAGAAGCAGCTGGCTCCAAATCAACTGAGATGAGAGAGACAGCCATTGCTGAGCAGCTGGGATCGTGGCAAAATAATGAAAAAAACCCAGTTACCTCACCCTGTGCTCACAGCATCTCCTCTGTTCCAGAAGATGAATGGTCTTGGGGTCATATAAACCTCATCTGCTACCATAACAGCCATGGCCAAAAACAAGTGCTAATTGCTAAGTGAATTTCCACAGGCTTGCTTTGTGCCAACTCCCTGAAAATAAACCCCCTCATAGATTCACAGGTAGGAGTGCTCAGTGAGTATGGAATTTGGGCTGTCTCTACTGTGGGGTGCATCGTTATCCTGCCACCCACACCTCAGGTACCAGGCTGTGGAAGGAAATAACCATCTCCCCCCTACTTGGGTAATTGCTCTCCCTGCAAGAAGCAGAATTTTAGCTCCTTCCCCCATGGGCAGCAGATGGTCCAGCTGCCCCAGAGAGCTGGAAGATGTGCTGAGCCAACTGCAGGCAGATGCAGGCTCTGCCCTCCCAGAACAGGACAACCAAGAGGTCAGGTGTACACCTGTGGTTGCTCCTGAGGCATCCCAATGGGTTCCCATCTCTTTTTGTCCAGACAGCAGTCATTTCTCCACGGTAATGATAGGAAGTTGTTTAATAGCATCAATGCCATCCTCAGTCTCAGATTTCTTGGCCAGGCAAAGTACATAACCTGCCCATGCAAAACACAAAATGGGGCAGCTGCAGCGAAGCAAGGTGCAAGCAGACCAAGGGGAGGCATAGAAAACCTCTAATAACCAAATGCTCAGGGAAGCAAAAGGTAAATTCAGCAAATAAGAAAATCACTGTCAACAGGGTTTCCTAAGGATGACTTTAATCACCTCAGAAAGTTAAGGCAACATCAGAAAAATATGAATTTCTGTTCCCCTCAAGTGCCCTATTGCCAGGTTCAGGACTGGCAGTAAACACACAGAGAAACTGCAGCTGATCCAGCACGTAACACCACAGTTGCTGATTTGTACAGGCTGGAAAAGCATATTCTGTCCTGTTCAGCTCACATTTCCTGGCACAGGTAACTCATATCCTGACTGTGCACCCTTGAATAGCAACACAAGTAGCAGAAGTGGAAGACTTTTTTTATTTTTAATGAAAATTTTCTTACCTACTTCATGGAATCAAAAGGCTGGAAAGAACCTCAGCATCTCAGCAATTTATTTTTCTCTACTCCCCGTCTTGAAGCTCAACTGCAGCTATGTCACTCTCGATAAATATTTATCCAACCTCTGCCTGAAGACCTCCAGCTGTGGAATACCTACAACCTCCCCAGGAAGTCCTCATCTTTGCCATTAGAAGGTTTTTCCTCCTATTTAGTCTGAATCTTCCTTGCCAAAGTTTAAGCCATTAGTCTAGAAGATAAGATAATTCTCATCCTCTTTGCAGTAACCTTTATAAGTCACTCATGTTAAGTAGGAGATCAAGGAGACATTGCAAGTGCTGAGGCCCTGAAGCTGTTTCTGCCCATTTTGGCAGTTTTTCTCACTGAAGGTAATTAAGTGTAAAGAGGTACTTTCTCCCACTGCAACAGGCATATTGCTACCATGTAAGTAGGCTTTGTGCCATTTGAACAGATGCATATGCATGCAGGCAAAAAAAAGGCTGTGGTTGAGCATCAGAAATGAAAATGGAGTTGAAATTTAGATGGAAACAGTCAGGGTATTTCTAATATCATAGTTTTACCAGAAAAGAGCAGAAGTTGCACGTGGGTACAACATCTTATCAAACCGTGATAGTTCCTTTTTATTTTTCCCTTTCTGCGTTATTCATCCCTTTGAAATCGGAGTTCAGCAAGTTGTTATCAGCATCCAGAAAGCAGAGCTGGAGGTGCCTTGTGGAGTGGCACCAGTATTCCTGCAGCAGGTGGGAAATGAGATCTCCAGGACCACCAGGCAGTGACAAAGCTTCCAAAACCTGAATCACCAGATAACAGGAACTTCTTCCACAGTACCAAAGCACATGTGCCTAGAGCTATTTATTCCATTTTCTATTAGCTCACAAACCACAACCAGCCTGTAACATGCACTGGTGCAACATTGAGCTCTTCTACTGACATGCACCAGTGCCCACATGTCTCATGTCATCAGGAAGATGGCAATGGTCTCTGACTATAACTGGATCCCTCCATCCTTTTTGCTCCCAGAGCAACTGTCCAGCCTAATGCCAAGAGCTGCATGGAGCTAACAAGAACCAAAGAGGCAGCAGGTGGTTCCAGCTGAGTTCATCACATCTTTGCCCAAAATAATCTGCTGGCCAGCTGTGAGGAGGAGAATCTCATCTGGCTGTGAATCAGCACAAGCCAGGGAGACTGGATGTGGAGTCAGGCAGAGAGGCTGTTGTGGATTATTTATGGTTCTTAGCGGATGGACAACTTTCCTAAGTTAATAACCCTGCAGTCAGTGCTTTTTTTTGGTACTTCAAGAGCAGCAAAGCACATCTGGTCTCACTTCTCAGGCTGGCAAGTATTGGATTGCTAGGGAGATAGTGTCCTTGACGCCAAGAGGACTTTTTATCTTATTTTGCAGTATATACCAACATAATCAAGGGGCAGCACTGGGGAAAGACAGTCCCATGTAGTTTATCTCTGCCAGAGACTGCTATATTATGAAGCTTTGAGGATGCTCCTCTCCGCAGGGCTGTGTGAGAAGGAAATTGCTGTCAGAGGCTACGAGAGCTGTAGGTTTGTGTCAGACCAGGACTACAGAGGGTAGGGAGCAATTCTGATGAAAATGTTTCTACACGCTGTCACTCACACACCTTTTCTTTGTGTCATCCCAGCTTTCTGAGGTGGTTGCCCACCTTTAGTGTTTTCCTTGCCAGTCTGTTCACAGAGTGAATCTTTAGCCTGAATCACTCATGAAAATAATTCTTATTCCTAAACTGCGTGAGGAGATAAAGGAGATGGCAAGTTTTAAAATCACTCCCAAGGGTCAAAGCCAAAGTATTAAGGCTCCCCATAATATGGTTTGTTGGTTGGATGGAACACCCAGCAATTATGTACGGTGTTGGATAAGCTGTTCATATCACGTATCATTTCTGTGCATTAAGCTGATCTATGTTGACATAAGTGAGATATTGGGGAGTATGCACTGGGACTCCTAATACTTTACACAATGCAGACATGGATAATTGAAAAAGATGTTCCCTTTCACAAAGCACTGCAGGCCACCTCATCATCCTTCTCTTTCTGTTCCTCCTTTATGGGTAAATTGAAAGCGAAGTGCGCTGCTCGCCTCCCGCTGCTCTTCTCACTGTCTTTCTTTCATGATACTGGCAGTAGGGCTGAATGCTGATGGATAATCAAATGGGAGATGCGCATCACACTTCTGCTGTCAGAACGTGTCACGGTGGCCGGGAGGCAGGTGGTCAAACAGGGCAAACTTGTCCTCAGATAAAACCCAGATGAAGACCACAAGGAATCACATCTTGTTCCTAAAGGCAGTATCTGGATCCAGTCTGCCTTTAGTGGTTGCATTTAAATCTTGAAGTTCTCATTGCAGGCAACCACTTAAGAAAGTAATCCCCAAAATCCCAGGCCAATGGTCAGGGATGCAGGGTGAGAACAAGGACCTCCATGGGATGCTCACTCCAGTCCACTGGACCACACACACCCCCCCACTTATTCCAGCCCTCTGCTCAGTGACCAGAACAACTACACTGAAACAGAGGGAGAGAAAAGAAGAAATTAACTGCTCAGCAGTAAACTAGTCCCAGCCAGGTGCAGAGATAACCAGGGGAGCAGCTGTGTTACTTGTAAATGGGATTTCCCAGGGATGCTGTGAAACTGATACCATTTATGTGCCATAATCTATAACATCAGCCTCGCCTTGGCTCTGCCTGGCCCCATCGATCCACGGTCTGGGCTCAAGGGAGCTGCAGCTTTCTTCCAAGACAGTTCTGTGCTGCATATTTTGACTGGGAGGTATGATTAAGCCTGAATGTCAAAAGGTACTGAGGGGTTGAGGAATAAACTCAAGGGAGCCGAATGTAGTGAGATGCACTATTATTTAATAATACCCTGGATGATTTATGCACCTTCTGTTGCCCTCATTCACCCCCTCACTGATGCTTATGCATTTATGGACTTGAGTTTTCAGCTGGCAGCGAGGTCTTTCTGCCTCGAGGAGGAGATGAAGATTCCTGACACTGAACTGAGGCTCATAACCTACTAAAAACCCAGTGCTGTATGTTCCTGACCTTTTTCCACACTTCAAGAACTAAGAGGTACCCAGCAAAACGATCAGGAGGAAGTATTTTTTTCCCCCATGCATAGCTGAGTGACTCTCTGCCATAGGATTATGGAGACTGAAAGGATAAATAAATTCATAGATGGATCAGACAAACTTATGGAAGATAGGACCAAGTAGTGGATATTAAGCAGAGTGACTGAGATGCAATGTCCGCTTAGGAAGTCGCTAAATTCTTATTGCTGTAAACTAAGGCAAGAAGGGGAAAAGGAGCTGGATGCTTAAGGAAGAACTGCTCTGGATGCTGTCCCAGTTTATACTCTCACTTCAGCATCTGTTAATTGCTGTTGCCAAAGGCAGGAGCTAAGGATGGATGGATGACTGGTCTGAGTCAGAATGGCAATATTCAGGTTCCTATCCCAGCCTGGTCACCTCCTCCCAGACACCCACATTCTGATCCAGTCGCGACTCTGACTCAGCCAAAATGTGTGGTGGGAACCGCAGCGGAGTCACCTGGCACCAGGACCAGGGTGTGCATCACCACCAGCAAGAGGCTGTTCAGCAGCACTGAGCATTAACTTGGCGAGGAAAATAAATCATAGAACTCATTTTGGGGGGGTTATAAAACCAGTTCATTCTGCAGATACAAACATTATAAAATAAAACATAAAATAAATCATTAAAAATGGGAACACAGCAGGAGAAAGGAAGTAAGGAGAAAGGAGAGGTAATGAATCTGGAAGGACAGATAAGCAGCTGGAAGATGAAAGAGGAAAATAAAATTAGAAAACAGACCTGCAGTGGAAAGAGAGTGTCACAGAAATACACATTTGAGGGGCAAGTTCAATTGGTGACTGAAGTCAGCGGATTTAATGTTGCCTGCAGATTTTCAGCTTAAACTTTCAAGGAAGTAAACTTCGGAATGATTACAATGTCATCTCACCTTCCAGAAATATCAGCAAGTGCTAACATTTATATATATATATGTGTGCATATATATATATATACACATTATACGTAATTTTACTTGTATATACACACATGCTAACGTTTTAAAATATATCCACATATGTGTACACACACATACGGAATAATTTAGGATTCCAGAAGAAAATAAGCTTTTTGGGAAGATACCAACATTTGCTGTTGTCAAGGAGGGAAAGCCACATACATTTCATCTGCTGTTATTTCCTAGCTGTGCCAGAGGTATATCACTAGCAATATGCTACTGAACAAAACTTGAGAATATGACAACTTTGAGTGAAAGCTTTGTGAAAACAGAGACTGAAAGATTTGAAAATTAATCTGAAATGAGATGAATAAGTCAAAAAAAAAAAAAATCCAACATCACAACGAATTTTAAAATTCAATGCTATGTCACCAGTGACAGCAGTTTCTTGGAAGGCATAATCACATGAGGAATGTGCATAACCCCAGTTTTCTGCACAGTTTCTGTCCACCCTGGGTTGGTGCTCGGGGTAGAGAGAGGAAATTCTTGTGCACACACACACACTCTCTCTCTGGAAGTGCATAAGCCATTACTTTATAGCAGCAAGGCTTTCTCTGACCTTTAGATATTGCATATCAGAAAATGGCACCTCATCATGCAGCTGCAAGAAGTCAGAGCAAATGGGTTTTTTTAAAAACAAATAAACAAACAAAATGAAGCACAGAACTAAAATAAAAATCCCAAAACCAAATAAACAAACAAGTTCAAACTTGTCCTACAGCCAAGATTCATTCGAGTTCTCTCCTTGGTTCAAATCCTCTCTGTGCAGTAATACAGCTGAGTGAATAAAAACGTGCCCCTCCTTCCTAATTCACTCCAAAGTAGAGATGATTAAAACTAACCATTTATCATGGTCCCCTCTGCACGGGGCCAACCGCTCTGAGCTGCAAGGAGAAGGTGTAGTATCGCTTAGCAAGGAAATTCCAACAAGGACATGGCACACTTTTTTAGGACCACATCCAATTAAAACATTTCCATTTTCATCTCCTGAACACCCAAAGTAAAGCAGAGTACATCTAGCTCCAGACCACTTCAAAGCGCTGTTTAATTGTATGAATATTTTAAACGTAACACAAGAGAGACGGATCCTCTGCTGCTCTCAATTAGCAGAGCTTCACAAAGTCAGAGCGATGCACACCAGTGAGGAGTCAGGCCCCAGATGGGGCTTAAGAAAAAAGAAATCCGAAGAACACAATAACGCAGTATTGAAATTCTGCTTTTGCAGAACGTTTAAACATTTCTAGTGCTGCTCTGTATGATGTATAAATCTACAAAGGTCTGATTTTAACTATCATCCCTGTCTGGCAGGACTAGCCTGGCTCGTACTTGGTGGGGATGCAGCTTGAACACCCAAGTTCTGCAGAGCAGAGAGCTCCTGAAGCTGAGCATCCACATGTCTTGCCTTAGAGTCCCTGGACGTACAGGAGTCTGGATCCCCAGTGACATGAGATTAACCATTTCTGAAAGTCTTAATTCTCCAGGTTTTAGCAGAAAAGATAATTTAAACACCATTTGAAATGCGATATTGAACGGTACAAGGCAGTCCCATTTCCTGAATGTTGTGTATCACTTTGAGGCTCCGTGCAGTGTCTCTGATATAGCGGCTCTTGGAGTTGTCTTGTTTAAGGAAATAAAACGAAACACACACTGAAAAGAGCCTCCTGCTCCTTGAGTCTGGTGTTCAGGGTGTTCTAAATCTGAAAGGGCCAAGGAGATTATGAAAAAATACTCATGTTTCCTTTTTAAAAAATATGCAGAATTTCAGGATCTCAACAGGAAAAGATACACTTCATGGGAGACCATTCAGCAGAGTTTAACAGATTTACATTACTGCAAGAGAGCTATTTTGGATGGCTAAAACCCCTGCAAACAGAATCCAATTCTCTGGGTTTTTTCGAAACATTTCCATGGAACCCCGTTACATTTTTATAGAATCCTAGAAGTTCCCTCTCCGGTGGATCCTCTGAGGTTTTGTCATTAATACAATTCCTGGAAGAGCGCTCTGCATCAGTGGAAGAGGGAAATAAAGTGAGTGCTGCATCCCCAAAGAGCCAAGATACACACAGAGCGTATTCACACAGCTGCAACCAGCAACCTGAAACCGTAAAAGCCGATGGCAGCGTATTACTGAGTTGCTCTTCAGAGAACTTTGCAAAGTCTTATGTTTGTGCCGATGATAATGAAAGTGATTAGCACAGTATGATTAAATTCCCCGTAGGACATTTTTTTAAAAATAAAAGGTTGGAAGTTGGAATTATGCTCTTCCGTAATGACTTTCGGATTATACTGTCTGAACTGCATGGTTTTACTTGGTATAAAAATATTAACCCATGAGAGAAGCTGCAGAGGTTGGTGGTGTTATCAAGTCTTCAGAATCCAAGTTAACAACCTTCCCTTTCACTCCCCCCCCCTTTTTATTTTCTCCTTATAGGTCTTTAAAGTAATAAATAAATCCTAGTTTCACATGTTTCCTAATCTCAAGATATTCAAAGCACTATCAAGTTCAAGTGGCCTCACCTCACCAAGCTCCAGCTCCCTCAGCCCCAGAAAAAGGTTGTTGAGTTAACAGGAAAATGGAAGGGACATTCATATTTTAAGCAAAAAGAAAGATACAAAACCAAACCAAAACCGCACACACATTGACCTCAACCCTGAATAACTTTTGCAAGGTGAAAATAGAAAACCATCACCCTGGGACTGGCCGCTGCACATGAAAAGGCCAGAGCTGGACAGGGGTCTGAAGCCCCCATGCTGCATGGTGGAAAGGAGGGTGTTCTGTCTCAAACCCTCACAGCTAAAGAGGGTGAAGGGTTTCTAGGACAAATTATTCTCCAGCATCAGGCTGGAAGCCCCTGAAGCTCTGCAGGAACCCACAGGGCACTTTGCTCCTGCTTACAAAGGGTTTATAGCCACACAGCCTCTCTGCCTTCTGAAATAGCTGCTTGACAGCCATAGCATCTCTACTGCTATAGGGGCTTTAGCACATTCATCTTTCTAATAGTTTCACATGTCACTGACAGAGTAGCCTATTTAGCTTCAAGGCCTTTGAAGAATTAGCATGTACCAGACCCACGGCATTAAACAGACTCTCTGAAAGTTAATATATGCAGTTTCACACCCATTAAGTGCTGGGAAAATTGATCTGATGTCAGGTGGAGAAAGTTTTTCCACAAACCCTCTTTTTGGGCAAACAGCTAGAAGGGAGGACCTCAGACATCTCCCATTTCAGGTACAGTGGATCTTCCAGATCCCCTTAATAAGCAAATTGCCCCTTCAATAGTGTCCCAAGGACTTCTGCTGCCATCAGGCCTAAAGTAAAGCCCACAGTACCATCTTCCAGTCTCTACCCATAATTTGTCCAATGACAGGAAATACCATAAATTTAGTACTGAGATCACCCGAATCAGCAGCCTTACTATCCAGAGCAAAACTGGGGCTTTGACTGCAGACCCAGGTTGCACCAAGGGATTTGCTCGCAGTCTGCTGCCCCAGAGCAAGATCCTATGCAGAAGACCTCCCTTCAGAGCGTTATCTTACACCCTAAAATTGTTTTTCTCTGCACAGGAAAAACAAGTAACTAGATACATAGTCCATGGTTGCACTTCTCCAGATGTGTTTCCAAGGCCAGGAGTGCCTTACAGATGCAATACTGGCCTTTTGCAAAACACCCCCACAGGCTTAGGCAGCAGATGTTTTGCAACAGCCACCTGTGATTTCTTTGCCTTAATCTCCCAAATCCCTGTGCAAGTCTCCAAAAATAAAGAGATGGGGAAGGAAGGTTTGTTCTTCTCTGCCGTCACCTTTTGCACACGCTAGTACATCATGTAAAATAACAGTATCCTGAACTTCCATAATGAGTTCTCCTAGCTGCTAAGAGATGGAAGGTTGCGAGCAAAGCTCACGGTGTTGATGTGCAGGAAGCTGCCTGACTCCCCTGCCCACGCAGCTGCCCTGACCCAGGGCTGGGAGGGGGACACCTGGGTGCTGGAGCATCCATGCTGTGATTTAGAAAAAAAAAATAAAAAATTAAAAAACTCTGACAAGAGCCAGAAGAGAGCGTGATATTTGGGGCTGAAAGTTCTTGACTTTAATGGCTCAGTGACTCACAGGGTTTGGCTGTGCTGGGACAGACTGTGCAGGATTTCCAAACCCTCCCCAGAATGAGACCACAGCAGGCCAGAGTACAGCAACTGCACCCTACTGGTATATGCACAGTAACACTATGTTTCTTCCCATCCCAGACACATTTCACATGTATTATCTTTCCAGGATATCTACATTTGTCAAAATAATATTTTGCTAAATTTCAAGATCAAGTAGACTCCTCCCCCCTATCTTTATTTATTATTAAGTTCTGATCTACTTACCTGCCCATTGAATTCTAAGACACAAAACCTGTGAGGCAGGGTCAAATATTTGCTACACGAGAAAGGCAGAAGTCTATGTATCTTGCTGGACAAAGGTTGACTCTGAGTTTGAAAACAAGTGACTATTCCCTAGATGTTTGTGTAAAATTTTGCCAGTGTGAAAATAGTCTTTAGACATCACACTTCCATAATATTGTTTCTGAGGGTTCCGCTTTTTTTCTTCCATAATATTGTTTCTGAGGGTTCCGCTTGTTTTCTTCCATAATATTGTTTCTGAGGGTTTAGCTTTTTTTTTTTTTTTTTACTGTTATTCATCAAATCTGCTGCTTTCTGCTCTCTCGACTTTCACTGCACAAATGCCTCTCCTAGGAGACAATTATATACGCTTTTTTAATATTCTTAAATGTTATCAGATGCCTCTGTAAAACAGTTGTCAGATCTCCTACAAAAATATAAAGGATTGCTGTTTTGCTTGGAGTGCCTTTGCTTATAATAAATCAGATTAACAAGACTAACTAAGTGCAGTTTAACTCTTCCCACTGTGACTTGAGACTTTCCCGAACTACATGCGCTGCACTTTTCAAGCTGCGCCAGCTCTTTTTACCCCATTAATGAAAATGTATTAGGGGAAAAGTTCTCCATAACATACTTTATTTTTCAAATCAGCATGAGGGATGAGCACTGTGCCTGGCAGCTGTCTCCTAACACACACCTCTTCCCTTGTTAGACCAAAAGTTAGACCAACAAAAGGGGGTTGAGAGCCCAGAGTGGTGGGGGGAAAGTCTGAGTGCTTGAGTTCAGAGTGACTGTCCTCAAAACACAGCACCAAGGGTCCCAGGCTGTGCACAACAACCTGATGAGCCCAGCAATTAAGGCTAAATTTGACCAAGGAAGTGTATTCACCCCTTGCACAGAGTGCCTGGGGTATTTAACGTTCCTTGACCACTGCATACTTCAATTAACTTGTACCACTGATTTCCCGAGTTTATTTAAAAATAATAAATAAATCAATATAGAGCTATCACTTCTCATCTGTGAAAATAAGCAGCAACACCACTGCATTTAATATCCTGAGATGGAAAAGAGCAGAGAAACAGATCTTAGAGAAGGTGCCATCATGCTGGCCTAGAGAAAGGCCAGTAGAAATAGGGAGTTAACAGCAAGACTTTCATTGGCTTGAAAGGTGCTAAAATTTCATTCTGCCTGTTTCAGAACATGGAGCTCAGACAGAGGGGTGAGATACCTGCAAGAACACCTCTCCAGAGAAGCACTGCCTTTTTACACACATAAAAATGGACATTTGTAAGGAGACAGATCCACAAAACTCAGAGCTACTATTTTCCAAACAAGCCACTCTCATTGAAATTCCTGATGGATTTGTGTTCCCAGGTGTTCTCTCAAAAAGCATGTCACTGTCAGCGGGGGAGTGACTGGGAGGAGAATGCACAATCTATATCCTAAATCAGAAGGATCTCAGAAAATGAGCTGGCCAAGGAACAGCACAAGAGAAATGGGGCATATGATGAAAACACATAAATCTGTCCTCCCGCAACCTTGATGTCACGATTTTCAGACACCCTGTAAGAGGGCCAGGCCTCTGCTTTCCACTTCTTTTTCATGGGTAATGCAAATTCATGAAGTGGATGGGAAACTTCAGCCAAACTCATACCACCACACAGAGTCTCAAATATTCACAGGGTTTTGCATTATGAATCACTGTGCTAACTGGTGCACCCGCAGGCAGCTCGGCCACCTCTGGCTGTCCTCGCTCTGGAGTTCAGCTCACAGAGATGCTCAGGTGACGCAGAAGTCAAAAAGTTACTCTGCAGAAAATCTCTCAGGGTCTATTAACCCATCTGACCAACGACACACGGAAAAGTAATTTTTAAGAAAGGTCAGTACAAATGGCAAACACAGTTACACTGGATTCAGAGCAGATCTCACCTCGACCTTCCCAAGGTCACAGCCCTGCAACTTCTCCCATGCTCGGGTGGAAGATGCTGCAGACCCCAGGGCACTGGACCCCACATCCCATCCCAAGATGACACACGGCACTTCCATCATCTTCATGGGAGGTGCCAGGGTCCCGGGACAGATGGGAACCCATCACTCACCTCCTAAACTGCCTGGCCCCAAGCATAAAAAAATAAGGATGAGAACAGAGCAACAGCAACATTTTAATACTTTTTGCCAAAATAAAACTCAGCAGCTCATCTAAAACTTTCAGAGTAACTTGCACGAGCTGCAAAGCCTATTTTTTCAGGCACAGAAACCCAATGAAAAGGTTAACTCAGAAAAATCTCATGTACTAAATAAGCTTCCAAGGGTTTTCCTATGCTCCTTGTCTCTCACCTAGGCTATTTCCTACTAATTGTTTAATAACAGTGCAAACACCAGTGCTGTAACTGGTGCCACGTTTCCACAGACGCTCTGAACCAAGCCTGGCCAGCAGGAAGCTCACTGAGAACAGGAGTTAGACCAGCTGTTCATTTGACCTATGTATTATTTTTTAAAATATGCAATTGCAAATCTTATCTTTTCTACACATATGGCTCCTCTACAGAAAACACTCTTTCCACTAAGGGAACCTCCAGGGGCGTAGCATTAGCTGCAAGCAAGCAATGCAAATACCTAAATGCTTTATCACCGTAACAGAGTCCAAATGAAAAAGCAATATTTGACCCAGAGATATTTTTCAATTTATTTTAAAAACCCAGATGACTAAAGGCTTCTGTAGGTACATCCAAATAACAAACAGTAAAATTACACAGCAACTGTTTACTGACAAACTACAACCAATGAGGCATAGTCCTTGAAAACTCAATCATGAGTTATGTCAGTTTGCCATATTTTCACGTTTTCCCTCTCCCATGAGTCTTCAGATAACCCGCACCCATAAGTAGGTCAGACAGAAAACAAAGACAGGGGAGAGCAAGGCAGGTTTGCCCAAGACAGAGGAAGGTTGCTGTAGAAAATTTGAGACAGGAGGCTTTTGGTGAGTAAGTATCCTGCTGTATTACTTGTACACATCAGTGCAGAAAAACAAGCGTTTAAGGAAAGGTAAATTTTATACATTAACACAAGGCTACTCACATAGCCTTGTCTCAGGAGAGTGAATTATTGCACTGCTTGGGAAAAAGAAAAATCTATCAAGTTTAGTGCAAGCTAAGGAACTTCACAGAGCAGTTTGGAGTAGGAAGCAATGACTGCAGCGACATGGATGGCTGAAAGTCAGACACAGGGGCAGGGGACGCAACAGCTGGATCACGTCAAAAGCACCATAAGATATTTAACAGTTTCCTCTGGGCAGCTATATAAGATGCCACTTTGACACTTCTCCTGCCATTTTTTTTATTGGGTTTTGTGCTGAAATGTGAATTCCCAGTAGATGTTTCATAACAAGCTTCCGAGTTCATATATACAATAATTTGATTGAACCCAGAAACTCAGCTGAAACTGCTGAGCTTCATCCAGTTATGAGGTAAACCAATGTAAATCCAAACAATGTCTGGGCAGCGGAGTCAAAGGTCAGAATTTGTAAAAGAAAGCAAACCCACGGGAGTTCCTTGCAGTTCCAGGTTTCCCAATATTTCTGACACAGCAGAGATATGTTTTGATCTATTCTTATAAACTTTTTTTTTTTTTAATGTCCTTAACATCCCTGAGTACTTTAGCATCTTTTCAGTCACTCCTGTTACCCATCTAGTTTTGCAGGAGGCACCTCTGGGTCTTTTTGGAGTCTCTATCCAGTTGGGTTTGCATTGGCCTCACACTGTTGAAGTTTGACAGCCCAGTGGTTATCACGAGCACCACTGCCTTGACATTCTTGGCTGGTTTTGACCCAGCTGGAATACAGGACTTTCACTGTGTGTGGTTATTGAAAATAAACCATGTATTGATCATGTCATTTAGACACCCAGGATTAATCAAAGGGACAGGTTATCCATTCACAGAGTAGCCAGCATACCACAATCCTATACCCTTACAGAGTGAAACTCTTCTTCTACTGCACATACTCACGATTTTCCTTCTCGATATCTCTCTCCCCCCATCTGAAACCTAGCACTGTGGTCTTGCAGAGTCTCACTTCTAGGACTAACCTAGGACCTCCTTTCCTGGGCACTGTGATTATTACTGCTCACATTCCAGGTGCTCTCCTTTCATTGCAGTCGTGGTTTCGTGCACAGGAGAAGTCCATAAACCTCAGAAAGAATCATCCGATGCTGAGGGCAAACTTGTTCTCTCTGGTACATCTACATTTATTTTTCTGAACCACTGAGGGGACTCTAACAAAATGCAAAACCCTCACAAGTGATTTTCTAAGATAAGCGAGTCGTCAGTTTTGCTGTTAACATCAGTTTTCACAATCCCAGGTAAAGGCTGAGTTTTTGCCCTGCTTTTAGATTATTTCTGAAATCCATGAGCAGCCTGCCAGTGAGCTTGACTTCGATAGGCAACGAGCCTGGCTCCTATTACCAGAAAGTTTTCACTTGGGCACCCTTTCTACAATGCAACATCACTATTTATCACGTGAGAAATGACACTTCATTGGTTACTACTGTGGTTGTCTGACTTGGTACTGCTGGAAGAACAACTGAGAGTGCAAGCTACCTCTCCTTTTAACTATGAGGGAGAGCAACAAAAAGAGTCGTGCTCTTGACAGCTTTTTTATGATCTGCAGAAACAACACTAAGCCATTTCCTGAGATGGGCATTGCAGTAAGGACTGCACCATCACTGAAGGTCACCAACACTATGGTTTTTATAATCAGCCGTAACAGGCCATGGGAACCCCATGGAAGTTAAAGCAGGCAGGATGAGAGATGTTCGTGCATTTAGCCATTTTTTCCATTTTTGTATCTTGGTGCCATGGTAAAGTTCTGGGAAGCCAGAGAAAAGTAGCACAGAATCAAAAACAGACCCAGCTGATCCATAGGCAGGAGGGGGAAAGGGCTATGTACAAACATAGTGAAAACCCAGAACTACTCCAAGGCGTTACTAAATGCATCAAGCAAATTCCAAGTAATATGTTTCTGCTCTCTCAGAATTAACAGGGTTAAAGTATTATCACTTTTAAAGAGAGCTAATCTCCTCTTTGAGATCAGTTTAAAAAAATTAGAAACAACACAGCTACATACCCTATGTAAGCTGTCAGGCCTCACCAACACTGGTGCCAAAGGTTAACTTCAACCAAATGTGATAAAGAAAACACAAGCAGATTCAAACCATGGGGGAGCTCAGGCCGGGTTATGCTGAGAACACAGAGCACCCTACTGTGCATGTGGCCAAAAAAACCCATATTCCTTTAAGAATGTGTTTGTTATTTTGGTTTTTGATGGATATTTGTGTGTCTTCAGGGGTGCTAAAGGCACAATTCTGCATGCTGTGTACCTAAATTTTGAGCAAAGCACATACAAACGTGCAAGCTATTCAACTCCATTTTTCTGTAAACACTCTCAGACAGCTTGCTCTCCCTTCTGCCCCCATGCTCGAGCCACAAGACAGATCCATAAATGATACATACGGCAAACACTCCCGAAAGCGTTTATATGATTTGGGTTGCTCTGGTATTTCTGAAAACATTGCTCACTGGAAATTCAGTGTCTGCATAAGACCCTTTTAAACAATCCTTGATTATTTTGTTCCTTAGGTACTCTTCCTGTTTTGTAGTGGTTTTCAGCATGTCCTACATTTTGACTGTGATCATCCAGGTACACTGAGAATTCCTTCAAATGCTTTGATAGATTTCAGAAATCCGCATGTTCTTTCTTTTTATAACCCGCTATTTATACCAACCATTGGAGTTAACTCTAAAATCTTCACAAATACAGACAATTATCACTCCATTCTTTGAAAGCACGCAAACCCAGGCTACCTCTTGCAGCTACCAGAGGACAACAAAGTCCTCAGGTTCTATAAGGAGGCAGCACTATAGAGGTTATGTTAGGGAAAAAAACAAAAAGCACAATGCAGCTGGACAATTACCATTTGTCCTCCAGTTTCACTCAATAATACCGATTTAAACAAAAGGCAGAAAAATTTAGCTTTACAATCTAACACACAGAGTATTTAATTTAGCTGGAAGAAAAACCTGCACTACTTCCAGCAGGCATTACAGCTCAGGGAAAGCATTAGAGCTGTATTTTGGTATCTTCTCTTGATCTTTCTTGTTGAGAATGACCCCAAAGGCAAGAGCCTCTGCAGAAATGTCACATCTTAACTAAGACAGAAATCCACAGATCAAAACACCGATGCTTCTGATTCTGACCTCATCTTGTGGCCGCACTGGCCATCAGCCAAACCACCTAACGCTTCTTTATGTACTTACAAACCCAGCTACACTTCCATTATACTGCAAGAAAGGTGAAAACAAGCAAACCACCTTGTTTCCACCGAGTCCTAATGGGAAAAGTTTCTACTCAGCTCCCTGACCAGACAACTGTCTCATATCTGGAGAAGCAGCAAGAAAAACGCAACCCACAAGTAAATCCACACAAACAGGAATGACAGATTGGCTCACATCTTTCTGTTTTTGAACAAGAAGAGAAAAAACTCATTCCCTGGCCAGAGCAGGGCCTTACCTTGCAGCCACAGCAGGAGGAATCCCCAGGAGCTTCTGTTCCACGTCCCACCTTGCCGGACAGGTGGTCTCAGGTGCTGCACATCAGCACATCACAGAGAGCTCAGCTTAGGGCTACCTGCTGGGAGAGGGGGCCTGCAGGTGTTTCCACTTATGAAACAGCATCTTGATTGGTAAACCCTGCCTGAACCAGTGCTGGGCTCCCGTCCAGAGCAGCTTGTGACTCACTGTCCCAAAATGTTTTCTAATCCCAACCTTCCCAATGCTTCACTCATGCTTTTCTTGCTACACACTTTCCTGTTACACTCTCCCCTTTTGATCCCTGTGATCTCCATTTTAGGTCCTCCTATTCTACCACTGTCTCTCCCTCATCCCAGGCCAATCAACAGAAAAGCACAGCTGACACCATTAAGGTAGTAGAAAGCATTTTGAAGTTTATATCTTAAATAAAGCTTCAATTAAATGAGCGATTTATTGCCTAAACTCCTCGTGGGAGCGGTGGGTGAGAACATTATTGATGCTGCCTTGTTCACAAGGGAAAAAAATCCTGTCCCGTATACAGGTGTCTATTCAGCCGTGTGCATCAGGGAGAAAATATCACCCAAATAAATAATGATGCTGATCCTTTCATTAGCATTTTAAAAATTGGAAAAGCTGTCTATATCTTCAGGGAATACTTAAAGCAAGATCTGACAGTACGGTATACCTGAAGTCCAGCTGTAATATACCGTAATGGTGTGAGATGACAAAGGGAAAAAGCAGCAGCTCCGAGCTGGGAGTCCTGAGCATAGCACCAGCTCTGTGGAGCCTGTGACCCCAGGGACCAGATCTAAGCAAGGGCCTGCAGTCTAGATATCATACGTATTTTGCAGACAGACTGAAGGTTATTCCATTGGTGCACCCTGATCCTCAGGTACCGGTACCTGGAGGGATAGGTAGGGATGTGTCTTCCACACCAGAGATGCTCTGGCATGAGAAAGATGTGGCTGTTCCTCTTCTAGGTTACAAATAACATAGGCACTGTCTGCTTGTCTAAGGTTTTTCCTCAGCTTTCCTTAGGACTAAACTTAGGACTAAAACTGAATCTAAAGCCAAATGATCGATCTCAACCCTGAACTGAAGGTGCTGAGCAAAGCACAAGGTCAGCAGGACCCCATCTTGCGCTGCTGGAGAGGGTGGAGGGTTGATATCGTGAGTCTGCTGAAGCTATTGGTAAAAGGTCCCTGGTGACTCCAGGGTTTCACTTCCCGAGCTTTGCTGGGTGTTTCATTCTAACAAGCCAGGCTGTTCCTCCTGGTGCCATGCCACTCAGCAACTTCTTGCTGAGAAAAAGTCCATTCCCTTAGACACAAGCAATGCCAATGTGAGAAATAAAGGAATTTCTAGCTATGCAAACAGTCCTGTCCCACCTGAAGAACACAGAGGCAGCAGCTCCTCTCCTGGGAGATGCAGGTAGAAACCCTCTGGGAATATGAAGTTAATCCAGAAGAGACGCATTAGAAAAGCAGGAAGAGAAATCAGCAGTCCCCTGGCTGATGAAAATAATTGCCCTAAAGTAAGAAAAATATACCAATACCAATATATATACCAATGGCAGAATACTGAAGGAAACAGTGTGCATCTCCTCCAGCTTCTCTCTTCTGGTTATTGATGGCATTGGCTGAAAACCAAACTCCTGGGCTACAGGAGAAGCTCTTTGGGGTCTTTGGGTCTTAACAAGTTCAATGAGAACTTCGACCTGTTGCCTTTGGTCAACTGGTGTTAAATTGAAAGGCAGAAGTGGTCTGTGCAGCTCTAAGCAGCAAGCAAAGCAAAGATAAAAATTATCGATGGAGGGAATTAGTGGAAGTTTCTCCGTTTTCTGGCATGACAAAAGCAAGCACCACACGTATTTGAAAAAAGACATTTCCTAATTACTATCACACGAGTCAGAAGCTTTTATTAACGGTTCAGACAAGAAATCGGAAGTATATGATTAGTGATCGCTACCAAGTAAGAAACGTCCTATCTTTCTGACAGCGTGTAAGAACATAAAGCTAAATCAACCGTTTTGTGATTTTGGAAGTACAGTGGGTTGAAACATATTTCAAAGTAATTAACATGGCCAAACTAATGCATCGTAATGTGTTAGGCCATTGAATTGCATGGCTAGAGAGCAAAGAGTGAGGGTTTGGCTCAAAGGGAACCAATGCCTCAGTTATTCCTGCTGTGCTCCACAAATCCTTTTATTTAAGATTAGTATTTCTATTTTCTGTTCCTAGCTGTTTGGGTTGGGGCACTTTTCCTTTCATACTGCAGCAAGTGAATCACAGTGCATATTAAAACAGCACTGTAAAGAGCAAAAGGGAGTTATTCAGTGATTTAGTCATGACCACTAGATAAGAAAGTTTGCCCTCTTCTCCCTCCTCTTTCAGCCTCCAAATGTGGGCAGAAGGAAGATTCACTTGAAAAACACAGCATCACTTTGTGTTGTGAACTGTTTGAAATAAAACTTACCTGCCTTTGCATATGTTTGCAATTTAAAAAGGATCTGTATTTAAACTAAATGAAATATTTACCAAAATGATTATGAACATTTTTCATATGAGTAAGTCAATGAATTATAATGTTAATACTGTTTAAAGGACTGGTGCATTTTTCCAATGAAAAATGTTTTGGCAACACTATTTTTTCATATAGTTTAAAAATTGGCTGGTTTTGGCAGAACAATTAGTATCAGACAAATAATCGAAGTGGTTCTGACTTTCTCATTATTGATAAAAATTAGACTCTCAAATTCTAAGACTTTTACCAATTATTAAGAAACTCTAGCATTCAGCTCTGCATCAGGAAAGCTCAGGCCCCCCTTCTGATGCAATGGGCAAAATAAATCCCTGAGGAAAAAACGTCTGTTGCTGTCAAAGGAGACACAAGAGGAGAGAAAAAAAGAGGAGGAAACAAAGAAATTTAGAAACTGGAATATCCGCAACAGAGCTAAAATCTCAACTGGTATAATTTGCTGTACAGCTCCAAAGCCAGTGGAGTGTCATCATGTCCCAGCACTGAGGGTTTGCCCACACTGTTGTGCTTATGGCCACACAGCAGAACATTGAATTCCCTACTCTACACATAGTATTTATTTTCTGGCAACTACTCCATCCATTGTGGTGTTCCAGTATCTGAATTTGGTGGTGTACTGCCAGAAGGGATGATTTCTTCTCTATTTGGAGGACCAGACATCTTCCAGCTGATCCTGGAACTACTGAGTGTTAGGAAACCATGCTGAGGAGTCCTCCAAAGACAGAAACCCCCTAGGAAAGTTTTGCCAGCCTTTGTTTTAAAAGGTGGTTCAAGCTCTCCGATCCAGCTTTGGGCAACAGCTTTTGGCCCCAAACTGTCTGTTCTTGTGCTCAGTTGAATGTGAGACTCACAGGGAGACCCGTGATATTTACACTGTCTGAGTGTTGTCCTTTGCTGTAGGAATTTATGGTGGTAGTAGCACCATAAATGCTTTTTTTTCTAGCACTGTTTATTTCACATTATTATCAGATTCCCTATCTTTGCCTTCTAAAGGGAAGAAGTGTTTTACAGGACAACAGCAGCACGGCAGCATTAGGGATGCTGGAACAATCTTTCTAATTGATCTTGGAAGGGGCGGGCAGTGATTTCCTTCCAGTGATTTTCATTAACTGGGCTCTTTGTTATTGCTTGGGTGTGGGTTATGAATCTCACGATTTTCACATGAGTGTACCTTCAGTTCAAACACAGTTCAAACACAATATAATCCTCTTCAATAAAGAGGTGGAAGAATGCAGTTTTCAGTAGCATTTTTATTAAGTACCGGCAAACCCTTACGCATGTTAATGCTTGATAAAACCATGGCTGACCCAAATGCAAAACACTGTGGTGAGTTAAGGCATATGACAGGTGAAGCAAAATAGATCTAGTACCACATGACACCCACCATCCTTGCAAACTCAGTTCATAAGCACAGGGAAGTAGGAGGGGAGACTGTGCTCCTCAACATGGTGAAGTTTAACTATCCACTTTTTTAAATGGTTATTTCGCTCCAGGCAGGCCATCTAAAAATCCCCCACAGAATAACTGGATGAGACATCTGCAAGTGGATTGCATCTTGTACTGTTGTTGAAGTTATTTTGTGGCAACACATTGATAATGGGCCATTTATTTCATATTCACATTTACAAACCCAGTCAGAAGAATGGAAAATTAGATTTTTTTATGGCTTATATATGCTAAAAAACACAATTGCGGGTTGGCAGTTACAAGTTCTTGATATTCAACACAACATTTTCCTGTATTCACTTTTGCTTATATGTGTAACCTATACAAAAATCAGTAATGCTTTACATTGCTGCAAGCAGGGCACATGGGTTGTGCTAGTGCTTCTGCATTCCTGCTGCAGGGATATCATACTGGTTATACACAAACCTGTGTTCCCCACAATGACAGCAAAAAACAGGGATTTTAATGCTTGACAGTATTTTCACAATACCATTGAGAGAACGTGCAAGAGCAAAAGCAGCTCAGTTCAATTTATGTTATTTAGGAACTACTTGAAACACTGCTAAAGGACTATGCAATGTAATTAGGCATGAGGTCAGAAGAGCTCCCAATACGATAAATAACTTAGTTTTGAAAACATCTTTTCCTGTTCATTAGGAAAAGCAAGTGTTAAGCAAGTAATCTGCCTCTTCAGTGCAATTTCAACACAACATATGTCATGACTTGTCTTACGAAATGAATTACAGGGCTTTCTGATAAGCCTTCATTTTACTAATAGTAAAGTGGCTTTATACACCCAATAGGGCTTTGTTAAGATGGAAGCATATTGTAGCACTAATGAAGCATGAGTTCAGCCTAATTAACAGGATGGCAACAGCAATCATACAGCCTTTTCATTCACTTTTATACATTCTGTCGGAGTAACAAAGTTGTGTTCGACACTGCTGGAACCCCCTGGCTTTGCTCCCTATTTGCACGCCTGCTAATCCCGCTTCTTTGTTCAAATGGGCCCAGATCCAGCCAAATGCTAAGCTCGTATAATCATAGATAATAAGGCATGGCCTTCAGGCAATGGCACCACTCATCCACCCACCTGCCAGTTCCCACTCCTCATATTTAACTTGAAGCACGAGAGCTGATCCCTTGCAATCAGCAGGGCCGCTCACAAATTTCCAGCTAAGCACACACCAAAGTGCTTTACTGGATTAGGGCCACGGTTTCTATTGTAAGAGGGAGAGTCAGAGGCAGAATTTATTTGCTTGAATAACCTATTTTGCCCGTGTTGGAAAACAATAGCATTTTCATTACCCACTTCACAACTCACCTGAATGAATGGGAAGGTTTCTTGCCTCCAGCTGCTCTTTCATTTGGGCTTGTAAGCTCAGCCTTTGAAGGGCAGTCCAGGGTAAACTGTATCAATGAGTTATTTGTGTCTGATGCAGGCATGATGGAGATGTCCAGGCAGAAACTAAATTTGTTTCATTAGTTCCAACATGTTCCATGCAGTCTCTCATTTGAAGTGCTGAAAATAAAGCTGCAGATGGGGAGCTAAAGACGCTTTCCTTTGGCTTGGCTCCATCTGGGGTAATTACATGCTGTCTGGCTGGATCCCCTCACATGGCTTCAAATGGAAAAGTTATTCTCCACTTTTCTTCATGAAATACTGCAATGTAGCAAGGCAGCTGCGGAACGGCATCTGAGCAGTACCTGCAGTTCGGCAGTGGTGGGAACCATCTCTGATGGACTAAATAAAGGCTGAACTCCTTCAGTAACCACCACAGATCCCTTGGAGAAGACTGTCCTGCTTTGGGGTGCGGCTCCTGACCCATAAGGGCTCAAACTGCAGAGCTGGTGGGAGGGCTGGTGCAGAGATACCCATTATACCATAAAATTTCGAGGCAAGTTCATCTCCAATTCTGAAATAATGAACCCTGACTGAAGATCACCTTTCTACTTGATGTTAGTTGATAACTAGCACGACAACGTTCTCTGGCGTGGCCCTGCTATCAGTCGCTTGGCACATCTACACAGCAACCACTCCAAAATCGTTCAAGATTTACACTGAACTCAAGCTCAGATATTGGCCATCTCTTGCCTTCAGAATGAATTTGTCTTGCCTCGGTTAAAGTAAATCGTACACTACGTTTTTACATAGAGTAACTTTGTAAGCAACATGAAAAGAGATGAAGGAAGCTGTGATCAAAGTCTCTGGTAAGACTACAGTCATTGAGTGCATCTATCAAGTTGCTAGATTTTGCTCTTGTTCTAAAATGTTCCTCGGAAGATGCATTTTCATTTCATCACACATTTAAATAAAAGGGATCAACTGCAGCAGAACTTATTCTTGAAGAATTCTATTCACTTCTACCGCTTACAACCTATGGCAAACTGACAGGAGTAAAAAGATAACCCACTATTATTGGTGGAAACTTGAATAAAACAAAATTCAGACAGGAAGACTGGACAGCTTCATAGACTGATAACATGTCAGGAAATCTCTCTCTTGATTAATATATTCCAAGTCTCAGAGTGACTACAATTTTTGACTAGAAGGAGGCTGGGTCAAGATAAAACAAGAGGCAGGACACTTTGGCCACAAGGTGACATCTATCAAGACCTGTCCTTTACCAGACCGGTTCTTGCTTCCACATTGACCAGGACAGATGATAAAATAATACATGCAATGTTATCCTAACAATGCTGTCCTAAACATAGCTCTTCAATTTCCAGGATGTTCTTTCCCCTCCATGATAATAATGCACATACAAAAGATGCATTTCATTTTTCCTAGTAAAAAATAATTCTTATGTCCTAGTTTATCACAGAATAAATCGAAATCTTGTTCTATGGTTATTTTTTTCTTTACTTTTGTGATAGAGTAGAAATGCCTGCAGGGAAAGTAAGATGAACACCTCCAAAACATATTAGTAACTTAAAGGGTCAAAAACACATGAAGAACAATTTCTTTCCAAGTGTTTCATTTCATACTAATCCTCCAGGAAAGGAGCAAAACAAGCTTTGGCAAAGTATGGCGTGAAAACAGAGCTCAGGAACACTCAGGGCATTTCAGTAGTGGGTCCTAATACAACATACATTTTTATTTGCAGGTACCTTCCCCCATGTCTGGCTGATAAACAGTACAAGGGAAGATCCCGAAAACAGAAAAAAATGATGTGGGAACGGAGCACCCAAATAAATTACAATGAAGCCTTTTACAAGTGGATGTCACACCACTTTTTTTGGTCTGAGAAAAATATTCAGGACAGAAACCCTCATTAGAAATTAAAAACTTTGAGACAAAATGTGTACAAGCTCAAGACACAGACAAATAGTTACAAAATACCTTTTATTATTCCAGGGAACATAGCACCATCAGCAACAAATATGCTGCTTGTCTGTATTTATATTCCAAACAGTTTTGTTTCCTGTAAATCATTGGTTCTACATTTGCCTGGGTTTTCTTCTTTTTTTTTTTTTTCTGAAATAAATCATATCCATTAACACGTAATGTCATGGGACATGTTCCCATGCCTAAGAAGAAGTATTCTTTTCAAATCTGTCTAGATACCCCACTCTCTGGACATTTTGACTTATGCTGCATTGACATTCTCACAGCATCATTATCAACTTGGATGCAAAATAACTGATATTCTCAACAAATGCTGCCTGTGCAGATGGAACAAGCAGGTCCATGACTGAGGGAAGAAGAATGAGCTATCGTGGGTGCCGTAAGGGTACACGGTGTTAGCAGAGAGGGCTGAAGCTGCAAGGAAATAGTACGATGACTGGCAATAGCACGATGAATGTATCTTCGGAAAGACACGGCGGGAAAAAATAATAAGTAATACTAAAAATACTAATTAGAAAAATAGTGGAAGTAGAAGTGGGAAAGGCTAATCAATTAATGTTTTAATAAGAAGAGCTCCTGCGCTAGACATGGATATACAGCTCAGCACGTGGTAAAATACTCTGCAATTCAACAATCCTTCTCTAGCTCGAAGTAACAACCAAGCTGGGACAGGTAACCCCAGGCCACCCATGGTCGGATGCTGTGAGCTGAGGTTTCCCCATCCCTCCACCCGAGCAAGCATGTTCTCTGCGGAGTTCTCCTGCCCTACACTGACCCAGCTTCACCAGAGCAGGTGGACCACCAAGAACAGTGGACAGCCAGCCTTCTTCAAAAATGCTGGTTGGTATCTCAGCTGTTTCACTTCAAAACCAGATTTCAAGTGGGAAGAAGCCAGGGAAGGCAGAAGTAGGGGACAGTTACTGCAAGGACACAACCCTGCTGCAGTGGGTGGGATGGAGCAATCCGACCCATCCCATCTCTCACCAGCAGCATGAATGTGAGCTCCTGCAAGGTAAATACCAGGGGAAAAGGCATTCAACATCTTGTGATAAAAGATATTCCCTTTTTCTCAATTTCACAGCCCTCTCTCTTTGCTTTTTCCTCTCCCTCTATTTCAGGTAGCTGATCAAGGGGGTTTCCTCTTCACCCACAGCTCAAAATGAGAAACCAACAGGAAAACCCTTGTTGCCAGCAAATGGCTCAACGACTTCCCCAGCGTGGCATCAGGCAGGGCAGGGGGATTACAGTAACCAGCATCAGCAGATTTGCATATTCAAAGATTGTAATTGAGGAACAGGCAGTAACACCATTATGCAAATCCCTGGGCCCTGAGTGGCCGAAGCCAGAGCTCAGCATACAGCGTCCTTACCGAAATAAACCCACAGCAACAATGAGGCAGCACAGGGGCAAGCACAGCCAGGGAGCAGGAAATTGCTGAATGGGAGGAAAAGGCACCATAATTCATCAGTAACTAACTGTGCTCAGCCCTGAACTCCAGCGGCTGGGACACCTTCTTCTTGTCTCAATATTAGATATATTTGAGCTCACAGTGCTTTTCTGGGTCCACAGTGAGTTAGTTGGCAAAATTATTGCCTGCAACGGAAGAAAGGCCACAGAAGTATATCAATAAAACAACATCCTTTTGTGTGCTACCAGTGAGCTAAGCACCCATTATCATGGTTCCTTTCTTCCTTTTTTCTTAACCCTTTTCAATCCTCTCATCAGCAGAATCAAACTTGAGGAGGCATATTTCATCTGGCAGATAATTCTTCATCAACTCCACTTGTGAACTCATGCTTCAAGGTCAACAAAGGTTACAGAGAAATGAGGAGTTCAATTGGTCCATTTAAGAGCAACCAGTAATTACAGCAACATTTTTTGCTTAAAATAGCTGGAACACAGCCATGCTTTCAGAGGGATTCTGTTCAATACCATCTTATAGTATTTTCCATAATATATGGCTGACTCCACACCAGTAACTCAGTTCACCTTGATTCATGAATAACTATTCCTCACTTCCTACTGTAAATACAATTCTAAACATATGGGAGAGAATTTGTAGTGAATTAGGGTTGTGCATTATTACCATGATTAGCTGCATTTGTTACCCAGCAGATGTCTGGGTAGTAAAAATCCCCCGTGAGTACAGCATCCTGGAGCTTCCCAATTCCTTGATAACTGGTCCAAGAATTTCTCATTCCTGCTGTGCTCTGATCCTGGTGGCCCAGAGCAGATGTTCGCTGTCTGCCCATCTCCTGCAGCACTGATCCCGCTGTCCCCACACTGCGATCCCAGCAGAGCATCACGCTTTCTCTGCTTTTCTGTCTCCTCTTATCCACCTCCCAGCTTTCCCAGTGACATTCATCATCCTCACAATACCAAAACACTTCGACAAGCTGAGCCAAATACTTCCCAAGTGTTGTATCACTGATTACCACCAGAGTTACAAATTTGATGACTGATCTATCTGTAGCTATTTACAATACTGGTGATACCATTATAAGCATCAAGACGAAGCTTGTAAGATGCCGCAGCCCATGTCTGGTCCCTCTTTTCCTGGGCACCTCACCACCACACGGCTCTGTTCCAACAAAAAGCCTGAAGACATGATGAGTAACTGGCACAAAACTGAAGCCCACAGAGATCAAGTAACTGGTCCCAAAACATGGAAGACAGACGGTACTGCCTTGAGAGCTTTGACGTGAGATTATCCTTCTCCCGGCATGGATTTCTCCATCCCAGGGATACGTCACTTTTGTCAGCTCATGTCTCGTAGCAGAGAGAAAAAATATGTCGCTGCCCCCTCAAAGGTTCTTGCTCCTACAGGCTGAGATAGCGAAGATGCTCCAAAACCACTTGATCATTTACCAAACTATTATTGTTTACTCATTTTCAATCAGCACAGGGTATAACTTGCAAGGTAACACTAACACCCAGTTCAGCCCCTCCAGACCAGAGTCATGATTAAGCAGCTCATTTTCAATCCATTGCATTCAGAGACGTATGCTTTTGAACCTCTAAACTATATTATTTATTTTAGAATAATTTCTGGAATCCATGGCTGAGTCTCTGCTACAGGAAAGCTCGGGGAAAAGAGCTTCTCTAACATCACACAAAGGAGCTGAAAACCAGCAGAACCAAGTTCCAAGGCCAATATTTTCAAGGCTTTAATTGAATAAACAAAAAAGTATAAAAATACATATCAATATGTTGTGCATATGCCCTTTCTAATGGTTACCTGGTAGACTCTTCAAGGCAGGGCTGTTCTGAATAATTAAGTGCCATAAGGTGAGCAAAGCATGAGCCCTGCTTTATTGAACAGCCATTAGCCACACTAGAAACTGCACCGTAACATTAATTTTGCAGCTATGAGACATTGGCCTCGAACAGAATTAATGCACGTGCACACATTTGCTACACAGTCATAAATTTTAGTAATGCAATTTTACGAGCCTCTTAAAAGGTAACCATTGAAAAAAAAATAGTAACAGGAAAGGCAGGGTAAAGTTCAACAGCAATATTTCATTACCAAGACAAGGAAAGAAGAAAAATGACTCAGCCTCCTTGGTTCTCCTCTCTCCCCCCACCGTTACTTAGGGAAAAACACACAGCACAACACAGATTTGTTTTATTGCAGTGAGTGTGTCAGCCCGGCAGGACGGCAGATCAGGAGGATTTTTCAATACAAGCAGAGATTCGTCTGTCACTAAAGCAGAGTTTACAGCAAAGCTTTTCAACAGGGACCAGACTCCCCATCGTTTCCAGGGCCAGGCAGAATGACAAGCATTTCTCTGGTCTCTCTCCCAGGTAGGGATGTTTTACTGCATGTCATTCCCTCTTTTTCCCTCCTTCAAGGGGGAACACCCAGCGTTGTGGACGTGGGCTGGAGCCCCACCACATACTGGGGGACAACACGCACAGGCTCAAAATCAGCACAGAAAACAGTAATTTCATTGTGAAGAGCGGGATATGACATTTTTCTTATAGCACCAGCAATCAGAACTGCACGTCCTTACCTGAGGAGTTCACCTGTTTATTTTCACCTTGAATGAATGAAATAATTTTTCAGCTCTCTGGCTGCGGAGACTGGCTTGGAAATGCAACTTCCACAAAGCCCAATATGAAGCAAAAGTCACCTTTGTAATACTGCCATTTCCAAGGCAGTCTCATGATGTTTTGGGGATGGGTGAGAGGAAGGGCCAGGTCCCACTTCCTTAAGCGCTGGCAACCCCACCAGTGGGACAAGGAGATCTTGGACCTCAGAGGACTTCCAGCTGAGGCCAAAGCTGATACATTGATACATCAGGTAGAAAACTCCCCCTGTTTACACAGGAAATCTGGTTAACTTTGAGAAAAGGCAAGATCTGAGCCTGCACTGTATGCGCAGACGCTTGCTTAGTCCCCAAATCCACAGATCCGGGATACAAGAGGGCAGGGAGAAGCAGGATTTGGGACGGGTAATTGGGAAGCATCTGCCACAAAACTCTTGTTTTCTAAAAACCTCCAGCCTCAGCAGCAACCCTGTCTCCAGACGCCTTTCTCCCCAACATTTTTCCTCATCCCTATACTGCATTAATTCTCGTGAACATCTTCCCTGCTCCAGTGGAGAACCTTTCACACCTCCTCATCGCATCCACTGCTGATCCACCAGGGCCAGCAATGCACAGTGGCACCGTGTGCAGGCCAAGCACAGTTGCTTTCTTGCACTCGGCTCATCCAGGACCATTCACTAGTCTTCCTTATAAACCTCGGTCTATTGCTCTTGGGAAGGATTCAATGTACTGTTGCTTCTGGAAGAGCTTTGTGGCTCTCCTACACGCAATTTGTGCTACATTGCAGAAAACAAATAAAGCTACAAGCAACTTACTTATGGGAGGAGCTTGGCTGCGGTCAACCCACTTATTCCTTTTTTGAAGATTTTCTCCAGGTTCTGAGTGGACTGTGAAGATTGACGTAACAGCCTGCAAGAGATTGGGTGGTCCATGTTCCCAGAAGTCACCCAGCTTGCTGGAGAACTAACAGCAAAGCAGCACTTTACCAGATTTAATGCTCTTTCCTGAAAAGATAACGAAGAAAAAATAAGATGAATGGAAGTATCTCATCTTTATAATTACTTCCACAGGTGTCTGCCTTTTCCCAAAGTGCACACCAACAGAACTCACCTTTCCTTTCAACAGGACCAAGCTGCTTTGGGCAGACTATGGGCTGCCTTTTCTTCCATGTGCAGATTCAACAGGATGGAGTCGCAGAAGCATCTCAGAGGGCAGAATATGGCCCTGAGATCCAATGTTTTGCTTGTGACTCTTTTGAGCATCAGGCAGAGCCATTCATCAAAGCCATATCTGAAATAAAGAATTTATTCAACCGGTACAACTAATTGCTGCGAGCAATACATTCAGAGAAGCACAGAGAGCATGGGCCACGTCTTGGTCACTGATACAGCATTGAGTGCAGGAGCTTTCTTGTACCTTGAGACTCAGTGACTCTTATCCAGCAGCTACTGCAGAAACCTGGCAGTTGCCCCATTTTCCAGCACAGCGATGACCCAGATGAGGTCTATATATCCTCCATATCCAGCGTCTTGGCTGAAGAATGCTGTACCAGAGTGCTTCGGGTTTTTTGGCATGAGCCTGGTCACACTTCGCATTTTTATGAAAGTTCCTGCTCTGGGATTCACACTGTAACATAAAAATCCAGAGGGCACTTCTACTTGTAAGCTTCTGGGCTTGATGGGTACAAGAGAAAAACCTGAAACTGATACAAATCAGGAAACCACTTCCAAAAATGAAACCAATGCTAAATTGTGAATCACAAATCCCCTACCAAGGGGACCTGTCACGGTTTACAGCCTGACCAACAGCACGTGAGCACCAGGGGGTCCAGCTGGTGTCCCAGCCCCACAGGGAGCACTCGGCAGTCTCCATCCTGACCAGGATCGCTAAAGCAATGCACCAAAGGTGCTTATGGGGTAGAGATGAGGAAATCAAGACCTTGCATTACTACATTTTCACGCCATTGTTCGTTATTTATATATGTTCTCTTTTCTGCCGCTCCCCTTCGCAACCTCTGATGCTGGATTACCTCTGGTGGTGGGCTCAGCTCTATCTTGGTTTCAACACCTGGAATTTTAAGACCACCTGTTTTTGCAGTCAACAAGTTAAAAGCAACAAATTAAAATCACATAGAGATCTTAAACAAATTGATTATCTGTTGATAGGTGACTATAAATAGTTATTTCTAGTACTGACCTAAAAGTGACAGTGGTTGCATAAACATGTAAGTGAAATAGATACCAAAATATTAGTCATGACCTTGTTAAAACAGTTGATATGGAAAAAATCAGTCATGAAATAACCTACAAAATGAAGTATTATGATTAGTGTCAAGAGTTAAGCTCCCAGAATCCCAGATATTGTGATGCAAAGGAGCTTTTTCAAGAAACCAAACAAATTCATTTTTCATTATCTTCTGCCATCTTATTATTTCGCAAGTGAGAAATCCATTAGCAATTCTGCCAAGAACTAGATAGGTTGCTTAGTTAATCTAACAATGAGACACTCACAACCCACGGCTGTCTTGATGTCCCTGCGATAAACACACACACACACAAAAAAAAAAAAAAGGAGGAAAAGCAATGGAGTAATAAATTATTATGACTGCTTCATTAAAACTTAGGACACTGTAATTTTTAAGTTTATTTGGTATTATATTTAAATCAACCAAAAGGCAACATTGTACAGTAACTTTATAAAATAAAAGTATTACATAGTACATTAACCAAAGCCCCATTAAAAAAAAAAATCCTAAAAAGTAATGTGGGGCAGATCCTGCTCTTGCTTTTCTGCACACATGATTTATTGGGCTGATTTCAAGCAGCAGTCCTGTTTTAGGAAAAGCAGATGGGATTTGCCCCCCAAATGGAGTACTTTTTTTCATAATTCTTGCAGTTTCATTTTATCATGTGTAATATATCAAGTTCATAAGGCATAAATACGAAAAACAGTTCAATATGCTCATCATGATTTTAATTAATACAATCTAGGACACTTTTTTTCAATCACACTAAGGATTACACTGTACCTATAGCTTTAATTTGTTTGGGGTTTTTTTTAAATACAAAAGTCTATCATATAGTATACAGTATATACTAGTTGACAACTGGTTCACAAGGTTGATCACAATATTCTCGCAGGTTAATAGTGTCAGGATTTCACCCAGTTTGTTTATTCTGTGCTGAACTGCAGGGCCCCTCCTTCCCGTGCTGCTCTCCTCCGGCAGCAGCATCCCAGCGTTCCATCCCCTTTCCTATTTTAAGCCAAAGGCTCTGTGCCAGATGTGAAACCCGCTGAGAACAGCTGGGGATGCACATCGCAGCGGCTCCCGGAGGTATCTGCGGAGCAGGGCAGCGGGGAGCCAGGCTGTGCTTTCCCCGCTCCCCTCGGGCTCCTGGCACTGTGGAGATGCCCCCAGAGGCTTCAGGAGCCAAATCAAGCTCCAAACGGGAGAGAGATCTGTGCCAAACCAGGGGTGCCACTGTCTGCTTGCGCAAAGTGAGGATGGGCGAAAGCACCTCAATAAATTAGGAGCGGCGTGGACGCTTGGGATGCTGAGCGCGCTTGGGATGCTGAGTGCTTGGTTTGAGCCAGCTCCACATCACCCATGGCTCCATAACCTTCCAAATCCTTCCCAGGATTTTGGGCATCTCTAATGCAAAGGCTCATCCGGTGCCAGCTGGATGAGTCTCACACAGAGGAGAAAATAAAAATTAAAAAAAAAAATCCCTGCACAGAGAAAACGGGTCCTTACGTCTTCTCTAATGCACCAGTGCAAGCCAGCTGACCCCTGTAATCAATAACATCTCCTGCACCCTTCTCACATCTCCACTTAGACATTCAGATATTTTCTAAAATCAGATTACTGAGATGCAACAGAGAAAGTGCTGCTGATTTCGGGCTGGGGGGCAGCAGGGCCAGACCGCTTGTGTCAGCAGAGGGGGGTTGGCGAAGGCAGGGGGTCTGCCCAGTCTGTCCCACACCCATCCTGCCCCTCCAAGGGACATGTCACCACCGGTGCGGGCAGATGGGGACAGACACTGTGCCACCACAGGGCCACGCTGCTCTTTCTGACAGCCCCTCGTGCTTGCTATTGCTGGGCCAAGGAGGGATGTAAAAGGGCTTTCTGACATTATCTGGAACCAGGAATAGATTTTTTTTTTTTTTTTTACATATACAATCTACATAAATTGTGCACAAGGTAAGCTGCAGAGCAATAACCTCTGGAGTGTATTCACATGTCTAATATTAGACATCTTGCTGGCGGCTCTGAACCATCCCCAGAGGTTTCTCTACCTGTCTATATTTACTACATACAGATCCTGAGCTCCTAAACTCAGGTGCTCTGAATCATACCATAACCAAAGGCAGCCTAAAATAGACAGTGTGAATTGCTCCTTCCCTGCTGTGACTCTATCCTGCAGCATCTGGGAGGAAAGAGAAATAATCTTGGTATTAGGAAGGGGCCAAAGCTACAGAATTTGCGTCAGGATACAGGCCAGGCAGGCACAGGTTTTGGTCCAGGGGCTTATGCTTGTTCTGTATTTGCTGATGGGTCACCCGGCCCCGTGCTTACACGTGTTTTTTCTGACAGATCAATGGTCCCAGGGATCACCTATCCCTAAATAAAATACAGCACATGAGCTGCACATAAACAACTCTCCAGCTGCAGGAAAGAACTGACATGCATCTAAACACACAACAAAGCCTTCGCCTCCCACACACCCTTTCCTCACTACTTTTTTTAAACCAGCCAGAAACAAACAGCAAGTGCAGCACATCCCAGAGAGCTGGAGGAACGAGCATCCGATGCTTTCCCAGCTGCTGTGTCATCATGTAGGGGGCTGCTTCTGAAGGAATCAAGTTACCTTACATAAATAAAGAGCATTCACTAAAAGAGTCTCCTTTCCCTTAGAGGACTAGCAAGATCACATTATTTCCTGAATATATACTTTTTTTTTTTTAGTTCCCTCCCCGCCCCCCATCTATATTTGACAGAAGAGTAATACTCTCTGGGTATTTGCTTTCACTAACCATGGCAGGTAATAGCTTGAGAATTCCTTTTAACCTGCTGTTTGCATTTGGGATAAAGCATAAAACGGACTTTTCCCATGGGATACAGACTGCTTGCTGTCTGGTAGAGTCAACCATCATTCTTAAGTACATCAGCAAGAGGGAAGCAGAAGATCTCCCTATGCCAAATGCATTGCATTAACAGCAAGTTTCCACTAGTGCTGAAAAACTGTGCCCTTAATGTAAGTGCTCAGTAACCACCAGCCCTGCTGTTTGAGGAGCACTCTGAACTGTATAGAAGGCTTGCGGGAAAAGAACTTCCATTAGTACCCATTATGCTGTGATTTATGTTATGGGCTTAAAATAGCAAAATTAAACAGTGCTATTTAATCTACAGTCTAAAAAAAGGCACACAGACTTTGTGAAAATAAATTATAACTGTTCAGATTACATTTCCAAGAACTTTAACAGCGTTGCTTTGATTTGCCAGCTTTGCTTGCTGGCAGGAGTGAAATTGAGACAATTTCACTGTCTGCAGAGGTAAAGAATACCCTTTTGGCAAGGCAAGTTTGCCAGCTCTATGCAAATGTTATTCAACAGAAGCAACTGAAACCTCTTGTGATTGCTTTAAAACATAATCTTTTTGGTCTGCAGCACATTGCACTTATCTAAGTACTCAGTGATGACAGAGTGGGTCTTAGGGCAAGACCAAATACAAAGAGCCCTTTTTAATCTGAACATAGGAATGAACTCTGTTCATAGCTACACAGTCTGCTTTCAATCAAATGGTCACGAAATACAGAAATACTATAAAATAAATACATTCAGAGTTTTCTACATTGTAGAGAGCTTTAAGACTTTCTTAGCTCCCCGATCTAATGCATATAGAACATTCCCTTCTATACAGTGCTACCTCGATGTACCCATACCTCTGTTAAATGCAACATAGCTCAGACAACCTTCCTCTTTTGCCTGGATTCTCATCAGTCTGATTCTGTAAAACATTACATTGTTCCTTTAGGAAAAAAAAAATATTGCACCTTCAAAAATGCATAAAAATTTAACTGAGTTCCCATTAACTCCATCACACAGTCTGTTATTTAAAATAATACTTTTCAAAAAAATGTTTCTCTTGTTGTTTTGCATTTTGCCAGCATTTACAGCATTCTCCATCAGGATATCCTCAGAACGTTCTTCCTTAGCAAATTCCTTACAGTTTTGCCATCAGAGGTTTGAAAGACAGCATGAGAGATCTGAGATACACACGGCTGGGAGTAATGGGTCTGTCCGCAGGTTCAGGATTTCATTGTACAAATGGGAACTACAATGACCAGAATAACCGTACAAGCTGCTGCTGTTATCAGGGCAGCTATCTTGCAAACCTTTGCTCTTCTGAACTCGGCTTCTTTGCGTTTTAATAAGGAATCGTAGCCAGGAGTATAAATGTCTTCCATCCAGTATTCTAAGTTGTTCGGGTTTAAAGATTCTTGAGTCTAAAAATTAAACGGAAACAGTTGTTAATTGTCTGGAATCTGCCATTAACAAAACAAATAAATAAAGCAGATGTGCCTGGAGGCCTCCCAACTGCATCTGGGTCTGCGTCAGGATAAAGTGGGTTATTGTCACTTCTCACATCCCTTCAACTCCATTCTTTCTGCCCCCAGTTCCACAGGGCTGACGAAAGTGGCAACAAAATACTGCAAAAAATAAACTCCTGCAACAGTATAATTCTGCAGCAAAATCCCTCACGCACTCCTGATTTGTCAGAAACTTCGTCATCGCGGATGGCATTTAAATAAAGTCTCTTTAATCTGCTAGACAGCAGAGATGTCGGCAACTACCGGTCTGTTACTGCTTTTTAAATTATTAAAGCCCAGCTGATGGGAAGGGTTCTTAACACATCCTCCTCATGCACTACATTTTATAAAGCTAACCCTAATTTTGCTAGCAGGGTGCGACTGCCCAACCCCATCGGCACATAGTGCCTCTGCAGGGGACATTGCAGACCCCTCTGGAATGACAATGCTGTGGGCACCGGCCCTTCGTTTCAGGCTGGGAATACACAATCACAAGTGCCAAACAGCCCACGGAGCGGGCTGCAAGTGGGATTTCCATGAAATCACCCAGGACAGAGTGATCCTCAGCTTCGAGCTCTCCTCCCAGCTCCATCTTCCGAAAATCACTTGGGTACATGATGCTGCCTCAGTTTTAGGGGCAGGAGGAGAAGGGGAACTGGACACCCAGCATAAGATTTGCTGCCCCACAGTACAGGCTTTGCACCATTCCACAGATGAGATCATTTACCCCAATGGCACAATCTAGATTTCCACAGAAGCCAATATTCTGCCCATTGCCAAAGTCTGAGTCTCTCTGGGTTGGAGGCTATTTTAAAAGTATGCTTAAGAAATTAAAGACTTTGCTCTCCCATTCCACACAGGGAGGAAAAAAGAAGGAGGAAAAAAAAAAAGTGAAGGAAATCTGAAATCAGAAAATTAAAGGCAACCTGGGGAACTTTATCAGTGTCTCCATCTGAATGTTTTCTTTTTCTTGTTTTTATCTTTTAGCTTTTTTTTCCTTAGAATTTTAGCTCTTCAAGCTTTGCATTTCCACCTTGCCTGTTTTTTTCCCTTCGTCCTTTCTGTTAGAGAAAACAGGGGAAAAAATGGGGGAAACGCAAACACTAGGCATTCTATTACACTTACCAGCAGAAAGGAATACAGCAGAAAGAACATTTTAAAAAATAACAGCTTTTTCTTGAAGCTGTCTCCTGTGTCTGGGGCTCCAACGGGCCACTTCTTTCAAAAATGGAAAAGATTCCACATAAAAATGTTCTAGTGAGGATATCTTAACACATCGCACTTCTGGGCTCGTATCAGACCTGATCCAAAGCTTGTTGGACTCCACACTAAGAAACTCCAGCTGACTTGAGAGGGATTTGGGTAAGCCTTTAATTGGCTAATTCAGATTTTGTGGCCACGAGCTACTGGCTGGAACCTTGCTTTGCCTGAAAGCAGCATTTGCTTTATGTACGTAACAACTACAAGAAGTGATTTTATAACTACGCCAGAAGTAAACATTTTAAAGTGAGCAACGGTTTTATGATCATTTAATGGAGATGTCTGTGATAGCATCAGTATGCTGAAACAGAGACCATCAGCTGAGTCTGAGATTGTACCATTTGGGCTCTGAATGACCTATTCCAGACTTGTGAAAAAAATCAGCAACCTCATCTCTAAAGGCATCAGAAAATGGCCTGACAACGTTCCGTCCCAGTGGATCACCACACACAGAGCAAAGAGATGAGATCTCACACAGACCCCACGCCTGGGACAAACACTGGCCTGACTGTAGCTTTGCAATTTCTTTTTTTGAAGGAAAACCCAGCAGACTTGTCAAGTGCCAAGAGAAATTTTAAATAAACAAAAGTAGAAAAACCCCAAAGATAGCAATGCTATGTTTCAAGGAAATAACAGTTTTGGATCTCTCTGCCTTGGTATTGATGCATTATTAAAAAGGCCCATTACTGTTAATCAGCTTCCTTTCCCATTTCATGGCCAGACGCAGGAATGTTCATTAAAGCATAATGTATTTACGTTCAGTTCTAATAAACTTAATCACTGAGAAAAAAACCCCACTCATCAGTCTGTGTCTATTTTTTAAGTTTGTCAGTAAGCTCTATTATGAAGTCTAGACATGGGCTTTGTGGAGTAGATGCAATTCTGACAGTCCTTTTGGTGGGAGAGAATCAAACCAGTAAAGTTTTATCACCTTTATCCCTAAGATAAATGATGGCAATAAGCCGATTTCTCTGGTTTGCTCATAGTCGTGCAGAGCTGCTTACGGGGAACGAAAAAGCCCTGCGAGGAGCAGATGGAGAACACTTCCCCCAGGGGAGCTTTGCCTCCAAATATCACCTCCCTCATTGTCTCCACGCAGCAGGTAAGGGATGCTTTGCTGGGACGCCTGCTCCAGAGGAGCTTCTTTCAGCCTACTCCTACTCTAGCATACAGTCTGCAATGCCAGGGTTAGGAATTTAGTAAGTCTTCTAAAGCTTTTAAGACCCAAAACGCAGCAGGCAGCTGAGGCGTGATGCAGCCTGGTCTCTGTGCTATGCAGCTTCTCTCTGAGTGCACTTTATCCACAGCAAGAAGCAGGGGCTGCTGAGGGTGGGGAGGTTTGTATGATTCAAGCCAGGAGGTTAAGTTGTTGTGCACAAACTCCTGCACAAACGCTTGTGGGAGTTGCACTGCTACACTGTGGGGGTGACGGTTTTAATTCCAAACCAGTTAACACAGGGTTCTGAGGCATGGCAGTTCCCCTTGGGCTAACCAAGTCTTTCTAATAGCATCCTGATGCTCTCCTAGGGCTTAGTCTGAAGGGATTTCATTATGTGATGTATTTTNCTCCCGATGCTCTCCTAGGTCTTAGTCTGAAGGGTTTGGAGCTGGGTTAGGTACCTTAGCACCGAGCCATCAAGAGCCTCAAGTCTCAGGCTCCTGCATGCCACTTTCTCCAGCAGACAGGCTTTGCAGACAAGCAGACTCCATCCTCGAGTATGGCTGCATGGCACAGACTGCTGATCCCAGAGCTCGGGTAGTGTGGTGCTGGTGAGCCCCGAGCTGTAGGTCAGTGTACCCCAACTGCTGTCAAGCCTGCAGTCAACTGAGGCAGCTTGTTCCGCTCTGGGGCACATACACACATGCGAGGAGCTCAAAATGCCTGAGGTTGGCACCAGTCCCCTGCAAGCTGCTGCACAAGCGCATATAAACAATACACAGTGATCTGTGCATCAGTGTGGATTTCATTATGTGATGTATTTTGTGTTTTATGACCAAACACAGCAACGTTTGTTTGGTCTTTACACATTTTGGGTGTCATTCTTCATAATTCTTCTTTAAACCAGTGCTCAGATATCTGCTTTCCAGAAGATGTTTGCATTTAGCAGGCTAGGCAGGGCATTCAACATGGGCACTCAGTCCTCAGTCTAGGCAGCCCATTATATATGAGGAACGTGATTTCAAATACGCCACAGGCTGGGAAAATTTAAATCCAAAGTTTGGATTTGTCTCCCACTAACTTGCTCTGCTTGTTGAAGAAGGATCTGTACACTTCCAAGCTGAACTAAAATGTAAACAATTCTCATGTTCCTAGCAAAATGGAAAAAGCCCTAACACTTAAATTCTCTGTGAACAAACAGACAGAACAAGGATAGAAGAAAAAGCAACAACAGCTTCTGCACCACTCTGCCTTGCTGCATGTAGGGACTCGTTCATCTCTGCACCCCTCTATCCCTAAACTCATCTTTAGAGCTACTAACACCATGATGGCTTAGCAGACAACACTCCATTGCAAAATAAGCTGGGAGCACCAACCTGCCAAGGATCACCGTTCAGCAATCAAACATCCACGTTTTCCTTTGTCCCTGGCCAGGATGGGGAGGGATCAGCAAGATTAGAGGCTCAACACTGCATAGCCCCTGCCTGAGCTATCCAAATCCCTTCTTAAATGCCTATTCTGGCAACATCCATTTGCAATCAAGCCATTCAAATAAAAAAAATCAGACTCACTTGTAGATCCAATGCTGCAATCTTGCCTTTATCTCCTGAATTCCTTGTGTATTCCTCTATGGTCCATGACGGCTGGGCGCGTTTCACTTCAGCCAGCTCTGTCAACCTCATGTCTGTGTAGAGCGGGTTGCTTTTCATGTGTGACTTGAGTGATGCAGGGTAGGGATGAGGACTAAAGACTTGTTCAATCAAGAAAGCATCTTTTGGTTGTTTAGAGAGTCTATGTGGCTGTGGGATTTCGTACTGCCTGTCTGCCTGCAATAGGGTTCAAAAGAATTTGAGAGAAGAAACAGGACTATGAGGAGGTTAAACACAAAGGGCAGAGATATTCCTTTCAGAATCACCATATGATAAAAAATACCATCTAGGACAAAGGTTTTGGCTGCCCTTAATCCATTTGCCCACCTTCTTCTCACAGCCAGACCAAAAAGGTATATTCCAAACACAACTTCATTTTCACCATAACATGAACACAAAGTTGATGCAGCAGAGGAAATTTGGTTTTCATACTGTTTACAGATTATAAAACTATTTTGAAAATGGCCCTGACACCCAGAAAAAACTAGTTGATCTGGAAAAGCTAAGAGGTCCATATAAGCTTCTAAATTTCTGTTTCCAGATCAAATCTTAATGTGAAGAAATCTTGACAGGAGTCCTCAGGCAGCACCCATTTGACACCGCACACCATCCATGTAACCAAAGCAGTGGCAGCCACAGTCTACTGCAGGAGTGAGAAAGGGACTTACAAAGTCAAAATTTCATCCTAGGCAGAACAATGTGCAGAAAAGCCAAGGTTTGGGCTTACTAAGGGTAACCTTCTTTGCCTTCTGCAACCTACCGATAACCCATGGTTTATGGTTTCTTGTTCACCCAACTGCACTTATTTCCATCAAACCTCTTCCTCTCCTTTCTCAGCCCTTTTCTGCCCTCATTCCCCATCATGAGGCACAGCATGCCCATCATGTGGTCCTGATTGACAAGGGAGCTGAAGGACCCCCAACCCTTCCACTGTCCTTGAAACAGAAACAACAGCCCACACCATGCATGGGTTCAACAGAGCAGCAACCAGAGCTCAGCACAGAGACGGCCACGAGCTGTGAGATGTTTGAACGTGGAAGTGGGCGGCTGTTGGGAGGGATGGGCAGAGTTTTTCTGACCAGCCAAAACCAGGCCACAGCTATGCTGCATTTCCACAACAGGAGGCTTAAGACTCATTTAAATGACCATGAAAGTCAGATATAGAGAACATAACTACAGTTAGCATCTCATAGTACACGTACAAGGATTCTTTTCTTGAGGGATTTGAATCCATGAATCTATTTTGTTGGCTTTTAAATATGCACATAGTTCTCTGACAAAATATGTCACAATGCAATTTCAAAATATCCCTTCTGAAACAGCCACTAGAGAATTCCAATTTTCCCCACACCCATTTCACCAAGTTAATTATCTGGCCTCCTTATATTGCCACTGACGATGAGGAATACCATCATCTTCCAGAGATGTCACCGACATTACCGCCCTTCCCTTTTCAAAAGAGCAAAGCTTTTAAGAAACAACTTGACCATATTGCAGCTGCCAAGCAAGAACATATAGGTACAAAATCACTCAGTTATGATAACCATAAAGACAGGCATAATATGGCAAGGCAAAGTATTGTCACACCCTGAGGCTTGTGATGACTATGGAAGACATAACTAGATTATTTTTAAGTGCTTATTATGTGAATTAAATTTGAAATTACCTCTTTAGATTTCCTGTGCCAGTCCTTATTTTCTCCTCCATCTCTCTCTTTCATCTCCTCTTCCGTAATACCAACTTGGTTGGTGTAAGTAATAGCTCTCCAGTCTCGGGGAGAGTTTGAAATACTTGCTATTTTGGATTCAGTTGCACTGTTTTCCTCTGTTAAAGATCTTGATGATCTCCTAGTAAACAAACTTTTTTTTAAGGCTTTTACTCGAAGACTCTCGCTATTACTTCCACTGGCATCTGAACAGCACCATTCTGGATTATTCTCCAGTTTGCCTCCATGAGGAGTATTGTGGCACTGAAATATCTGTGGGGAGTTACTCTCATCTGATGCGGCCTCGCTTGTCAAAGAATTGAGATCTATTTGTACGCTGACCTTCTCTGGCTGCTGAATTTTTTGATCCAACTTGCTTAATTTTCCCAAGACTTGAGAGATTTCTTCTCGGACACCTGAGAGAGATTCCAGTTTCTTCTCTATTTCACCAATCCTCAAAACTAATTTGCAGACACTTGTTTTTAGTTCATCATCTGTGTTACTGATGTCTGCCCGGACCACTTTATCCAATTTGTTACAGGCGCTCCCGTTGGAGATTTTAGTCAAATTGTGCTCAGGTGAGCTCTCACAGTCTGATTTATGCAACTGAGACAAGGAACCGGTGCTGTTGTAGCACGAAGACTGCATCACTCCGGTGGACCCGCTGATACTCATATCATCCAAAAACCGGAAAATGTCACTGATGTCATCGCTCACAATTTCAGAGTCATCATCCGATTGCTTAAGCGAGTGCCGCTCTCCATACTTGGCTTGGCCCGCTGCACACAAATCCTTGCATTTCTTGTGGTCCAGAACTTGCTGCTCAGTTTGTGTCCCAACACTTGTGGTCCTGTCAATGCTTAAGATCTGAACAGAAGCACAATTAATGCTTTTATCCTTAAATTTTTTTACTGGCTCGTGTTTCTCCATGTCTAGAATGGAAGGGATTTCCTTGGGTTTATGCCCATTTGGTTTCACAGCGTAGTTTGCCTGCATAATTGGCTGCTGATCCTTTGCATTTAGGTAGGACTGATGCCTGTCAGCTGAAGGAAAGTTTGGAGATGGGTTGTTCGAACCCTGGTATCGTGTCTTCTCTTCAGACTGCTTCCTATTAAAAAACGATCGTTCAAAGTCAGGTACCTCCTCAGTATTTAAACTCCAGCTTTTAGCTGGCCAGGCAGTTTGCTTGGCAGGTTTTCCAGTCCACTTTTTGTTGTCCTCGGGCCCAAGAATAGTAGTGGGGCCAAAATATGTTGAAGCTTGAAGATCATCTAAACTTTCATGCTTTACTCGTCTTTTGTCTGGTATAGGAGAATAAACTGGATTCAAGTACTGGCTGCTGTATGGCATTTCAAAGCTGTGGTTGAAGAAAGCCTGCTTAGAGCTTTCTTTCCTGTTCTGAGGCTCTCTGTGTCCGTCTTCTGGCTTTTTGTTGGATGGTATTAAGTTGGGAGATATTGTAATCAGATTATGAAAATCTTCTTTGAATATATTTCTCTTCTGGACACACGACTGCATCACAAATGGCTCGTCATTTGAAATGAAAGTTTCTTTTATGCCTGCACTTATAGGCAAGGAGTCCTGGTCTGAAATAGATTCATTTTCAATGTTCATGGGGAAGTATGTACTCTGCATCTCACACGGTGGAGACGTGGCGATGGAGTAGGACGCCAGCGCCTGCAGCCTGTCCAGAGAGGCAGCCCGCCCCTTCATCTCCTTATTAACGCCGAGTAAAAAGTTGGGTTCTGATGAGGGAACAAACTGCTGACAGTCTTTGCAGTCCATCTTTCTGCATTTTGAAGACCTCCTGATAGGGAAGCCCTGGTTGAACTCCTGGTCGTTCAGCTCGCAGTTGGGCACGCAATCTGCCATATTGCAGATTTCCGTGTCAGATCTACAGGACTCGAAGGACTCTTTCTTCTTCACTTTCTGCCTTGAGACTGGAAGCTTCTCCTTGGCCACTCCCCCGTTCATTTGTATGAGATTGAATATTGTTACTATATCTGCTGCAACCATGATTTTCTTTGATTGCTGATTGTTTACAGTGCATCTCATTTTGTCTTTGAACAAAGTTGCTGGGAAATTAGGATCCAGGCAAGCAGTGTAAAACAGCACGCTTCTGAGCTTGGCCAACTGGGATAAATCAAACCTCGCACACAGGGACTTGCAGAGGTCCTGGTAAGAAACAGTATTCTGCTTTGTGTCCAGCTCCTCCAAGATCTTCACCAGGAAAAGTGAGGACTCCTGGCTGGATTCCATGGCTCAAGTGTATTCTGCTGTTTAACCTGGAAACTGCGTTCCACTTCTACAGCAACACACAACAGCAAACAAAAAAGATTGTAAGTCACCCACAGATAATATTCAGGACCTTGTCATTCAGCCACAGATGGGACCTGACCACCTAGTCATGCAGTTGAGGGCTTGCTTGTATAACCCATCCTCACGTTTCTGAACTCCAGGCCGTAATCCTAGCGTCAATGAAATCAATACTTAAATGGACTCAAGATTTTGTCTGAAGAGGCTCATGTATTTTGGTGTATAAACAGCAGAAACTTTGGAGGGGCTGAACTAATGGAAAATATACAATCTGAATCTGCTTGCTGTAGGGCTTTCACAGAATTTCTTACCAACTTGTGAGAGGTGGAAAGCACAGACATGTTAACCTGTTAGGCAATAATTCTAGCCCTAGCCTAAGCAGAGGTGATCTACTACACCATGACAACCCAGCTGTTTTCACATCTGACTGCAAATGGCTCTCAGGAAGATTTTCTGAAAATAAACTTCTGACTTGTTTTTAGAAGTTATCTGACCACATAATTACCATCTTGCTTATTTAAAAACATTCATTTCTCTTCCACTCTGAATTATCTCCCCTGGATACCGTGACACTTTTTCCAGAAATACCTTTTCCTAAGTTTATGATTCAGGAATGGAAAAGCTACCTGGTCCTATGTGAAAAATCTGTGTGAGCCCCATTTCATCTATAAAGTGCAAAATTTAGAAAAGAGCAGAAAGAGTTAAAAAAAAAAAAAAATCCCACTGAATCTTGAAACCAATCCAGCAGATGCTAGAGGGCTGGCTGCCAATCAGGGTAGATTGAAGACTGAGAAATATCAAGGACAGAGAACATCCTCTTCAGTGATGTGTTCCCAGAGAAACCCTGGGAGTGCAGCTCCATTCACCAGCCTGAAATCATAGGGCAGAGCCAGAGAGCGAAGGCTGCACGTTTACGTGGATAACAAGAATAGCTCGAACAAGCACAGCTAAGGCTACCAAACATCTTGAGAAGGATATAAACCCTTGCACTTTCAGAGCTGAAACCAACCTCTAGCTATTATGGAAAGGATGCTGATGGGAGGGCAGATTATTTTTCATCTGCCTACTGTGAATATCCTTGTCGGTGTCTCTGCTGTTGGCTACTAGGAGAGACAGAGCACGGGATGATGCAGTCTGCCAATTCCTCTGTTTGGCCACCTTGTTATTCTTACTGACAGGAATGACAAAAATATTTTCCCTTCCTCCAAGGGTATGGTATCTTCCCCCATTGACTCAGACCCTTAAATGACCCCTGGAACTTGTGTCTCCATCTTCACCAAGTGCAGAATCAGTAAGTCAGTTTTGCAAGGTTTCTTATTACTCATTTAAAATGTCACTTCCCAGCCCAAACCCTCAGGATTCCTGAGCATCACACCAGAAATACAGGACTCCTGTTCCCTCTCTTGTAGCTTTTCATCTTGCCCTGAAATTACACGCCGGTGATCCCTATCAGTGTCAGATGCCAGCATCCATCATCTTTCGTTAAAAAAGTAACAGTAGCATCTTCCAGAAGAAAAAAAGAAAACCTCCAGGTTGCCCATAAGAATATGAAACAAGACTCCACATGCACTTGGCAGTTCATTTAAGTGGCATCTTTCTACTACATATTATCAGAAGCTGAGCAGCAGCACCGCGAACGTATTTCTGTGATTGTAAACACTACTCTCAGAAACCAATGGCTACAGGGATTTTCCAACGCCTCCGCTGCATGCATGTCTGCTTTTAAAGCTCCTGTATTATGCATAGCAGCACAACTCTTCTGTGAACTGACAAAAGAGCAAAAATGTTATATTGCTCACTGCTCGGCTCCAGAAAGTCATGCTAAAAGCTGGAGGAGGATGCTTGTATCCCTTTTTTGTTTATCAACAGTGTATGCTCAGAGGCACAGCCTTTCTAACAACCTGCTTTTGTATTTCTCTGACACGTCACCATCAGGCAATGAAGCTCCCAAGCTAGGTCCAAACCACCCTACCTGCCACCAGAGCCACCAAGCACTCCTAGATCAAACTTCACATGTGGGGCTTGGAGACTTCCCCAGCTCCCAAGGGACTGGCATTGCAAATCGATTTTCTGCATGTTATAAATCTGCCATTTGGGGCAAGAGTGGAAATCTGTCTTTCTCTCACCTCCGGGCTGAACACCAGCTAAAACAACTATCTCCTCCCATCTGTAACTTCACAGCTTCTTGCAAAACCCTCACCTGGACATGCATTTTCACAGCCTGATACACACTCTACACTGTCTGCACCAGCCTGCCAGCACCCTGCTTTCTCCCCACTCATACTCCTGCTAAAACACGCAATAGCCAGTTTGCAATAATATATTTCTTAAAACCGTCAACCTGTTTTGTTCCCTACCTGTCTTTACTCTCTCATCCCTGTGATGATATCCCAGATACAGTTTCTTTAGTTTTTTCATTTTTGCACCAGGCCATTCTTAGCATATCCCTCCTATCAGAGGTTTTAACTTCAAATCAGGTTTCTAAACCCTGTGAATATAGTAAACTTAAATGCAGCCTGACTTTCAAAGGTGCTGAGTGCTGACAAGTTCAGTAAGTTCGTTGGAAGCCCTGCATACCCCCAAATCTCACGTTGCTTTTATTTAGCACCAACAAGGAGCCTCAGTTTGGGGACTCCAAGCCATACCCAAGCAGTGAGGCAGCAGCATTGAAGCACAGAGCTGGAGCAGTGGAGCTCTGCTAGACCTGGTTTAGCTCGGTCTGGGACCTTGTGCTCCCAGACCCAAGTCTAGGAGGTGATGGTCACTTGTAAAGCAGTGAGAGGACAGGGAGGTGACAGAGTTGAGGGTAATTGGGAGAGAGCTGAGCCTGCTGAGATGGGAATTCGGCTAATTTGCTCAACTGATGCTCAGCTATGGGAGATGGGAATTGATAAGACAAGTTGCAAAATCAGATGTAGGCTTTGAGAAAAAGTAAGCTAGCTAGGAGTTGGAATAATCTCCTATTTGCCCCTTGGCTGTTCACAAACAGCTTTCAGGTGTGAGCACACTTTAGGTGTGAAAGGTGCCTTTGGGCTTCAGCCTGAGTGTGGAAATGGGTGCTCCCTTGTGCCAGAGCACCAGACACTTTGCTAGTGGAGCACACAACAGATTCAGAAGAATAGAATGTATTACCCCATAAGGATAAAATATAAGGGCCTTGAAACCTTTTTTTCTGGGTCAGGGATGTAAAAGGCCGGTGCCAAGGTTTTTAGTGGCACATTAAGCTCCTCTGTCTCTTGTCAAGCCTTCTAACAGCCTGTGACAGAGACAGGTGTCTCTTGGCAAGTCACCCCGGGAGCTGCCACATCCAGGTGCCAAGCACTTGGCCACGCACCGTCTCAGCTGTTGTGTCCACGTTCATTCATTAGCTCTCAAAGCAGGACCAGAATAGACCTGGGCATGGCACATAAATGCAAAGCTCCAGAATAAGCACAGGACATCCTTTTTAAAAGGGTACAGGGTCATGAATCAGTCAAAAGCAGTAAAGCGAATGAAAGCTCCCACAGCAAAAGCAGCAGCACGGGTCTTCCTCGGATGGCCTGAATTCCAACCAACGTCCTCGTGCCTTAGCTTCACTACCAGCAGCCACACGCACCCTCCAAAACACCCCCAAACTGACCTTGTTCTCCAGAGACATGGAGCTAACAAGACACAGGGATAGGATCCAGCCTATTTATCTTCAGCAAGACAGTCTCTGACCAAAGGAGCCACTTAACATTTCATCTTTAATGATTTTGTTATATTAACTCTGGGAGGGCCGCTTTGACTCAGCTTCCTAAGATTCTACATTCGCTGCTCTAATAGCACAACTATATCCCAGCATGGACTTGCACAGCATCATATTGCACGGCCAGTCGATGGGGTCTGACTCTCCTTGCACGCAGATGAGCTCCAGGCTTACCACAAATCGATGTCTTCTTGCCCTGCACCAAGAGCAATGAGCTGAGCTCTCATCTTACCATTAACTCGCTATCTCAGCCTCTAGAGGAGAAGACCAAGAATATTATGATTGCAGTCTTCATCCCTAGTGGTGCTTTCTGCTGCACAAGGGGAATATACTGTTCTATTTTCTGGTGTCTTTAGGAATCAAGCCTCCATAAGACCTCTCCCATGTGGTCCTCCAGACCAGGGTAGCCTGCGTACTCTTTCATGCAGGTTGCTTCCCTGCAGAAAAGCCAGAATGCACTTTCCCTTCTCATCACCTCCCAAATCAGCTCTGGGGTTGAGGGCCCCCTCACCTCCTGACTACCCTATAAGTTCACCAGCCACAGGAATTAATGAAATTAGCACTGCTCACCATTGCCCTGGCTGCTTTCCCCTGTGGCACCTTCAGCCCAAGCCCTGCCCCACTGCATGGGCTAAGGGCAGTGCGTATCGGGGCAAATAAATCCCAGCACACGATTCCAGAGAAAGTCCCACCACTAGACTGCCCTGGGCAGCTGCAGGGTGCCAGGATGCCTTCCATGAGCCTGAATCATGGCAGACAGACCACGTTATCTTCCTCTCTTATTTCCTCCTTCATTTCCTTCCCTGTTCTTTGTGCCTCTGACATTTGCTCTCCCCATTTCCCAATATTCGCAGCAGGTGCAGCTAATGCACAGATGTGCTTGCTGGAGTCACCATTTCCCACTCCCTTTGATTTGTCTGCCAAGAAGAAAGCAGCATCCTTGTTTTGCTTCCCCCCACAGTGACTAACGGGCCACCCTTTAATACTATTGCAGCAACAAGAGAGCAAGTGATCCTCGCATAAATTCCCCTAGAAAGAGCCAGCTACTTCAGCGCAGGAGAGCATTAATATAGAGCCTGTAATATGCTGTTTTACTATTAACTCAAGCTCATAAATCTTTCAGCCTGTCTTCCCAGCGCCAGATACTATAAAACAGGGTAGGCAATGCATGCCTCGCGTGAAACATGTAATGCAGCGAGATGGAATTCAGTTTTTGTTTTCTCCCGTACTCACAAATCCATTTCTCTGTCAAAACATTAAGAAATTTCTGACAAACAAACAGACATCTCGAGCCCCATCTGTCTCTTACGACGCACACAAACGGGAAACAATGCCGGTTTCCGCACACCTTATTCCTCCTCCTCCCCCTGCCTTCTGCTGCCCATTAAAAAGAAAACTGAAAAGCGCACTTTGGAGCCCTGCCCACGCAATGGCAATCGCTTCTCTCCACCTTTCATTGATGAGGAAAGTCATCCTGAACAGCCCAACACAGCCGGACTCTTCCTGGCCCTTGGCTTGGCTGTGTGGGAGCAAGGTGGGCTCTGGTCCCCGGGGCGGGTGGGAGATGGGTGCTGGTTCCTTGTCTCGCTGGTGGGATTTTTATTCGCTCTGACAGAGCCGAAGGGGATGAATGCCTGCAGCCTGGGAGCTCAGGGGGCTTGTGCACCGGTTCTCATCAGCAAACGGCTGCTGTTCGGCACAGAACCACGCGCACTTTGCACCCTCCTGGGCATCCCACTGCTAACCCCATCGGTGGTGTGCTGGGGGGGTCAGAGCTGTTTTCTGGCTCTTATCTTGTGTGAATGAGCCTTGGAAAACCACACTTTACAAACCCAGCTCCTCAACAGAGGCAGACTCTGCACAACACTTCAGCCCCCCCACCACTAGAATTCAGCAGCCTTTAAAGGCTCCCAGCGCACAAATTAATAGGGAACTTCTGGATAAAGGCAGCATACCCTCACAGCCGTGTCGCGGCTCAAGTCAAACAAGGTTTACCATTGATTTTTCTTGCACAATGACATTAGGCTGATTATTTGCATTGTTCAGTTATGCAATCCAGGTTGGGGTATCTATACAATGTGGAAAAGTGCAAACAATCATTCTAAAACTGTGCAATTACTTGAATTATTACTGCATCATATGCTCTTGGTTATTCTTTGTGAACTATTGGACCATACAAACACACACAAATACTGTTCTCTCAATATATTATTAGAGCACATCCAAGTCACATTTTTCCCAAAAATTCTGGCATAAGGAAACATCATTGCAAACAGTGACAGATAGACACCAAAAGGTCTAATTGTGTTAAATATGAACAATTTTTTCTATCTATAGGCAACCTGGATTTTTACATAGCAAACCTATAACAACCCTACTGCCACCCCGGACCTGACTCTGCACAGACCGGCTTCCTCACCCTGGTGGGTCCACCCTCCCCGGTCCCCACCTGTCCAGGTTCCCTGCTTAGGGTTTGGGGGCCCCAGGGCCCAGACCTGGGGTCACCCACTTGCTCCCCTCCAGCCGCCCACAGACAGATCCAGGACTGAAGTGGAGCTGGCAAAGTCACAGAAGGAGTTTCAAGATTTTTTTTAGTCCCCCTGCTTTCCTGGGGACCCTAACAAAGAGGTGAGACCCCCGGGCACCTGTCAGGGACTGCAGGGGCTGGAGAGGGTCTCTTACCTGCACTTACCCTACCTGCTCCCAACCTGGTGGAGGGGAGCCGGTGCTGAAGCCCCCTCGGTCCCCTGAGCATCCCTGGGGGCTGGGGAGCAGAGAGTACTTGTCCCCAGTGCCTCTTTCTGCCAGCCCACCCGTTTGCACATCCGTGCCCCCCTTCCCGCACCTGGGGCTCACCTGAGGGCTCCGCCTGCCTCTTGCCCGGGGAACGCGGCCGTCAGGGCTGGCTCTGCCCCTGCAGCAGCCGCTTCCCAGCGAGGAGGAGGAGCAGGAGGAAGAACCGGAGCCTGAAGCCCCAGCAGGATGCCATAGCGCCAGGCTGCGCTGACAAAGGCGGCAGCAGGTTGGCATGGGAGGAGGGAGAGAGGGGAGGGGAGGAGGGAGGGGGCTGCACAGGCCGAGCCTCCCTGCACCGCCCCCGCCGCGGGAGGGGGCTGCCCCGGCCGGCCCCGGGCGCTGCGGCAGCGGGGAGCCGGGGGGCTCGGCCGCCCGCAGGGACGGTGAGCGGCGGGGAGACGGGGGAACCGCGCTTCGGCTTTTTAAAAATTATTGGTTTTATTATTATTCTCATAAGTGCAAGTCTTGGCTTGCTCTCACCGCCTCAGGAGCTGCGGGGGGGCCGGCTCGGCGGCCCCGAGCCCCTCCAGCCCCAGGCGCAGCTTGGGCTGGGGAGCAGCACCCGGTTCCCACTGCATTTGTCAGCCCCGCTGTTTCCGCTGTTTGCACCCCAAATCCGGGCAGAGAGTGAGAGCACAGCCTGGTGCAAAGGCGGGCAGGGGAGGGGGATGCCCAGCTGAAAGGGGGAAAAGGGGCTGCCTCCCACTTGCAGACATTGCACCCCAATGCCAACCCCTGCACTCCCACCACCCTTGGGCTGCAAAGGCCACCGGTGCATTGGCACAGCTGCCCGTGGTACCTGACCTCCCCTTAGGCTGGCAGTACCACAGCCCCGCTTTAGGCAGGCAGGAGATGGGGTCTGGTGGTGTAGGACAGCTGCACAAGGTGCTGCAGGGGCTGCAAAGGGTGGGAGGCCCCATCTCAGGTGTGCTGTGATGTATGTGGAGCTCCAAGCTATGCTCAGTGCCTGTCTGGGAAGGCAAGAGCTTACCTGAGGTCTGAGCATCACTTCTTTCCTTGCTGGTGGTCAGCTTGCCATACCACCCAGAAAATATTGCAAAGAGTTTTTAATAGAGGTGTTGCTGGGTGAATAAAGCAGAAAGATGTCAAAGGCTTGACTTTTCATCTTGTTAGTACTGCTTGCGGAGCGAACTATCTATCGGCTTTTCTTTCCTAAAAGAATCAATTCGAACTGTTGTATGCACAAACACGCCACGGGCATCAGACCACTATGGACAAAGTGGCATAAAACTATGTGTTTTACTTACTCCGACCACCTTAGGAACAGACGTCTCTGCTTTTCTGGGAGAAACAAGGAGTCAGGAAAGGGTTCTTCCACTGACTTTGAAGAACATTGTATGTGATCCAGTGCACGTATAACATCTGTAAAGACACGATGCACATAGCTACTATGAGAGATGATAAACACTCATCTTTGCAAATTGAAGAAAAGGGTGTTTATACTACATTTATTCTTACCACTACTTAACAGCATTGAAAGAGGCAGTGTCCTTGGGCCCCATTTTTCACACTTTTTTTTTCCAGACTGTTTTATGCTATAAATAGCCATTTAGTTGCAAATTGCATGGCTGGATGATTTCAGCCCTACACCACTTCCTATAAAGCATACCTTCAGGTTGTCAGAACGGGCAAAAAACTCTTTGTACCCTCAGAATTGCACACACCAAGAAAGAACTAGGAAGCATTTCTTACTGCTAGTCCAGGTCTAGCTGATCTTACTCGGTTTTGTCCAGATTCTGACAGGTTTCCAGAGCTGGCTCCCATAACAAAACCTGGTCCAGCTAGAAATTAAGGAATATAATAAAAATGAGATAATGCATTCCACGATTATGAAAGAGGATGTCTGATCAACAATCCCCTGATTGACAGGAAGTCCCCAACTGCATAATCCTGAACTCCTGAAAAGGTACCACGCAGCTGAAATGGTCGCATACCAGCCAGCACTCCCTTGGCACGCAGTCCTGGTGTGTGCTTGCTGGCCTGAGTTGTAGCTGGGATGTGAAACTGCCTCCTGTGAAAAGCCTGGTGAGAATTTGCAGTGATTTAAAAGCTCAGGGCTTCAGTGGAAGGGACGCTCTTCACCACACATCCTGTGCTCCCCCATTGCATCCAATTGCATAGACCGTTGTTTCCTCAGCCCCAAATCTCTCAGATCAAGGGCAACTGGGAGAAGTCATGCCCCAAAGCCAGGCTGCAGCTAGAGGGAATTTTGGTCACTTTGTCTTTTGCTTTCCTTCCTTCCTCCTCAGCACGCAGAAATCACATTTAATTGATGGCGAGGGTTTCATTAGCTTTTTGTGGCCTGGGACTAGTAGCATATAATTAGAAATCACCTGCAAAAATTGGTTTGAAACAGTTAAACACTGTGCAGACTCATGAGCACAGGATGTTGATTTTACAAAAGATGCTGGGTGCTGTGTTCTATGCTGAAGGTGATGCTCAAGAGCAAGGGGGTGAAACTGCCTGTGAGCAGCAGGGCTGCTCCTGCCTTGGGGCCAGGGAAACCCCTTGAGATGCTGCAGGTCTGCAGTGACCCCCCTGCCTTGCTTTACTATCTGGACTCCAGTTCTACCCCCCTTCCCAGGTCAGGTTTTACAGCAGCTTCACAGCAAATTTCATCTGGGGGGAGAACACCAGATCAGCTCTCCCTGTCCTCCTTCCCCATCTAATTTTAGCACCATCATCTCCTGTTTCCCACCCCCCCAACCTTTCCTTGATGTCTCTGCTTTGTTCTCCACTCTCTGTTTCCCTTTCATCTCCTCTTTCCTTCAGTCACTGGCACATTTACCTCATCTGGCTCCCCCTTAGCCTCCATCTTCCCTGCCTTCCCCTTCAGCAACTCCTTCCAAATTAAGCAGGTGACCCACTGGATGTAGGAGATGTCTCCTTGAGCCAGGGGTGTCCAGATCTGTGCACATTCATCTTTCCCAGCTTGTCTGGCATCTCAGTGCTGCAGAAATGGTTCCCAGCTCCTCACAGAGGCTGAAGTCTCTTCTCTATGTAGCATAAAACTAATCTAAAGATATTTCAGCTCAATTTGCTTGCCTGGCCCCGTGCGTGTTCCTCATTCACACGATGCTAATCCCAGCTACCCGAAAATGAACATATTGCCACTGTCTTGTCCTTTCTCACAGCAGTGATAGTGCTTTTTGTTCATGCACAGGAATAACTCCACAGGGCTGGAAACACTGAAGCTGATGGATGCTGAAGGAGAGGCTAATGTTGAGGGTGAGATCTAGGAAAGAAAAACCTGGTTTTAATCACTCCAACACTAGCTAGTTATTTCTCTGAAACTTTCTAGCAGGTTTTTTCCACTCATGCCTTGTCCACACTCTCCTGCAAAATTTTCTTTTGGTTGCAACCCCTCTAGAACTATATGCATCCAACAAACTGGTATAAACTGCAGCAAGCCTGAGCTCCAGGCTCCCGCTTTGGTCTATCTCATGCAGTGTGGCTGTAGCACCACACAGCTGTTATGTACTCTACCTTGCAAAGACTTTCACATGTGATAAACCAAACTGCTTATCCCATTGACAGCAAAGTGACTGGCCCAAGGGCTCATTTTAAAGCACTAAGAAGTCTTTATACAGCAAGCCTTTTCTTCACCTTCCTTATTGCAACCCCTGGGCAAATTTGTGCCCTTAAGAAAACAAGAGCTCAACATGCTGAAAATCTGTCAAACAACTTGCTGGTTTAGCTGCTCTTGGGAACCCCTAAATCATTTCTTGATGAATCTGTTTTACTGAGAGGTAAAAGAAGATAAATTTCATTTTAGCTGGGATGTGACCATATGTAGCACCTTCTTCGGTACAGACATTCTCAAACAGCTAGCAGCAGTCAAATTATATCAAAATTTAGAAAAAACACTCCTTCACCAATATAGTTTATAGCACAGAGACTGGTTTACGTTTGCTAGCGTGCCAGTAGCAAGTCCTTAGTCTCCTCTAGGTTTGCTTTCAAGAGAAAGAGAAAATCTGAAGCCCAAAGCATAGCCCTGTGCTGGGAGTCCAGGTGGTGACACCCCAGTGAGACAAAACTCTCTGCCCTGTTGTGCTCACTGGAGGGTTCAACCAGGATTTGGGAGAGCAAAGCAACCTCGTGTGGAAGAGATGGCCAACCCGGGGTGCTGCTTTCTTCCCTCCTCTGTCGCAGTCCGGGTGAAACAGTGGTTAAAGACAAATACCAAAACTTTCTGCATTGTTAAATAGCATTTCGCAATATGTAGCCTGCAGATTGCTATTTTTATCAAGTACTCCATATTTGTACTTCCTCTGAAATCTCAGTAGGGCATCGATATTGCTGAAGTTGGCTTCTGCAGCCAGCGTGCACGCAGGCGATGCCTGGAAAGATGCATTTTTGAGCTGGTAGTGGTTATCAGTGAGTGACTGATAATGGGCAAACTTCTTGTTCAGCTAAATGGATTTTGGCACAGGATCACTTGAAATATAACAACAACCAAAAAAAAAACCACCAAAAAACCAGCCTGTTGAATAGCATCCACCTATACCAGATGTGCTGACTAGATAATATGCCAAATTCTTTAAAGCAGTACACTTGACAGCAGTCCTAGGCAGAAGGGATTTTTTTTCCCCTCAATATATTTACAAACAAATAGAAAACTAACTCTGGAGTGGGATGGATAAGATAAAATATTTCCGTGAATATCAGTCTAAATTTTTTAATGAGTTTCCCTCTGCTATGTTGAATTTCTTTCCAGTGGGTATGGGAACAACTGGCTTTTGCTGGCACAAATGCCATTGAGAAATGAACCCCCATATTACATGTTCAAGCATCTATAAAATGGACTTTTAAGACTAAGTACAAATGCACTGGTGATTGGTCACAGTCTAATCCATCCAAGAGAACACATTTAAGCTTGTTTAACCAATTGAAGAAGATCTAGAAAAAATTCAAGGATTTATATTCACAACCACTCTTTTTATAAACGAGCCTTCGCTTGGGCGTCGCAGCTTAGGTCTTTTTGAGTGCATTGTTAGCCATGAGCAAAAGGAGCAAGATTCAGACACTTCTCAGGGAGCAGCACAGACAAACTCCCTTTTAGGAGTTGAACATGCACAAAAGCACAAGTGCAACTGATTTTAGGTCAAAAGTAGGGAAAAAAAAGAAAAAAAAAAATCAAGTGTTCCTTTTCAATTACAGCCCCTAGGAGGGAGTAAGCATCTTGCAGAGTGCTGGAGGGCTGTGCAGATGGAGTCGGTTTATCTGTACTCGGCCATTGCTCTGGCTTTTTGGGCACCAGTTCTCTTGATCTGACAGGTGAAGGCAGCAGCAAGCGTGACAGGTAACCACCTGTCTACTTTGCACGATTTCCTCCACCACAGCTCAACAACAGGCTGTGTAGGACCCCAGGTCAGGGCTGGAGACATATTTGTTCATGTGAGCTCTTGGGAAGCTGTTACCTTCCATACCGAGTCCCAGAGAGGAGAAGGTATTTCCAAGCTGTGCAAAGTACCTGCTGATTTCTTGCACTTTCAGGTGAATTTTCTATGCAATCTGTCTCTCTGTTGGTTACTGGCTCATCTTCAAGTCTTGCTCATCAAGGTTTTTTAAAGGAAAATTAAAATAACCTTCCCATGAGAGTTAAAACCTGAAGGAAGATATCTGAGCTCCAGTGATGCTCCGAGCTGCAGGGTGACACAGCCCCACATCCCTGCTGCCTTTAAATTCTTGCACTGTTTATGTGACCATGACATGACCACTCACTGAAGCCAGAGGAGACTTTCCAGTCGTATCGATGGATGTCGGACTGCACTCGCTGGCACTTTGATAATACGTTAAACAGTCTTCAAATTTCTTGTGGTCACCAAGGAGTTCGTAAATGCCTTAGCTTCTACCACCCTGAGTAATTATTTATTGGGATGGCCTTTTTATAGAATCCTCTTAAAATGTCCATCCAGAGTTTAAGGCCAGCAGAGACTATTAGCTCATCAGTCTGCAGAATAACATAGCCCATAGCATTTCACTCAATAACCACTGTGTTTAGCTCAGCAGTTTGCATTTGATTAAAAAGTATCTTCCAGAAAAGCCTGCAGTCTCCACTGAAGACATCAAGGAAGGAAGAAACTATCATTGCTTTCAGTGGTTTGTCTAGTGTTTGATCCTCTCTTAGGTTTAAAAGTGAAACATTTACTGCAAAATATCCCCAAGCCTTTGAACTCCTCTGGACACCCAGGTGGGGAGCACTAACATCTGAACCCCCCTCCACACTCAGCACCCTCTCAGGTTTGTGTCCCTCCCCAGTGTCAGCACGGTTGATGGCACTGTCCTGCAGGATGGAGCTATTCATCCTCACTTCAATCTTGTAGTCTGCAAAATGGAGGAAGAGTCTTTGTAAATCATTGAAAGGACAAGTTCTCGAAAGCAACCATCGCTGCGATGGAGTGGTTTAATTCTCTCTCTTTTTTTCCCAGGAGACCAAAGTTGCAACTTTTTGCCTTTTGCTTTCTTGCTTGTTCTAAGCTCTAGTTTCCCATCTCCTCTGTTAGTTTTGTTCCAGGAAACAGCATCTCGCTGGGGGAGCAATCCCAGGTCCAGCTTGTCCACACCTGATGGTGAGCAGGAATGCACCTCCACTTAACCTTGGGCTTCCTTGGCTCTGCTTTTATTTACATTGACTTCCTGCATCTTCACCATGGGAATAAGGATCGCGTATCAACCAGATGCTCTGAGGCTGTCATGGATTAAGCAATATGCTCTGGCTGAGCCCATGTGAAGTGGAGAGTCTAAAGGGAAGGCAACTGCTGTGTGTGGGGGCCAAGGGCAGCTTCCCTTCTCCTGACCTCCCACGTACCAGACATGGGAGCACTTATGGAAGCACTAAAGGGCATTTCTCACATGTTTTGTGCCAAATTTCTAAATTGTTCACTATTCCTAGTATCCTTTCCTCTGCGCTGTGTTTGTCTACCTTGAAATCCCTTGAAGGGATGTATGGTTTTGTGCTCCAAGAGCAGGGAGCAGGTCAGAACATTGCTATGGACAAGTCATTTCTTGCTGGTATCTTCAGGCCAGCTTGTACTTCCATCTGGTGCAAAGTGGGCTGGCTGCAGTCCAAGCATCCAGGCAGCAGCACACATCAGGTTTTGTCTTTGGGCTTGGCTGGGGGTTAAATCACTCACTTCATTTGAAATTGTCAGCAAAAAGCCTATCGATTTCAGCAGCCCTGGGGTTTCTTCAGTGGCTGGTAAGGCTGGAGCAGGCACTGTGACACCATCTGACTGCCACTAGAGAATAAGGGAACCGTGTCTTCACATATTCCCATTCTCTTGTGTTCCTTCTCCCGTGTCACAGCCCTGTTATAGGACACTGCATCATTCACATGAGGTATTGCATAATATAATAAGCTGCATCATAACAAGAGGCCTTTATCAGCCAGAAAGCCCTGCTTCCCCACGCTGGGAAAAATAGCAGATGAAAGACAGATGACCTATGGATCACAATAACTTAAATTACATTATGAAGACAGTGAACTGCTTGTGACATATCCCGTACAAGGCTCTTTAACCACAACAAATAGGTTGAAACCTTTCTAGCATTTAATCTTTTCTCCCATTGACTACAGGCAGGTCGTGGAGAAAAAGAATCTCTTCTTCTGTATCTCTATTGAATTTAATTAGGTTTGCAAGGTTCGCTCCCTGGGTGAGTTATTCCAAGTCCTTATACTTTCCCTGTGATATCTGGGGGATTTTATGCATGTTGCAGCCCAGCTCTTCCATAATTGCTTCTTCAACGGAGACAATGTAGAACCACATTTTACATGGCAGTTTTGACACAATTTGTTTAGCACATGGGAAAGATCAATATTTAAAGGGATCACTGTTCTGCTCTGTACCAGGCAGGACCCACGAGGTGTGTCGTATCTGACCTGTTTGTGCACATCAAATCGAGGAGGACTCAGGAAAGTCTCACCAGGAGACACAGAGAGAAGTCCAAGAAGCAGCATCCCAGGAAAGACACAGCACCACAGCACAAGCAAGAAGCTGCATCTGTTCAAAGTTGGGCTGGAGCTGTGCAGGATTGCACAAAGCAAGAAGATACCAAGACCAGCCAAGCACGACACCAGATGCCAATGTCCGGGCAATGAAGGTCAAGGTCAGCCTTTGCCACCACTGAACATTTGCATAGAGCCCAGCCAGAACTTGCCTCTAAATTTGCAAGACAAATTTTGAAAATATCCCCATTGTATTTCACGCTTACACAGAGAGCCAGAAAAGATGGTAGGGGAGACCTTATTCTTTCAGCTCAATACTGTAGACTTCATCACTGCCAAGTATTATCAAAGGTCAAGAGCTAAGAAGGATTTTTAAAGCCTCTTATAGACAATGATATCTAGACTCGAGTGATAAGCATCAGAAGCATAGATGAGTTTTGGGAGGTGTCTGAAGATGCAGAGGAGGAGGGCAGAGATGTACAAAAGTAGTGATGAGACAAGTTTAATTTCTGCCAGTAACTGGTTGGTCTGGTTTTGCTCTTCGATGGCTTACTCTGAGTTAAATTCGGAGGCACTACAATGGGTTTTTTCCTAGGTGAAAATTAAGCTATGACAATGCATTTCTGCAGTGCTCCCTAAAACATCTGCTGCTGGCCCCTCTGGTGACAAAAATCTTGCATCTGAGGGATGATTTTGATCCAATCCATTGTGGCAATGCTCTTGCTTCTGTGCTCCAACAGGACATGCCAGACTCTGCATCAAAAGATAAGAAGGTAATTGATCCCACAGAGGAAAAGAAAGAGCCTGAGGCGAGAGACAGACACACAAACTGGAAGAATGCAACTTATGCTTTTACCTAAATCAATAGTAACTATGAGAAGCTGCTGTAGCTGCGAGCTACTAAGATAGTTGGATGTGGGTGAGTCTCAGATCTGAAGAGGGGTTTGTTAATTTTTGCCTGCAAGAAAGTACCTGCAAATCATGCATGCAAGGGGGAGCAAGGTGGAGAAAACCAAAGCCACCAGGAATTATCTGCACTTGCAAATAAGCACAGGCAGTAGTGGGCAATCTTCCTGCTCCAAGGACATGTCATTTTGGAGGTGTCAATATGTAGGCTGAGACCCATCAGCTCATTTCACTTGAGACAGTAAACAGACATTTTTCAGGACAAGCTTTCCTGGCCTAGGCTGGATCTGAAGAAACAGATCAGACACCCATCAGTTCCTCAAACACCCTGTCCACCTGGGAATCATTTATTTTGGCTCCAGTGGCAAGTAGCAATACATGAATTTATCATGGTCAGATAAAAACTAATAAAATGTCCCACATTAGAGCGATAGTGATTTTTCTGTCAAACCCAAACCGAATAAAAGATAAACAGCAAGATTTCATTTTCTGCTCTAGAGCTGGAAGGACCAAGGTGTAGAAACACAACAAGAACAAACAACATGAATTCTTTGCAAATAGCTTCCTCTCTTCTAATTGCATTTCTCATCTAACTTCACTTTTGGTATGGCTTATGGAGGTAACAGCTATTGATCTACAACTAGTTTGACAAGGAGAGGTGCTGCAGAAACAGCAGAAATCTCATCAGGTTGTTGTCAGCTAATCTGGCCACACAGTAAGGGAGCAAACAATTAACACCAAGCACTAGCTGCTGAGCTCATCATTATCCAGCAAGTATAAGGTCTTCTGAGGACTTGAATTCACATTTGAGTCCAGCTCATAATATAAAAGCCACACCTGAGTAATGTGTGCCTGCAGAGCTGATTTCAAAGAATACAGAAAAACAAGCACAGGAGCTGCAAACATGTTTTCCATTGACTGGAGCGCACAACGTCTTATTTATCACAAGTCAATTGATAGCTAAACTCACCCAGCAAACTCATAAAAGCATTAGTTTGTATTTGTTGTTCACATTCAGAGACATTATACATCAAAAAAGGTCAATGCTTCCCAACTAATTCAATTACAACACAGCCATCTATCATACTAGTTCAGTTAATACCATGTTGGCTGGATGTTTTTAGAGAATGATAAAAGTTAGAGTGTCCATACAGGACATTCCATTTAATAACAAAGCTCTTTGCGATAACAGAGCTCATTGCAAGCCTTCCTGCAGCCATCCTTTGTATAATACCTGAACTACTAGTTTCTGCAGGTAGCAGGGTGGATAAATGCGTTGAGAGACATTGCTGCAGTCTGAAGCCATGTTACCTATACAGAGCCTAACAAGCGAGAGTCCTCAAGGATGCTTTATTTGCCTGAATTTGTTATTAAAGGCATAGTGAGTGGGATTCATTTGCTGGTCTTTTCTCAATAGATTTAATCACAGAAAGAACTAGTGCCATCCCTGCATCAGTTTGGAAATCTGGATGTAAGATAGCTACAAGGTAAAGATTTATTAAATAATCTGTGCAATTAGAGAAAAGGAAAATATTATATTCAATTTTTTTTTTTAAGTGTAGACGAGTGATCTGGACAACTACAGTCTCTTTAGTCTGATTTCACAAGCAAGCGAGGCTTTTTAATACATGTTGAAGGAAAGAGCTCTGGAAGCAAATGGTGGCAGGAGAAAATGCATGAAGATAAATCACACCAGCTATGCCATTATCACTCTGATAAAAATCTTCATTTTTTAAAACAGCACATGTAGTCTATCTGGACTTCAGCAAAACAGCTGACATGGAAAATTAAGTTCGTTGGAAATTATTTGGATTAATTCACAACTGGTAGGTAAGTTTCCCACCCACTCTGCAGAGAGATGCTGACATACTGCTTCCGAAGGAGGATGAGCAGGCTGCATGGAGGTTACTAGAGGGACTAGTCCAGGAGTGGGACCCATTTTGGTTACTATTTTCTTTAATAACCCCTGGACAGAGCAGAAAAAAAAACTATCAATGCCTTCTGTAGCATTAGACAGAAAGCTGGGAAGTATTCCTAGAAGAAAGCTGATCACTGCACAGAAACAGAGGCAGAGGGATGGGGCTCACACAAAGAAATTTATGATTCCATATGTTTACAGGGCACAGACCAGGATGAGCATCATTGGGAAGGATGAGGCACAACCTCGCTTGGAGTACCCTGCCCCATGTGGTTTCCAGTGCTCATCAATGTCCAATTCAGAGCAAAAAGTACGGGGATAAGCCAGTGTTGTACAAGGAGACTGTACAAGCTGCTTCATTTAGCCTTGCAAAACGAAGCCTGAGAGGGGCCGTGATTATTTTCTATAAATACATCAAGGGGGTAAACATAAGGGATAGAGAAGAGCTATTTAAGCTGAGGAAGAATATTGGCACAAGAACAAATAGATGTAAATTGATGAAGAATAAATTTAGACTAAAAAAAGAAATCTTCAGAGAAGTGAGCTTTTGGAATAGCCACATAGGGAGAATAAACTTTCCTTCTCTCCCCCAGCCTTGCTCAGTGAATGAAGAGGTTTGTATGGCACTTTCGGGTGGGATGACAGCACAGTGCTCTCACACCTAGCTTCTCACACCAAGCAGATACAAGACCTGCTAACTGGTATCTCTGATATCACTGGGGTCTCCAAGTCTCCATTCAACCCATACCACCTACCAAGTTTCCAAGAGTTTCACACTTTTTTCATTTTAATGGCGAGGTTATCGCGCAGGCTGCAGAGTCACCCAGCTCCCCTCCATCACTGCAGGACCAACCTGCTGATTGCTGCTGGCACAGGTGGGTACCCAAAGGGCTTAGCAAGAAGGGTTAGTACAAAGGAAAGCTCAGAATTATGGGGTGTTTAACACTAATGGGGATCCAAGACCACAATGCTGGAGTCAGTACTTATGCTAGTGGTAGAGCAGGCTTTTAAATTACATTAAAAATCATTACTCATACAGTAGCATTAAGAGATTCACAAAATACCATCCCTAACGTACCATGATACGAAAAGTATGTGGGAAACTGAGGCACAGGAAGTCAATGTCAGAACTCACCAGTACTTTGATCATCCCTTCTCAGTTGAATTATCCTGCTCTAGCCTTGCAAGAGGCCTAAAAATCACTGCTGTCAAGGTCGGAGAGGAGATCAGGACTGGTGCCAGGAGTGTTTTCTCCCAGCTCTGCGGTGCCGTGCTCGAGTTCACAGCCGTGACCTCCCTCCCCGCAGAGATGCACAGCGGCTCGGGAAGTCGTTGTGTCACGCTGCAGCTTCCAGCGCAGCACATTCACACTGCCTGGTTGGATGGTCTTTCTCCGCCAGGCAATATATTTTAGCATCTTCCCTTAGCAGCTTTTTTCTCCGGGCAAACGCATCATTTTCTCAGGTATTTTTACATTATGGCAGCAGAGCTGATCTGATGGCACGCTACTAATGTAGAACTTTGCTTTTACATTTTGTCACAGCCTGCAATGAAATTAGATGGAGGGCTCCTGAAATGTATGCATTTTAAGTCCTTGCATATCACACCGGAAAGTGCCAACTGATCTAGCAATGAACAAGTCAAATTCAGAAGCGGAGACTCAAGCGTATACTGGTATTTCAATGAATGGGTCAATAGCACCATAATTCTCATTACTCTTGCTTTGAGTCACGCATGAGAACTCTCTTGCAGACCCAAATGAGTTCATATATCCCTCAAGTGCAAATAGGAAATGCAGTCCTCTCCTCTGGACATCAACTACCAATTTGTGTGTTGATTCTTACTGTTCAGATCATATTGTGGGCTGATATTATCACTTTTGCCATTAAGTTTATTGTTTTTATTTAGACCAGCTGGAGTCATTCTTTTTAACAGAGACTATCACTGTTCTTTATAAGTCTTATCACAAGGATAAATCAAGAGTAACAGATATTTTTTGCTAGTCTATGAATCCATAACTGGCATTTACTCTGATGGTTTATGCAGATGAGGATCTTTCTCAATACATTTCTACACACACAAAAACCCCCATACGCTTCTCTAGAAAACCCAATGAATTTTAAATTGAAACCTTCCAGACAGTCTTTGCATGAGGGCCCATTTTATTTGCACATTGAACACACTCCTGGATGAGAAACACATTCGTTTTAATACCTACTGCTGTATCTTAAAACACATTTTTCTTCTATATAAAGAAAAGCTTTTGGGAAAAAAAAAAATGGAAGTATTTGCTCAAAAGCTTTTCTGGCCCTGGGAACTTTCTGTCTGAAACATGAGATACCTAATGCAGCTGGGTGCTTCCTACAGTCGCTGGGGGATTCCAGATGCAGCCACTGAAGGATGCTACATGACATGGGGTACAGGGAATCCCAGAACTTCAGGGCCCATGTACCCTCCCCATTTCCAAGTACCAACCCAGAGACCCCAACTGGGGCTCAGCTCCAACTGGTGCAATGGCAGCACTGGTCACCAGGACCTGGGCAAAAAGACACCAAAGGCAGCCTCACACACCTGAGCCCTCGCTTTTATTCTGTTGTACTGTAAATCTTCCTATTATGTCAGTGCTTTAGGAGAAGAAGTCCATAAAGGACGTTATTTTAAACTGAATCCATCACAAGTGAAGCAAAGTTCCATGAGCGCAATACTCTTTAAGGGAGTATTGTAGCACGTTCCTCTTCCCCTAGCATGATATAAAGGTTCTATTAAAAGGGAAAGTATCAGTTTCTTAAAGAAAAAAAAAAATACAACCTTTCAAAATGAATACATGTCAGTCCAAACTGATGTCTTAAATTAAACACTAAAGTTTTTAAGAAAAAAAAATAACCCCCCTGAATCAGAGTTTGATTTATAGAGTACTGTTCCTTCAGAGAGGATTTGTGGCAGCGAGAGCTCACTCTGTGTTGTTCTTTGCAAAAGTAAAAGAAAATCAATTTTTATAAAGCAAGATTATTTTAGGAATCAAGTTATCAGAAATGCCGGCTGTATCTGGGACATCTGTTTTTTTCTCCCTCATCCTTTCTCTCATAAGGCAGTGACTCCAGGAAAAAAAAAAAAAAAAAAGAGCCCAGAGCCTGCCCAAAAATAGGTTATTACTGCTTTTCTCAATGTGATTAAGCTTGTCTTTATTGCAATCTCACCTGTTTTTGGTTTACCTGAGCAGCAGAAGCACAGCTCTCTTCCCCAGACCCAGGTTTACTGCAGTCAGCAGCATCCCTGGTACCATCGGCTGCTCCTCCACACTCTCCTCAGGTTGGTAGGACACATCACCAGGCACACAAACACCCAACATCCAAAATTCACCATTTTCCCCATGCAACCCTGCTGTCTATGGGAATGGTGTTGGTAGCACTTGCTAACAAAGCCAAAACAATTATTTCTCCAGCAAACCCTGGTCTCCTGAACAGGTAATTACAGGGTGATGTTAAGAGCCTTGCACCCCCTTTCCAAAACCAACACAGGCATGGAAAATTCTAACTTTGGGCTCCCAGGCTCTTCTGGATGGGATATTCACAGCACCTAGCACTGTTAAACAGGCTTTTGCAAAACATCCTCATGTTTTAGGAGCATGTGCCAGCTCACGAGACAACAAATGTTAAAAGCCCCTTATGCACAGCCAGTGCTTTAAATCTTACCGGAACTTCATCTGCCCAAAGTAACCCAGATCCACTGGATCTGATGGTCCTAAATCAAGTGAGGAGATGACCTGGGTCCCCAGGACCAGGTAGGTAAAGACAAGAGATGGGGACTGGTGTGAGGCAGCAGAAGCCAGTACAGGGTGTGGAGGAGCTTAGAAGATGCACCTCAATCCATCATAGCAGGCACAAGCTGCCCATGGTGGAGAAAGAGTTAATCAAAGCACAAATGACAGCTCCCACATGGCCCTGTGTTGCAAGAGTCATCTTTCACAGGTAGGAAAAAAAATAAAAATAAAATAAAATAAAATTTTAAAAAAAAAATTAAAAAAGGAGAAAACAGCTGCTAAAGAGAAAGAAAAGATGCTGCATGGAAGTGGCCTTAGAGAACTGCTCTGGGCTTGCAATAAGTCACTGGAGCAAGTTTTTTTTCTTAAATGTGTCTGAAAGGCCTCCAAAGAGAAACATGTTATTTTGGAGAAGGATGTTTTTATATGGAGCATAAAAGAGATTAGCTGCCAATAGAACAGCACAGCAAAAGAAAATACTGAAAAACAACTGGATACTATATTAGTGGTTATCGCACAGGTCAGCAATCAATGTTAGAGTCTTGTTAATGCTGCCATGCATTAATTTAAACGTATTAAAACCTCAAATGGACTAAAGAAATGCACATAAGCATAGGGAAATCAGTTCATTCACCTGCCCCCAGCCAATTTAGAAAACAAGCTTTCTCTCTTCCTGTCCTCCAGCTGTAGCCACTAGTACAAGTGCCACACAAGTTTGCATCAGGATTTCAAACATCTGGACAATCCAGATAAATGTTCAGATCAAGTTGGATTTGGCTCCGTGACTGCAAACAGCAAATGCAAATCCTGTTACGTGTTGCGCACCCACAGCAGGATAGAGACAGAGCAAGGGAACTGCTGGGGCCATCAGTAAAGCAACCAGCACAAAACTTGGCCTGGTTTTCCACCAAACGTCCGTGCTTTCTCTGAGCTCAGAAAGAGAGAGGCTTAAAGGCTGTCCTTGCTTGTTACTGTTCTCCTCCCTATTTATTTTCTCCACAGAAAATGCTGAAATACTTATCCCACCGCTGTTTTTTTAGACTGCTGTCTACATCAAAGGGACTGGAATTATTTCACAGCTCTTTTGGAAGCTTGTTTTTTATGAGATTACCAGAAAACTGAGGATCTGGATTACTAGGTGAACTTCACTTGAAGTTATCTGAATTGCTGTTAGGCTAAACAAAGGGATTTTATTAAAGCAGAGATGTGCCTCTTGCTGTATGTCTGTGCATGCCTTCCTGAACGCTCACAGATGTGGATGCTAAGGCTACAGGAAGTCTATCAGGGATCCATCCTGATCCACAGTACTTGGTGCTGGGGAGAATAGCCCTTAAAAAAAAAAAAACCACACATGCAACCGAAATCACAACCAAACAACAACAACAAAAAATCCCACACTCAGAAACCTTGAGTCTTCCTAGGCAAACCAGCCCAAAGATTTACCCAGCTCTCCATCAGCTAATGAACCCAGAACCTTGAAATCCTACAGAAAACCCTTCAGCTTCAAGTCACAGACTTTGAGAGACAGAATCCACCAGCTTTTAAAGGTTAATTTCTAGGCACATTAGAAGATACTTTATGTGTATGGCTCGGTTGGCTCCATTATTAATTCAGCAGGTTACAAAACTGTTGGTACATTCTCACCGTGCTCTGCACTGCAACATTAAGCTGTGGGAATTTTCCTTTCACCACTAGCATTTCATTATCTGCTTCTGTTGATTATTCAAATTGCATTAGATGTCAAGGCTTGCTAGATTCAAAGACCTCACTAAGATGAAGGCCGTTATATCCATCACAGACAATGCCAAGGAAGCAAGTACAAAAGCTACACCATCCCTCAGGATAACAAGTGTATGGTACAATGTAAAATATATCCATGCCACGCTTTATTTAAAAGTCTCTTGAAATGTCATAATAGCTTAGATTTAATAGAGGGAGGTGGAGAGGAGGGGGAAATCCATCCAGTTTCAAGATCATGGTCTACACCCAGAGCTCAGTGAATTGCACTGATTTTTGGCCCTCGCATATATAATTCATACCTAGGTCTCCTCTGCCACTGCAGTGCAGACACACTCCAGTCCTGTAAAGTGGGAGACATATATAGAGCAGAGGAACAACCTAAGAAATTACACTTTCCACCTTCCCCTCCAAAGAAGAAAGCTTCGTGCAAGAGTACGTCCAGCCCCTGACTTCCATAGCAGCTTTACATATCCTCTGCAGACAAATAACAGCTCAAACTAAAGATAAAGGAGCCCTGTGGGTGCTCCAGCCTGTGCCCATCCAGCCTTCCCCCAGTCTGGTCTGCAGCTCCAAGGGAGCCTCCTGCTTCTGTATGGTCTCCTGTGCCAAGGGCAGCCCTGACCAGAGATCCCACCATCAGGGTGCCTTGTCCCCCACTCCAGCTCCCTCCATGCATGGGGAGACCTCTGAAGCAGAAATACTTGAGATATTTGATCCCACACCCCCAAGTCAGGACAAACAATGGAAAAGAGCTCAACACAGACAGAAAATTGAATTTGTTTTTGTTTAATACAGGAAAAAAAAAAATAATGGAGATTGCCTAATTATTCTCTCAGCTAACCATTTTAACCTCATTTTCTCCTACTGAGTGAATATCTTACGCGATTTCTGTGCTAAAAGCAGCTGAATGTCAGAGACATTGATTCAGCCTTTGTTTTTATAGGGTTTGGACCTACTCTCTTTTGGCACCACATAATGGCTTTCTATTAGCAGCAAAGTGCCACTTTCTGGTTTGTTTCTGTTTGCTCACAGAGCTCAGCCCTTTAGAAGGCAAGTGCCAGCCTAAGTACTTGGGGCAGCTCAATTGTTGTGTGAGGAAACACTCCTGGTGTCCCCAGAGCATCCTCCCCGTACTTTCATGGAACCTGGAGGTACCAGTGGGATGGCAAAATGGTTCCCACGTGGAAACATGACCTGACATCACTGCCATCAGGTACACACCCACCAGCATGGTGGGACCAAACCATGCTGGTGTTGAAGCAGCAGGAGTTACATCCTGACCCTTGTGGCCTGTAAGCACCATTTCCGTTTGAAAAATGGCAAATGTCAAACAAGGGAGGAAAAAGCCTCTGCCCTGCACAAGCATCAGGCCCATTAAATTTACAATAAAAGAATGTGGGGTTTTTTGTTGTTGTTTTTTTTTTGGAATAAGCTTTTTCTGCATTCAGAGCATCCACCACCTTTTATTTGTTACCTTCTCCCACATGGCTGGACACTGTCTCCAGTTCCCTGCACGTGCTCTAGAAAATAAGTATAAAGTATTTTCCCTTCTCTTCTACAATGATAAACCGTATAAAGGCACATTAATCACAGAGCTCACATTCATCTATTTATGCCACTATAAGACAAGAAATATTCTTTGTTTTTGAAGGTTTCTTTCTTAAACAAATGAAGGCTGAGGTACCAAAAGAAAGGAAGAAGAAAACAGAAATAAAGAGCTACATCAAAATATTAAACATGGGAGAATATCAAGCCAATGCATGCATGGATTTCTTGCCAAAATCACTTCAAAGACTTTCACAATTGAAACCAGGACAGACTAAAAGGACTGAAAATACTAAATGAACACACTGAACAATTAAAAACAAAAGGTGAATAGAAATGCGACTGAAGAAACTTATCTGTGATCCCAAAGCATTCCCGCTATCCATGCAAGCCCAAGCCCTTCTCAGCGGCTGGAGTTACCCTTCCCTCACCATACAGCACAAGAATGGGTCCTGTTTGGGTCACAGGCACTGACTGGCACAGCCAGATCCTCTTCTCCATCCCCAGCCCTGTGACAGGGTGAACAGACAGGGCAGGAGGCAGGAATGAACTCAACTTTTCCCCTATTCTCAAGACCATAGGACACTATGGGAAGGAAAAAAGTTTTGGAGGGAGAAGGGTTTCTATGGGCTCTACATCTGGCCAGTGGATCCCCAATGGGGAAACCATTGACCTCCCATCCATTCCTCGATGCTGTGACACCTGACAGAGACACATGCTGCTTCCTTCCAAGAAAGATCAGCAAATGAAGGTCAATGCAAAATGGGCAGTAACTTGGAGGGACAGTAGTGCCCCACAGAGCTCCCCTGCAGTTCAGCAGATGTAAAGAAGACTGCAGGTGGTTGCCCGCATCAAGGGCAAGTAGGGAGTTTAGCAGCTCGCAGACAAAACTGGCACCAAGGTTTCTCATAGGCTCCTGGCAGAGCAGCTCCCCTGGGCCCAGCTGAGGCAGAGGGAAGGGGTTTTAATCAAGACCTGGGTCCGGTGGAGGGAAACACCCTCACCCACAAGCTACCAAGAAACAGTTAATCACACCTTTTCCAAACGCCAGGTGCAAAACACTGTCCTTCTGGGGGAAATTTTGGGGAATTCCTACTCCCCAGCCATCGGCTCTCCTCATTGCCAAGAAGAATGTTTTTACAGTTCTTTATCCTTCCCACTGCGGAAGGCAACACAGACTGATGCTGCTTTCTTGCCATCTTTTGGGAAACGAGGCTGCCTGCACCGCTGTGTCAGCCCGGGAGCAGAAGTCTCCCACCAGCGGGGTGTCCTGCGCTGCTGAACAAGGAGAGGAGCTGGATTTTTCCATTGCACTTTGATATAAAACTTCACCATAACAAGCCCAGAGGACACCGGTCTGTCAGCATTTCACATCCAGCCACAAACCGTATCCCTCAAGTGCTAAGCCCTAAAGGAACAGCATCTTTTGCAGATGTCTAAGAACAGTGGAGGGGACAAGTATGGTTTGTGAACATCTCTTGCAGGAAGATGTTATCTACAGGAATGACAATCACTCTTAAAACCTAATTAGGCCTTGCTTATGACAAAATGTCAGAGTGAAATAAAAGTGTCTGATCCAGATTTGTCAAGTGTCTCCCAGCTCTTCCATAACAGACACTGCAATTTTTGACAGAACCGTGATGCATGAAGTCAAGACTCATCCGCAAACTGCAGATGAAGACATGATTAAAGGAATAAGAATCACTCCTAGAGATGGTGCTCTTAATCAATTAGTTTCCACTACTTGAACGTTTGCCAATGCAAAGTCTATTCTAGAGGTCATTTGCAAGTGACCAAGGAAACCTAAGTTGCCAGTAATTTCCTGTAACATCCGGAAAACACAGTAACCGATAAAGCAGAAGGTGAATGCAAGTTATTAAGTCTTCCAAAACTCTTTGTTCAAATTCCAAGTTGGCCATTATTTTGTAGTTAATCTTCTGTCCGTTTGTGGTGATGAAGGAGGCAGATGTTTAATTAGTTTTAACAAAAAATTCCATTAAAAATTGTCTTGCTTCTACTGAACTAGATTTATAACCTGTGTAGACAGAGACAATTGAAACGCCAGAGAAAAATATTCTGTGGGGAAGCTAAGAAAATCTGTATCTCAGAACATTTTCTCATGCACTCTGGGACCTTCAAGGTCTGTAGTCTCGGATAGAAAAAAAACATGCATTTTTCAGCTGTCACCGTCACTTATTCACTTAACAAAGGAAAAAGAAAAGCCTAATTACTCATGGGTCCCTTTTTAATTTGCAGGGTTAGTGATGTTCAAGAAATAAAAAAAAATTAAAAAAAAAAAAAGAAAAATACACTGATTAATTATCCCTGCACTTGCAGCAGTAAAAAGAAAGAATTGTTTCCAGGCAGGTAGGTCCAGAGTAGAGTGCTCAGGAAGCATTACAACCCACAGCTATCCCAGCCTAGTACTAACACCACAGGGTTGCATTTACTTTTCAACCTTCTACAGTTTTTGTTTGCACATTTTTATATAATATTTTGCTCAGGGACTTGTTTTGGTGCTATTCTGCCCAAATAATCTCATCAATGCAATTTCTATACCCACCCTCCTCATCTATGGGTTCCCCAGAATCCTCAATTCAGCAGATCCAGCAAGCAGAGGGTTTTTTTCCATACAAAACAATATTTTTAGCTAGATTAGAGTAATTTTTTTATTATTATTTATTTTCTTTTTAAAAAGTGTGTCCTTTCATCATAACCCCCTCTAGCTGTAACAGGAAAATCCTCCACATGCAGACAAACTGTTGTTAACAAATAACTACAAGCTGTTTCAAGCTAGTGTTTTGCAATCATATATTTTGCTATTAACCTATTGTGCACAGAAAGACCTACAGTCCTGGTAATTTTGGCTGTTCAACCCTCCCTGTGCTCCACAGGTGCTGCTGTGACTGGGAACAGATTCACCCCCAAAAGGCTGCTGGCATGGTTTTTCCACTTGTTGCAATTTTCTTTCCTCTTCTCCTAATTAACTCTGCTATGAAACTCAATGCTCTCCCTTAGCCTGAAGTATTTTAACACAGGCAATAACATCGAACCACCCCACAATTAATTATTTGCAAATACCAATAAAAGCATACTTTGTGGCACTGCACAGCCCCACCAATGCAAATTGAGCTTAGATGTAAAGCAGATAAGGAGCTGAAAGGACTCACTTTTGATCACAGAAAAAGCCTGTAGCACAATGAGACTTTGGCCTCTTTCAAGCTGCATTCTTGTTTTCCCATATAAAGAAAAAAAAAAGCAAACAAATTTCTTCCAGGGCAGATTTCAGCCTCATACAAAATTGAAATTTTCACCTTTAAACAATACTACCCTCTTTGCCACAGTGAGCAGCAAACTACATCAGCCAAGACCATTTTTTAAAACTGCTGTTAAAACAAAGGTTTTTGCAGTAAACAATCATGTGCCTGGACTGGGCCTGAGAAGCATCCACTAAAACCACTCAAAGAGAGAGATGTAACAGCAGCAAAGCTTTCCTTCGTGCAAGAAAAGGTCTTACCTGGAAAAAATCCAGAGTAAGCCTTCACCACAGAGTTGCAAGGAGCTTCTTTATGAAAATGTATAAAAAAAAAAAACAAAACACTAAACTGACTCAGCCCCCTCCCTTTTCCCAGATAGTTCGGATGTGGTTGATGGGAGATTTGGCTTCTTTTTCAGCTGGAACCAGAGCTCTGAGGAGTTATTGCAAAGCCCAGCACCTTGGTCAGTAATTGCATCGTCAGAGGCTGCATTTTCATTACATGTGTCCACAGCCCCCCCACTGCCACCCTGCCCCTTGCTAACACACCCCAGCCCTGCACTGGGCAGGCTGCGAAGTCTCATTCCTGGGGACTAAAACCTGGGGAATGGGGATGGGGAATAAAACCTGCCTGTCAATATACACAGGAGCAAACCCTGACAGAAAGGGGTCACTGGAAGGAAACATCATGAAGGGGGTTTTTTTAGGTTTCCAAGAATGAGGGCCAGGTTCCCCCTGGTCCTCATAAAAGGGGGAGCGGGAGGTAGGCTGGAGCCCCATGGTCAGCTCCTGCTTCCAGAGCCATCCCACTTCTGAGCCAGCAAACCTCTGCTATCACACACACCGAGGCCATTCCCTGCTCAAAAATGCCCAGATGGTTTAGATTATCTTTCTCCCTTTCTAAAATGTGCTTTGTGCCCAGGGCAGGAGCAGTTTAGATAGCATATATAGAAATAAATGATAACTATAAAGCAGATAACAGCAGCGTGGAGGGAGTGATGTCTCCCACAGTGTGTTAAGGGACTGTTAAGAAACACGGAACAAGCTGCACTGAGTATCAGATCAGGAAGAATGGTGTTTTTCTTCCTCTTCTATTCCCTGGTGAAAGCCCAAAGGCATTTCTTGCTCAGCTCTGAGGCACAGAGCCAGTACCTCTTTTAACAGAAACTTGTTTTCTGGCAAAGCAGACAGACTGGGAAACTCTGGTTAATAAGAAAACGTCCTGCTCTCAATACTCCAGTGGGTGCTGGGTTTTTCTAAACTACTTCTTTACCTCCCATAACAGCAACTGACAGAACGTCCTAGCAAGAGAAGACTGTTTTCCCCTCCCTTTCCCCAACTACAAAAGTCCCTTCCTCCTCCCCTTCCCTGAGCACATCCCATTTACCAGCCTTCCTCAGGGATACTTCCATCCTCTTCCAAACTTACTGCTTCCATCTGGCATCTCCTGCTTTATCATTCAAGCAATGGTTTGTAGAAGGAGCCTGAAAGCACCCTGTGTGTATTGTATGGGGGCCTAAGGAGGCTGTTGGGAAGGAAGAATGTATTTTATTACACTGTGCCCCTTCTCCATTCAGTCTAATCAGTGGAAACAGGTGAGGAAAGCTGCTTGCAAAGGTTTGAAGTGCCTTGCATGGGACATCGAAACACAAGGGAAAAAAATAAGTGCAAGATGTCAGTCAAGTGATAGTAATGTTGCAGGAGACCTGGGAATTTCCTGCATCTCAAACATCACTTTCCAAGGGGCAGGTGGATTCCTGGGGCATTGCTTTTACCCAGTCGAAGTAGGGCTAAGGTCCTGAGCACAGGGAGTAGAAGAAGAAGGGAAAAAAAAAAAAAAAAAAAAAAAAAAAACAAAAAAAAAAAAAGACAAAACAAAAAAAAACCCCACACAGGGATGTTCCAGAAGCATGTCCAAGGTGCTTTTGGGGTTAACAAAAGTCCAACTCCTCAAGGGAGGTGAATGTGGCCAGTGAGAGACAATCAAGGGATGTGCATGATAATCAAAGACACTGAGTGAGAGTCTTCAGGATCAACATGGCTTTAGCAGGACCCAAAGCCAGCCCTAGGGTAATAAAAACATCACTGCTCAAGTACACTAGGGCAAGCATCAAGATGCTGTTGGGTATATAAAGCAGATGGCAAAAAGAAAAAAAAAAAAAGGCACTGGGCTCTTTGTAGCTACAGACAGGTTCAATGCAAACCACTGAAGACTGGAAGATCACACCATGGAAGCATCACTGCCTGCCCTGCTTCTTTTGTACTCTTCTCTGCACAACCTCCATGGGCCACCAGCTCAGACTGATGGCTCTTCAAGGCAGCATGCACCATAGGGTGAGTCCTGCACAGCAGGAATAGAATCAAAAATAAATATAACTTGGTATGGTCCCAAAACTAAATGAACACTTAGCTTCAATTAGCACTCAAAAAGGTGGATTTTGAGCTCTGGGACACAAATAGGATGAGTAATACGAATGAGTTAATAGAAATGGAAATCACCCCCATCTCAAGTGGAAGTAAAACCTAGAGCTTAACGCACTCAAGTTAGGAGAACTGGATAATTCCTGAGGATAATGATAATTAAAAAAAATAAATCTATCAAGGCATAAATGGCAGTGTGTGCTAGGGAACAGCAAATGTAAAGCCGCGTTTAAGAGAAGACTATTAATCTGGCTGTGCTAGTGTGCAAGATTTCCTGAACAAGTTATGAAGGGAACAATAATTAAAAGATATGGTGGTTAATGGAAAGTGGTATAAAATGTAGCATGCGTTTACAAAGGGAAGCTCATGCCAGACTGAATCCAGTATCTTTCTTTAGAAAGATAACTGGTTTTCAACAGGGGAAATGTGGTAGGTCTAATCTATTTGGACATCTGCTAGGAATTTGGTAATAAAGCTGCATGGGAAATTACTAGTTGAAACTACAAAAAAAGAGGGTGCTACAAGAATTAGTAGCAGGTGAAGAACTTGCTAAGGAGGTAATGGGGATACACACAGAAGGAAAATTGGTCCTGGAAGAGGTTTGGCTCTCCTGAACAGAGCTCAAGGACAATCTGGCCTGGCACTTTCACTGCCAGCACTGGCTCAGGCAGGACATCTGCAAACCCTGGTGGCAACCTCGGTGGGACAGAACATATCACAGAGGCACCTCAAAATGACTCCAAGCAAATAATAAGTTTAAACCGACTTTAAATCGGAACCGAAACTGAATGACAGACCCAAGCCAAAGAACAGAAACCAATGCAAGCCAGAGGGGGTAATCCGAAGTCAGTGAGCACTCTGAAAAGGTTTAACAAACTGAAGGTTCAATGTCCCAGTTGGGGATGTTACCACCATAAGACCACATCAGAGTGACGCTCCCCAGCATGCAGCTCTCTCTTACAAGAGGCCTCACTCATCCATGGCACCCAGAAGAAACAATCACTTGTCCGAGGAGAACAAAGGCTCACTCAAGGATAAATCCAAAAGAAAATAATCACTCAACAAGGAGAAGGCGAGGGTTTCTCCATCACGGGAAGTCTCCTTAGATGGCATCCCTGGTCTAAGGGCAGGGCTCCAATCACAGCCCCGCTGCTCTGAGCAGGCTGGTCCGATCTGGCTGTGGCCATCAAGAGCATGGACCAGGAGCTTCTCTGGGTCTGGGCACCTCGTTGGCTGAGGACCCTGTCTATTGACCAGGGGTCTAGCCCCTCCTGCTCCCCCCAACCTGGGAAAGGTGTCTGTGAGGAGTCACCGTGCCCCGGGGCACTAAAGGTGCTAAAGAGCCATTAACTGCCCTATTGAAAGTTCCAGATCTCATGGGGTGTGCGTAACTGCCACAGACCAGCTCCGAGAAGGCTGGGCTTTACTGCACGGGAGCCACAGAGTGACCCCAAGAGTGGATTAATAAAGTGGGATTAAAAATAAAAAGACAAAAAACCCCCACAACACTTCTGTACATTCAGTCACTTGTTTAGGCATTAATGAGCATCTGTGGTTGGACATGAGAGCACATCAGCTGGAAAGGGAGCTCCCCTCAGAGTAGACAGGAGACACCAAATGGGAGGTAGGCATGAAAAAGAGAAATTCAGTTCTCAAATTTACCAAGTTAGGAAGTCACCCAAAACCTTTACATAACATTACAGAAGAGAACAGCAACATGCCCATTCAGGATGTATGCACCACTTCATCACTCACATTTTTGGAAAGTTTGAATGGCACCCATCACTCAGACATGCACAACGTCCTTTCCAGCCATGGCGATAAAACTACCACATTGAGAACAGCTTGTGTTCGGCTGAAAACAAACAGCCAGCAAATCCTTCCTGATGACGGGCACAAGTCCCAGCCCAGCATTCACCAGCTGATAGCTGCATCCCACCTGGTACAGACCCATTGCCAACAAAACATTTTCTCCGTGTTCTCGCCCTCCCATCTTTTATCTTAGGCTAACCTGAAAAAATTAGAGCCACTGCTGGGTTTCTATGGTTGATGAAATTCAATTCTCACATTTCAGGCACTTAATAAAGCTACATGCAGAATGAGGGGTTTTTTTTCCAGGGAGTGTAACAATTTATTGTCCTTTGAAGTAGGCAAGGACAGTGGCATAAACGTGCTTAGTTTTAGAAAAGTTCTGTGGAAATTTTGTTGTAAAACATCCAGTTTCTGATGCTCCCCAAGCCTGCAGTTTTCTCCACAGCTGCAGGACAGCTTTGTTTCTTCACATGGTTTAAGTCCAGAATCCCTCATTTCTTCGCAAGCTCAGCCACATCACTGTAAATGATGAGATGTGAAGTTTGCTTCATGCTGACAAAGAGGAGATCCAAATAATCCATCCCCAGCTGTGAGCTATGGATGCTGCTGGGGCACCAAGGATGGGCATCAAGCATGTAGCAAACCATATGCCCCACAAGGACCAGCAGCATCAGCCCCCACCACAGCTGGACTCATTTTGTGACATTTCACAGCATTTAAGGTTGTTCCCCATAACTGAGACAGAACCCCCAGAAATCTGCTGCAAGTGTAGTTCAGAAAAAAATATACCCCTTGGCAAAGGAAAGGGCTTGGACCATTCTCCTGCCATCAGACAGGGAAACCCAGTGCTTATTTTTGGCTATTAATCAATATGGTGCTGGCACTGGTCAAACCCAACGCAAACTGATTGTGGAAAAGCCCAGCGCAGCTTCACTGCACAACACCGGGCGGTTTCAATACAGAACAGGAATGTTATTGGTCTGGACTGTGGCTGGCTGTGTTACTGCTTGGGAAACCTTTCCTCAAAGGCACCCTCTCCTTGTCTTGCAGGAGCACCTCCCACCCCAACTTTTCCCCAAGCGCAATGGCTCTTCAGCTCCAGAATCACAAGCCGATGCCTAGAAGGCACAATTTTCCCTATTTTAGCAAAGTGGCAGATACTTGGTTGGCATGAAAGTGTCTGTACGGCTATTAAAGAAATAAAATCAGGAAAGGCTGCACACACCAAGTGGTATTAAACCGCTATAAAATTCAAATCGGGCTGCATTACGTTACACAAACTTCCCCACAAACCCATCCCAAGTAAGGTTATTAAATGGAAGTGACTCAAGTGCTGTAGAGGAAAAACAATATGAAAATTCCTGAGAAAGCCAATGCATAATTTTCCCATCTCAGTTCTGTAATGTGGCAGTGCTAGGAACATTTCTTATTTTGGGAACATCAGGCAGGCACATTCTGTCTCCATCCCAGCATGCTCTAATCAAAAGCATCCTGATCTCAGGTTCAGCAGCTATTTACAGGAACAGCCAGCAGTGTGCAAGTGATCAGAGAGATTACAGAAGCAACGAGTCCTGCTCCAAGCAGCCATAGCTGGGTCTCCTACCCTCCCGAAATGCACATGTCTTTGTGCTTTAATGTCTCCATCCACCACTGCACAGACCCAAAGGGAGCAATGCAGACAAGATGTGAGCAGTATGGCCAAGCCAGGCTTTCCAGGGCATTGCTCACTCAAGGTTGCTAAAGATAATTTGGTTTAACTGCACTTTCTGTGGTGTGTCTTGTTGCCTCTGGGTACAGTGAAGAAATAAGGGAGAAGGCCGGGAAGGTGCTCAACTAGCCTGGAAAGCACCTGCAAAAGAGCAACAGCACTTAAAATTTCACTTTCCAACAGGACACAGAAGAAGGTCCAGTCCTGATGAAGTTGATGGTTTAACTGTTTTGAAGAGGCTCGGGTAAGCAGCAACTCACGCCTCTGCCCTCCCTGAAACCAGAGATTCAGACATTGTGAAATGGAAATCAGTGTTGATGAGCCAGAGCTCACTTTTCGTTACCAAAATAATGAACAAACAGCTTCTTCTCAAAAGGGCAATAGAAGACTTTACAAGACCATCCACAATTTGAATCTTAACAAGCTTAAAGTATCTGAATACCACAAGCATTTGATCTTTTATGAGAGGGGGAATATTAATTTACTGCTGAAGAACATTTTGGTTTTTCACCTCCTATGATGAATCTCTCAGAGAAAATCAAATCAGTTTGCATTACTACATGTATATCATTAGATCATACTGAGGTACCATTCAGAAGGTAATTGAATAAAGTTTTTAATCTTAGGTGACATTCAAACATAAGTAAACAGTTTTCTCACTACTAAAAAGTATCACTCTTACTTAACAGGCGGCAGACTCAATGACAGCTTTTAAAGAGATTGCAGTATTAAGCCGGACAAAATGACAGAGCTGACAGTCTCTCTTCAGTGATCTTTAGAAAACAAAGTTTGCTTGCAAACATTCAAGTCACCATCTCAGAAGCTCTCTGGGAAAGATCAGCTGTACATGGAGACAGTCAAATTTATACAAGACATTTAAGTTTTATTTGCAGAAAGCTAAATGTTAGATTTCAAAAAGACACAAGAAAACTGATACAGTTTATAAAACAATATCTTAGCATTTCTCTTAATCATTCTCTTACTACTATTAGCTTTTTGGGAAGAATATGAGCATGTTGCCATAACAGTTGGTATTTAACTGAAATGATAATTATGGGAAAAGGCAATACATAATATTGGTAATCAGTGTTTTCATTTCTGCCTATCTTGATAAAGGCATACTTTGAAATATTTCCATTGAAAAACTGTGATAGCTTTCACCAGAAGCCTGATTTTAAAGAGATGGAAAGAGATTTTGGGGGTTTGTTGCTGTTGGGATTTTTCCCCTGACACAAGGCCGGTTTGCCCAGCTGCTCCCCCATCTCCCAGCTGCCCCCTCCAGTGTCTGGTCCCGCTGGACCCTCACAGCCCTGCAGAGAGCACATGGCCATAAGCCTCAGCAAAGCTGATGGGATCACTGACAAAACACCCGCAATTTGAACTCCAGTTTTCTTCACACGCTGCCTATAACCAGCAATTTGCTGCCCGCAGGCCCCCGTGTCCCCCATGCTCAGGGAGGATGCTTGTGCTGCTGAGCCACAGGGCATCTCCTGGGGCTCAGCCACCCCAGACCCACAGCAACCATCACAAGAGCAGCCTGGAAAAAGCCGGCCTGAGGGTGGTTTTCCCTCTCTAGCTTTCGATTGAGCCCCCTTAGGACACAGCTCTTGGTTCCTCCATGCCCATCCCTCCGTTGGGAGTCACTGGGAAAGCTGGGGCAGCTCAGGTGCTGGTATCCAATGCTGTCTCTACTCATCACCTCTTTGGGCACATCCGCCCTTCCGAGGACTTAAGGAAATCAATATCCTCTGGTCTATGAGTATAAGTGAGACACAAGGCTTCTAAGAAGCAACACTATATTTTATTGGAACAGTGATGTAGCCAGAAAAAAAATAAAATAGAAAGGAACAGACTTGCCTGGAAGCTTTCCTCGCTGCTTCTTTTACCTTAATGCAGATATCACAAACCCCTTTCTCTAGACACATGAACATTTAAAGAGTTTGCAGAGTTTGCCAAACACTTTGAAACTGGCTCCACCTCAACACAAAAGTTCCCACAGTATAACTGCCCTGTAATAACATCCACCTCTAAGAGGCATTGCAGCCAAAAACTAGCATGCCTGCTAAACTGAATGGTATTGCAGAGACTGCAAAATTCTCCCAAGATGAGGACTAAATGCAAGAGTCCACAGACAACCAGTGGCCTCCTGGTAGGTGCCAAGTTCACCCAAGCCAAAGCCTACCAGGGACTTCTTCAGACACCTCATCTCCCCCTCACTGCCTGATCTATACGTCAAAATATATGTTGTCCTACTGCCCTGCACCAGGCTCAGTCCTGCTTAACCTGCATGGTACCCACTACATCCCAGTGTGTTTGGGAAACCCCTGCACTCAGAATTGCTCTCTGTTGATAATTTTTAACAATCCAATTAGCTTAAAATTAGCTGGTTTTAAGGTGCAAGGCAAGAACATATTTAAGTCAGGAAGAACCCTCTCCTTTAATTAACTTTTGGAGAAAATAAGTTTGTCAGATCAGGTATGGATGTGTTTGGTTTGGTTCACTAGATTTCTTAATAAACACATTAGCTGCAACATACTATGCTGAGCTTAATTGCACAGCTATAACAAAATTCAATAAAGAACATAGTTAACAATTGCTAAACTGCAGTTGCTCCTGTTATTGCTCCTCGAGTTATTACAGCTGGTAGCAGTCATCTGGTTCCCCTGGAGTCCAAGCAGGGCAGGGACAGTGCCAATCCATAAAATGAGGCATAAAAGGGGAGAGGCTAAAATACACTGAAATAATTGTGTACCAGGGTTTTTATAAATTTCAATTTCTGTTAACACTGCTTCCCATGGAGAACAAACAGCTTTGGCTGGCATGGTCCATGCTTCTGCCACCCAGGAGCTGCTCTGTTCCCCCACCAAGAGCTGAGCTCACTGTGAATTTAGCTGCAGAGATGCTCAGAGCACTGAGGACCAGACCTGCCAAGCTCTGCAGCAACACACCAGTAGGGAGGATCGCAGCATCGCTCGCTCCTGTGGGGCTCACTCCTAGGCCAGGGAGGATTTAATGAATCGTTTTACTCTGCAAGCCAGTACATGGCTTTAAGCATTTCTGTTCATGGGCTGGAAACACTTGGAGGGAAGACTAAAGAAAGAGGTGGTACCACCACCTCCCTGCTGCCAGGGGACACATCATCACTGCTGTAAGGATTACCAGGCATCCCCCCCTGCACTGAGAGCAGTACCAAGAAGGTCTGCACACAATGGATTTTGCTGGAGGAGACATGTCCCGCCCCAGGGAGCCCTCCAGGCGCAGCCTCCTCCACATCCCAGCCGCTGCAAGTCCCATGCTGTGCACAGGCTGACCCAGCCAAGGCAAGGAGCAGCAGTGACAGAGACACAAATAATTCTAGTTTTGTTTGACATAGCTTCAAATTTCTGCTCCACCTGATAAGCTCAGCAGCAGCAGTTAATCCCAATACATATATAGAGAGAACACACATTCATGTGGTTCGTGAGATGGACATTTCCTTCTCTACCCATATCCCTCAGTCAGCACACAAATTAACCTCAGTCAATCAATCATTCTGCTATCAGCACCCATCACTATATATTAATGCCAGTGATAAGATGAAGTTTAGATACAGGCCTCTAACCTCTGGCTGCTGCAAATGAGTTTACACAGCCCGTACTTTCACAATCCCATGAGAAGCAATAATACCTACTACCTCTGTTTTAATGATGAACACAGACTGCAGATCCGTACTTTTATGGATACCCTGCAGAAAGGTGAGGGGAAAATGCACTCCATAAGCATACTGATGAGTTATATAGAAGTGTTCCCAGTATCTATTAGACCCTCCAGTGTGATGTAGTCTATTAAGGGGGACACAGGCCGGATGAATTACCGTTCTCCACTCTATGAACAGTAGGCAAGAGAAGCTGTGGACAGAAGGAAGTTCTCTGGCTAAAATTTAATCAGACAGAAGACAGTGCACAGGGTTTTGTTGCTGCTGTTCCACCCATCATCTCTCAAGAGGAGAAAAATGATCCTTGCTCAGCGGTGCTGGTGGAGAATTACTGCTGCACTGGGGATGAGGGTTGAGGGCATTTTCTCTGCAAATAAAACTCCAAGAGAGGTTCATTCGCTTTTGCCTCTTTCCAAAAGCAAATAGTGTCCCAAGCCATCCATTGCACACACCCTCGAAATGGTGTCATTTGTTCCACTTCTTAGTAAAATCCATTTTGGTCTAAAACAGTGGCAAATTAGCAAAGCAAAATAACTTCAACTTCTTTTGGTAGATGAAGCATATCAGTCCTGAAAAAGATATGCAGCTCCCCCACTCTGCTTGCAATTGCAGCCTGTACTTGGCCTTGGGTGCGTCAAAGCATTAATGTTTAGAAATACTGGTTGTCTGCAAGTAGAATTGTACATTACCATTCACAGGAAATGGCAAAAATTCTCCCCAAAGATTTTGCAGGTGTCTGGTGCCTGGCTGACCATACACCTCTCCAGAGCACACAGCCATCACAGTAGGCATCACCTGCAACTCCGTTATAGTTTCCCCACTGTTTGGTGCATATTTTCTATTCAAAGGTGGTAACAAATAGCAGAAAGAAATAACCCACTTTAGTTGTGTCACAGCAGAAAGCCTAGAGAGCATCAATTAAGGTCAAGGGGAAGGTTTAGGAGGACTAAGAGCACAGGAGCAGTCAGCAGCAAAATATTGCCAATTAACATAAAAAGCACACAAGATGTTCGTTCTATTTAAGCTAGTTAAATATTGAGATTAAATGTTATGAACTATTAAATAAAATTAAAGCAAAAATTAACTGCCATGCATGCTATGCTTTGCCTTATAATGGCTTATTAGCGGTGCTGGCCAAGGAGCACCACTCTGCACACACCACCGATGCTGCTCCCTCCCAGGGTTCGCCTCCTCATGCACCGGGCTCTCGGTAAAGCAGATGGGCAAGTGCTCAGCCCTTGTGTTTCAGGAGCCCGGCCTCATCCATCCAAGCTAGTAACAGCTGGCGATGCATAATAACCAGCAACCATCACCCAAATGTTTCAAGTGACAGCACTCTTTTCAGAGCAGCTTTTATACCCCCCCACCCCTTCCACACGGTCACTAATTAGTCACTCCTAAAAATATGTCATTTGCCCTGGAAAACAGGAGGATTAAGTCATAGAATTTTTTTAAGACGACATGATATTTTTATAGGAAGAAAATTTGGTAAATATATGGAAATGAACAAGCTCTCTGAAAAGGTTCTCTAATTTTAATTGAAGACTGTTCTGCATCACCAACTGTTTATATGCACTGATTGAAGGCTTAATTGACAAGGGATAATTGCTTATTCTTCCTAATATAAGGTGAATTACTTTTTTTCTGACTCAGCACATCATGCTGATGAGACACCTTGCAAGACACTTGTGACAGAATAAGTTTGGAAAGCAGGAGCTGTATACACTTTTCAAAAGGAGCGGGTCACTCCTCTACCTAGACCATGTCTGCCTCACTCCAAGCACTGAAGAGCCGTGCTGAGACTCGAATCAAGCCCACAACACCAGCCATGAGGGCCGGATCTCCATGAAACAGCTCAGCTCATTGCTACAGATGTACCAGCAAATCATCCCTGGTGCAAAATCTGCAATCAAGGAAGCACAAACGTGTTCTGAGTGTACAATGGGACCAGAGTTAAAAACTGTGAGAGGCTCTAAATATTAAAAGTATTCACTAGTCCGGTGAATGTAAGATCTACTTAAGACTACAAGCATTTAATAAAAATTAGCAAAGGCTGGTAATTGCTTTGCAGAAAATACAGCACAAGGAATGAGTCGGAGGAGGATTTAAACCCCTGGAATATTTGAAAGTAAAATGTTTGTCCTTAAAATGCTTCACAGCTCCTTAAAGTAAGGAAGAGGTTTTTCAAAAAGGGTTTTATGGATTTGAGAAGTGTATTTGGAAATCTTTCCAGAAGTCTCGGAGATTAAGTTGGAAGAAGTTATTATTGGGTGCCCTCAAGTCCAACCAATTCCCCAGGCTCAGCTCACTAGCAGCAAAAAGCCTCCTCCGCATAGCACAACTTGCAGGGTAGTACAAGGCCTTGTCAGTGTTGACAGTGAGGTCTTGTACAAGACGACAGAATTCTTCCTTGATCAAATACTGGTTTTGGTGCTGAAGCAAATGCTCCAGGCAAGCAAAGCAGACTATGGTAGTACTTTATGGATGTTTTCACCACCCACCCTGGCCCTACTGACTTCAAAGGCTCTGGATGGGGCAATCACACTCCAGGAGTATCTCCAGCTCTATCTTATCAGATGAGAAGCATCTTTGAAATCTAACATAATTCCAATGTTCATCCTGTTTCAGTAGAAAGATATTTAACCTAATCCTTTTTAGCTCTGGCTACAGAGAATAATTGGCCAAGACTGGCAGATAAGCAGTTAAAAGTCTTTAGTTCCTTTTTCAATTAAGGCTTCCTTGAAAATAACCTATATCACATTTAATGAACTTAAAATAAGCAATGCTTATTCAGTAAGTTTTACTGGAATTAATTTTTGTTTTATATCCAAACAACACTCCTGATAGGTTGAAAAATAGTATCTCAAAATTAAAATCTGCTGTTGGGAGATGTAATCTAGTATTTCCTTCAGATTAATGCCAATGCTAGTGAAGACATTTCTTAATCAACTTCACTGTTCCAAAGACCTCTTAAAGACAGAAAATAAGTAAAATAAGTTACATATGCAGAGGCCAGGGTCCCCTTGCTGGCTTTCCCATTTGCACACACACTAGGGATGGCTGCTGAGGACATGTGGGTCTGGGTTCACCTCCCAGCCTCACAATGGGATAGGGCTCACTGCTCGGCCACAAACCAACCAAGTCAAGGTCTTTTTGCTAGGTCTGCCTCCAATGTGCGCATCCCACATGATCACTCCTTGGGTTGCACTTCACAGCTGGACAGTTCTTGGCCACAGCCTGTGCCCTGATTTACACAGGCACTTGGAAGCATCCTGATGCTCAACTCTTAAGAAACAGCCTTTGCACAGACCTCTTCAGGAGTTAGCAGCAGCATACAGCAAAGGGCAACAGCAGTCTGGCAGCTAGTGTGAGGTTTGCCCCATAATTTCCCCAAGTCAGAGCTAGACAAGAAGGAATCAAGGTTGACCCTCATCAGCTAGATCAGATCTTAAAATGGAGCAGTATCGTCCTAACAAGTGCCACTGAAGAATCTCAGCAAAAGGCAGAGGAGCACTAACAAGACACAGATTAACAGTCACTTTGGCTTATCTGTTCTTACCTAAGGGAGGGAAGAGTCTCTAACAGCAGGAGAAATGGTCCCAAGCAGCAGCAGAAGCTTCAGGAAGCCCTCTAAACCCCCCCATCCCCAGGCCTCCTTACCCAGACTTCAGTACTCATAACTTGCCTGGGTGGAGAGGTGGAATACACTCACTTCACCCCAAGGACAGGCACTTACAGCTCAACACACACTCTAAAGGCTTTGCAATACACGTGTCGTATTCCCATGCTGTAAAACATCACTGTTGCAGGTTTCTGCTGTTGAAGTGAGGGAGACAAGAAGGGAAATGGTGGAAAGCTGTGAGGCTGGATTGTGTCTTTGAAGCATTTTAGGGCTCCAGCAGTGATGCCCAATTAACACAAACAGCCAGTGCCAAATAACCAGGTGCAGATTACTCTGCAAAATACAGACATCAGCTTGCCATCTCCGTGTTGTTTGCTTTCCAGAGGCTCTGCTACCTCACCAAGTAGAGTTGTTTTCTTAGCCTACTGCTGTAGGCTATGGGTTTAGAAGCAATACAACAGAAAAGAGGAAAAACAAGGATAACCCAAAGAAAATAAACCTGAACTTGCTCTAAAAGAAACTACCGGCTCGTTCATCAGCCAAGAATTAAATGGCAATGGCTGTTCAGCTTGGGTTTTGCTGTACTACCACCACTTCTACCCTGAATTCACTTGCTCCACATGCCAGAGGAGGGTTATTGATATGTAGTTGACAGAGGGCAAATACTTTGAGATCCATTAAGCACTCCTGCCACATGGAGGCTCTGCAAGAGGCTGTGTCATTCACAGACAAGGGTATGATGGCAAGACACAGCGCCTCTGCTGCTAGCACAAGTAAGATGCTCAGCAAGGACACAGCCCAGGTCCCTGCACACACGTGCTGGCCTCCAACTGCACCGAGTCCATAGTGGAAGGTGTGATTCTCCAAACTCCAGCCCCAAGGTGAGACCTCTATGCCCATCATCGTTGCTATCATACAACGAGCTCAGAGCCCAATGCTTGGAGCAATGGCAACATCAGTGTGGTTCTCACAGCTCGAACTGAATCCTTGAAGGTACAAGCGAGAACTGCAAGGTGAGGGATTCACCTTCATGCTGTACAGAGCACGCCAGCCCAGCCAGGTGAGGTGTCCCTGCAGTCAGCTGCTGTATGGAAACAGATTTCTCCATCAAGCATTTCCTTCCATCCTACCAGCCTAAGTTTAGCCAATCTTATTATCTATCAGAGAAAGAAAGAGAGGGGAAAGGAGACATCAGGGAAAATAGGAAATCAAAGATGCTTCCTCTGCACTTCGGAGTATGAGAATTATTGAGGCACATCCATAACCTCGAGAGGTCTCCAAGTGATCCTCAGAAAAATTAGTTATGATGCACGCTTAAGCCAAAGAAATTACCCATGGCTGTTGAACAAGCTCTTGCAGCTCAGAAGATGAGACTGTGTTAAAGCCCAGTGGCACTGCTGAGTAGCTTTGCATGGTATCTTCATGCTACAGTTAATGGGTCACAAGGATGGAGGCTCACATCTGTGGTGCTTGACATCAACCTGTGAGATGGTAACACATGTGACAGCTGTTTGAGGATTGGCCTATTTTTCTCATTTTGTACCTTACCGCTGGTTTCCACTTTGGAAAACTTAAATGAGTTAAGACAGCGGTGGTTTTTCCTTTGCTCTCCTGGGTTAAGTTTCTTCACTGTTCCGGACTCTTCAAGCAACACTGGGATTAATAGAGGGAAAGAAAGGAAGGAGATATTGAGGTTTAAAGGCAATTTATATAGCCGGAAACTTAGGAAGAGGGTGGAAATAAATTATAAAAAACAAACAAACACAAAATAAAAAACACACACACAAACTATTTCATTCCCCTAGGACAATTTTATTTTATATTTACATTGTACCTACTTCTTGGTCACCAAAAACATAAGAGCAAAGGGGACCCTTAAGGGCATCCATTGCCCTATACTGCCACATCACACTGTCTTGTGCCACCAGCTCTGCATTCAGATTAAAAAAACAGCTTTTTCAGCCCCAAGCTTACAACATGCAAGAGGCCGTTAACTTTGTGCTGGCCAGCCCCCAACTGAAGTGTTAATGGAGACAACACAAAGAACTTATAGGAGCAGAAATAAAAGGTTGGGGAAGGCACTGAGCTCCAGAAACACACTGGGCTTCTCATGTCGCTTTCTCACTACATAACTGGGGAGAAACAGGAAAAAAAACCAACATAGTCTACATATATTGCAGCAGCACGCTTTGCACCAACATGCATGCAGTTTGTGCTGCCATCTTGCTTTACAAGTCCCTACACAGAAAGACTTTTCAATCTCAACCACCACCACCTGAAGAAAAGAAACATTGCAAGAAGGTGGAGAAAAAGCCATTTTCCTAGATTGCATTAGAGTCGCTGCCGTGAAGGGAGAACCTGAGCCTCCCTCTTGCAGGAGGTGCTGAGCAAACAGCAAGCTGCACCCAGCAGAGAGGCCACCAGCTGCTGCGCAGAGCTGGACACAGAGCCATGTTCTGCCACCCCACCGTTGGTGGCAGCTCGTGTCCCAGACCCTGGTGGGAGTCACCCTTGCAGCAGCACAGGGGTGCACACAGCGCTTCAGAAGAGAACAAGCTGTCTCAGACAAACAAAATAACTTGAATTTCTGCCCAGCAAATCATCCCCCTGAAAGGGAACTTTGGGATCAGCATTTATTAATTCCGGAGTGCGGGTTTGTTTCCAAGAAACTTTGTCGGCTACAACAATAAAAAAAAAAAAAATGCTGATTTGGCAAAGTTTCTGATTGAGAAGAATTCAAGTGACAGCATGAATGTTTTGCTGATAATGAAATCATATACGTTTCTGTTTTATAGCCACTGCTATCTGCTGCAGAATATTTATGGGATGTGCAAAAAAAAAAGAAAAACACAAACCTATATGCTCAGCACAGCCCAAACTTCTTTCCCCTGGACAGGATTTTTCCCAAACAGAGGTTTTGTCCGTAAAAAGAGCAGATGTTACCTCCCAGAGGTACAACAAACTGACATCTCCGCCGCACACACACGGGCCAGCTCACCCCTTCTGCTCAGGACCAAGCTACCAAGAAGCATTAGATGTGCAGGTAGGAGCTACACAAGACATGGACTCATCCACATACATGAAATCCCATTATCCGGGGTGCAACAGCCCCTGCAGGTAGAAGTCAAGGGAGCAGAGCACCTTGCAAAGGGACATCAGCCAACAGGGTTACTGCTGCTTCGAAGCCCCCAGGCTCCCCCCAGAGCCTCAGCAGCACTAGCCAGAGCCCTCCAGCCACAGCATTACTTTATCCAGCAAAGCCTTCACCAAACAAATCTCACTTGGGAAACAGATCTGAAATTTAGTTTAGCCAGAGGAATGTACAGTTGTCCTGCTCCTGTGCACAAGGCACATAAAAGCCCACTTAACAGCTCTGTTTCCCTCCTATATTCTAATTTAAATCTAATCAACATTAGGCCAAATAGATGCCCTCATATAAGATGCTTCTAGGCAGCCTAGCGTAGGTGTGTTCTTTTGTCTGACTTGAAAGTTTAAAAAAACCCCATAAAAACAACAACAACAAAAAAATTGCCTCTTGCAGTTAAGACTGGAAGCATAAGGCAATTTCCAGCTCTGGCTCTTTCCTTACTCACTTTGCCTGATAGATCTTTGGGCAATGCTGCCAATTACTTGATTGTTGCCAGATCTCACACTGCCACCTCTGAAAAAGTGTGTTGACAGACACCGATGGCTGTAGGTCAGAGTAAACAGCTGGCAAAGGGCTACTAGTGTTTCTGTGGAGGAAGCAAGACTATCAAGCCTGGAGTATTTATCAGACTGCAGGAGAGCTGACTTGACTGCTAAACAGGGGAGGTTGGGTTTTTTTCCTCTGTTCAGATGAGAAGGGAGTAGGAATCTCATGCAGCCGTTTGCCAGAAAGGAACAGCTTTCCAGTCTAGCAATAGCAGCTCTGCCTGAATTACCACTATCCTGACAGCCAGGATATATCGCCCTACGACTTCAAGAACAAAATTCATGGATTCCCAGCTACAGCCCCTATCATTAATCATCTAGGTACAGAGATTTGACTTTTGTGCACCTCCAGCAGAGCCCTTTGATATGCAAAAGATGTCTTGACCCCCAGGTGATGGCTCTGACATGGTGGCTCAAGAGCACAAACCAGGACCACTTGTTTCCATCTAAAGGACCACGATACAAGTGGGGCATACTGTGAAAGGCCTGGGTACCATCTTTGATACCTGCCTTCCTTAAGGACGTGCACATGCTGGAGATATAGAAGTCTCCCACTCAACTGAGAAATGCAGCCTATGTGCACCAGGTCAGGATACCCAGCTAAACTGTTCTGGTTCATATTTGCCAAGTAAAAGCATCCCAGGTGTGTGCAGACAGGACACTGCTCAAAACTTGTGATGTGTCTGCCATCATTGCCAAACACAGCTGGTTTCCTGCGTCTCTCTGTTAATTCACCAATCCATAGGGAGACTGTTGCTGTTATTGATGTGCCTTGGACCCCAGGAGTCCTCAGACTTCCAACCCCAAGAGCATTCAAGTCATGAATTAAGCCCTAAGAGTCATTATTAAAAAAGCTCCAACCATTGCATTATTTTCATCTGCCATCTGTTTAAATGCTTTAGGCTATACTTAGCTCAAGGTTTCTCTCCACAAGAGCTAGAAATATACTTGCTCTTAATGAAAAAAAGTCCGATTGTCCTGGAGTTATGCGATGATTTGAAGTTTTCATTATTGCAAGAAATGCAGTAAAGGCAAAACGCTCCAGTGCTCCTAGCTTGCCCTTGAGAATGTCCTGCTCAAGGTGGGGAAGGGTGAAAATCCAGGATCTGTCCAGAGCTCACTTCAAATAATTTGTTTCTTCACACCTACGGAAGGCGGAGGTGAGACTGTGCCACAGTTCACATCATAAAGACAGATTTTTTTGTTATTATTAGGTTTCCTATCTTAGGTCTTCACCTGCACTCCTCCTCTTTGATTTTAAACTACTAGATCAAGAGGAACAGTGTTTATATTAACTTTTTTCACCTGGATTCATTTTCAAGCCACTGAAAGCAAACTGGAAAGACCACAGCTTGAATTTTCTAATCTCCTCTGACAGATCCACCCCGCTCCTCACAGAAAACAACCTTCATTCACCTGCTTTCACCACAAGCATCATTAGTGGTAATGAATGTGGGGAAGAAAAGAGACTATTTGCCATCAACATTAAAGCTTTTTAAATTCTGCATTTTCCTCTTTACTGAACTCCCATTTTCCACAAGTCCTAAAGAAGAACAAAGCTCAACTACAGCTGATGAAAAGATGCTCCCTTCAGGAGTTACAGCATCTGAAGTCTATAGACTCCAGCCAAAAATAGTCCAGTTAGATTTTAGTTACTTCTAACTCATGTAGGAGAACACTTGTAGTTACAAATTACAACCCAATGCTCCTTGAAATGAATGAAAAAATGTCACTGAGATCACACTTGGCCTTGCAAAGAAAAACAAATTATTTAAGAATAGCCTTAATTTCTATATTCAGTAGGAATTCAAGAAAAATCCAGTATGTTGTTCAAGCTGGGCAGCACTTCAGTTTATTTTCTGCTCTATAAAATAGTCCAATTGGAAACATCTCTGTGCATACATTCAGTAACTCTATTTCAACAGAAAAAGAAGCCCTCCCCAATACTGTAGATAGCTTTAACAAACATTGAAAGGATTGCTCTGCAAATACACAGTCCTGCACAGCTCTGGAATCAAGAACAGCAGCCAGAATGTGGATGCACCATCCCCATACATAAAGAACCCCACTCTCCTTCCACAATACCCTTACTATGCAATAATTCCCTCTATATGGATATCAGCTTCGTCATTAGCAATATAAAGCAGATTTATAGCAAGACATACACAAAAGAAAGTCACAAGGAACTCGGGCATTCACATGGCTGGTAAGGTAATTGCTCCATTAAGGAATGAGACTGTTCACTGAAGTCAATGGAAATGGTCTTTATTTGTAACTGAGAGCCCACAAAAATAGTTGTGCCTTGTACTGTGCTCTGAGCAGCTCCAGCACACGTGGTTTGACTTCAGAAGTTGTTAGCAGACTCAGACATCTGTGAGTCTTCACATCACTGATGAGGACCAGGCACCTTGCACAGCCCCTGCTGCACTTTTGGGTGGCAAGATGAGCAAAACATGGAAGTAATAAGACTCTGAGTTAAAGTAATTTGCAGATTCAAAACATCTGTCCTGGCTGTATCAAATAATATTTCCTGCTGCTGATACCAATGTCTCCTTTCTGGAGAGCACTGAATACTCTAAAGCAGCTGTATCACTTACAAGGGCACTAACAATTCCTTTAATAAGTAATTTTTAAACCACCTACCACACTCAGCCATTCATATCTTTGGTGCTTATCTGCTGCTTTACCGAGGCCCTTTGTTAAGGTACAACATGATTGACTGGAAGCTCTCCAGGGTGAGCCAATTTCCACAGAATACGGCTTTAACAAATTCTACATAGCCAGCTGGAAAATTAAGAACTGTCTCTTTTTCTCTGTGATTTATTAAGATTGAAGTGGTCTTTATAAGTGTCTTCTCAACATGCCAGTGCTATCTAATCAGTTTAAGATAAATTAAGGGTTTGATCAGCTTTTGTTTCACAAGAATTGACCTGATGATTAGAGACAATACCCTGTGCATTATTTCATCCAGTGCAAGACAAAACCAACTGTAGCTTGCTATAAGTGGCCAATTTAGGGTGCTCCAGGCAACCTGACCCATTAAGCATCACTCCATACTACTGCTGACTGAGAATGACTGTACAACATACTTGTTTTTCATTTGACTTTATGGGAAAACTGTAACAACCAGTGTTTAAATAGCTTTACATTGCAACATTTACATTTTCTGACCAGAGACAGAAACGCTTTCTGATTTTTCTTCTCAAAAAGACAACAGCACAGTCTCCAAGCAGTCAAGGGTAGTTAACAGTAGCAAAGCCCAGATCCACAGATTCCTGTGTCAGGTAACCAGCCACTTCCTAAATCAAGTAGAGAAGAGGCTGGGAAGCCCACACCATCCTTCCCTACAGAGACCTGCAGAGTCTGTAGAAATACCCCCCCAAGGAGACAAAAAGCATCACCATCTTCCCAGCACCTACAGCATAATCAATCCTTCGATCTCTTACCATGCAGGGCAGCCAGACACCAACTTTAACACAGCTGCTTTGACTTGCTATTGAGACATCAGAATTGCTGGACAGTGTTGATAAATTCGGCCCAACATCCTTCACTCTCTCTGAGATGCTTCTCAGGCACACAGTACCAATGGCTGCAAGTCTCCCCCCTGCCTGCAGAGATCCTGAAACAACCGTGTATTCGTTTCAGGGAAATTATCGAAACAGGGACAGGAAAATATATAACCCACAGGAAAAAAAAAATAGTTTCTCTTTGAGTGTAACAGATTGTCCCCAGGAAGATGACAACCTTTGTGTATTTGCTAATGGAACAAGCCAATGATATGACTGGACCACAAGAAAGGCTAATGAGTTTTTGCAATTATTACAGAAGGTCTGCTCGGGAGAAGCTGGAGATTAGTGTCATTGCTCAGGCAGCAGCAGGGGATCTGAAAAACAGGACAAGCCCAGGCATCCCAATTCAAGAAAGATCTAATTCAGACTGGAACAGGTACAAAGAACTGTAGATATTTAGTTAATCTCACAGAAGGAGATTTAAAATAGCTCATTTGGGTTTGCAAATGAAAGGCCAGGGGTATAATTACAGTCTTTGAATAGATCAAGGCGATCACTAGCATCAGACCCTGCCTATTTTTACACTGAGAGCCCCGAGAGGTGGAGTGATCCCTGTCTCCACCAACAATGTGCAAGATAAAAAGCAGTTTTGGCACCTTTGGGATTTTGCATATAATTTCCAGCACAAACTCCTTGGTTAGTTTACTGTCTAAGCATTAGTTGAGACAAGTCTAGAAAAGCTTTCTCATGGGGGAAAGGGAGAAATAGGCATCCCTTGTTAAAAGGCATCTCCTCACGTAGAGAGGGTGACACTGTGGCACAGCCAGTGGCAGCCTGGTCTGGACTTCATTTGCTCTTGGCTTTGACAACAACATCTACACAAGCATCATTTTCTCTTTTCGTTGGCAACCATCTTTCTCCTGGGAGGCTGTCTGAGCACATCCCAGCAGCAGCACTGGGATCCTTCCATGTGCCAAGACACCCAGTTAACCTTTCAGCTACTTGCCTTTTTTCCTGACAGCAAGTTGTATAGATATCAAAAGCCCCAATAGCATCTGCAAAGCTGTTAGGATTTTTCAGTCTCCTCATCATTTAATATTTCCATGAAGCAATTACAAGTTTTTCAGAAGAGGAAGGGGGGAAAGCAAGCTTAACATATTGAAAAATTAAAAATTTAGGGGCAGGATAAAACTAATTGAATCTTATGTTAAATTATACAACTGCAGGAATGCCAGTGCAATTTTATTATTCATACTTAGTCTAATAAAACCCTCAGGCCTTTAATTTATCTCCACTCCAGCACCATCCTGCATCGAGAAAGGGTTTGGCCGTGGAGCAGAGGTCAGGCTCGCTACAGAGCACCACAAGCTGTAAACACAGCCAACTGGTTCCCCTATGGGACTGTCATCAGGATGCTCTTTTCTAAGGATAAGTCAGAGAAGCACGGCACCCGAGAGCTCATTTGCTTTCATGCTCTGTACAACTGCTTTACTGTTGAAAGTTGGCACAAAACCACACAAAACACCACCACCCCCACCTCAAACGAGCTCACAACTGTAGCTCAGCAACTCCATCACCACCTGCTGCCCTCAGAGGGATCCCAACAGCATGAACTGTGTTGCTGTTTTACAGGATCTCCACTTCCTTTTAAAAATGCTCTGGTTACATCATAGCTCAGCTAATCACACTCCTCCAGACCTCCCATCTAGATTTTTTTGGGGGAGCAAGAGGTGGCACCACAGCACAAAGGAAAGCAGGCAGCACAATACAGGAAGGAAATCTTTGGCCATAAAATGCTACAGCTACCATTATCCTCAAAGGCTAAATCTTTATAAGGCCCTGGAGACATAGATACCTTCAATTTCCCATGCACTAGTGGGTAATGCAGAGGGGAAAAGAAGCACCCAGATGGAGTACTGATCCCCACCAGTAACTTGCCCCACTCAGACCTCAAGCTCAGCCTGTGCACCATCAGACGTGCCAAACTGGGCAGGGTATAACTTCCACAACGCATTTTAAGAAAATTTCAACTATAAAAAGGCAACAAGAAAATGAACATCTGACATGTTGCATGGTTTTGAGGAATTATTTAATTTCCCTTATTGATACAAGCTATGCATGTGTAAGCAGCTCAGTGCCTCACCAGCCTCCTGTCAGACTCAATCATTTTAGCTGCAAGACGAGAAACCGCAAAGTTCAAGGTTACCACACCAGCAATCAGGCTTTAGGTCTGGAAATAATATAGACAAGTAAGCAAAACATCTCTCAGCCCCAGGACATTCAAGATTCAATTTCACCTAATAAAGCTGGCCACATGCTATCCACTGCAGGGCTCAGCAGCACCATGGGCAGAGCGAGGCACACGTCGATGCCTGTGACCACCCGGTGGGATGGGGTCCCTGGAGGGACCCACCAGGTACCAAAGGGTACCCTGGAGAGATCAGTCCTGTCTTTGCTGTAAAGACGCCCTTTAGGTAGCTCTTACCCTCAAAGTTTTAACCTGCTCCAGGATGAAAAGGACCATCAGAACATCTCCTCCAGACTGCAAAAGGCAACATGACTATATTATCCTGCTGCCTCTGCAGGGACATCCAGGGCAGCAACCTGTAGAGCTGCACTAAGTAGGTACATATGGTCAGGGACCACCTTCAAAACACAGCAATTTTAATTATTTTTGTTCCTGTGACAGACACAAGGCATTTCACCTTTGGTTTAAATGCCATCAGCTTCTATTCCCACACTGTTCCTACCCAAAACTTGCTCTTTCTCCCCCCACTTTAATATTTTAAGCTGCAGTGGAACTCGATTTTTTTCTGAGGAAAAGTTCATAGCCAAACAAATATGTCCATGTCATAAGATGAAGAATTAAACAGTAAGCGGTGATGTTTTCAGGATTAATCTTACCTAAATATTTTATTTCTTCACTTTGAATTATGAACCTCTTTTTACATAAATACTGATAGAGTTTATAGATCATTCCTGAAAGCAAAGTTTGATTAAAAAACCCAGAAAAAAACCACTCAGGGAAGAGAACTTCAGTCTTATCTAAAAGGCAGTTTTTGCTATCTACCAAAGAACCCACAGCAAGATGACAGATAGGTCACTTTTTTGATAGTGTCTTTATTTTGACTAAGAAGACTAGCATAAGTCTTGTGCTACTTTTGCCATCGTTGGATTAATATAATGAAATATTTACTTTATTATAAAACCATTGGCATTGCCAGGGACTATCTGGGACTCACCAGTCTGCAAGGATTCAGCACTGCATGCACCTCCTGTATTGTGGAATTCATCGAGAGCTGTCGATACACATTTCCTTCAGAAAATCAGAAGGCATAAGAAACCCTGTGGCAGACAAGACGCAAGACTGATGAGCTGCAATCAGTATAAATTAGCACCTGCAGCGGGTAAATCCAATACTCAAGGAAAAAAAAAATATCTATTATGACTATCAGAAAATCCAGGTGCAACACGAACTTGAGGAAGTCACAAGACTTATTTACAGAAACGACTGTTCAGCAACCGGAGCTTCACAAAAATCCAAGAAGCTGCCAATATCCCCTCAGACACCATGAAGATGGGTGTAGACAAACCCAGCTCCACCAAGCAAGCTTGAACCTACATTTACAGACTCTCTTCTTACAGATTTCTTAGCAGTGCTGTGTGCTGGCCTCTGGCACCTGCTTTGAAGACCACCCTGTCAGACCCTGCAATGACCTGGGATAGTTTTAGTGTCTTGCTTTAACAATCCAGCTAATGTGGAAAAGCCTCTCCCACATGCTGCTGGGTGTAGCTGGTCCCCAGGTCCTGTCCAGGCTGCTTGTGCCAAAGCCAGAGGCTCAACATCCAGCTGGGCACCAGCTCAGGGCCTGTTGGAGGGCTAGCTGGAAAGGAAGGAGTGTTGATTCTTCCAGAGGAGCAGTTCTGCAGAAGGTTTCTGTGTGTCGTGCAGGTCCAACAGGTCTATTTTTTCCTATGCACAGCTGTGCAGCCAGTACAGAGACCCAAACTGGACTGGAAATGCTCTAACAGACCATGCAGATGAGAAAAGGGTCAAGGAAAAGCACAGCCTAGTGTCACAAGTCACTCCAGAAGGTGACATAAGCCAAAGTTATTAATTTCATTTAGATCTCCATGTTCTTACTGCATCTGCACAGTCTGGGTAGCAATCTTATCCAACAGCTCTTCCTTATCTAGGAGATAAGTACCATTAATTAGCAGCAGGCCTGAAGATCTCTCCTTTCCCTACTACCCCAGTTTCTCAGGCACTTCGATAAATACTGAGTTTCCTCTTGCAGGGGGAGGGATCATATCTGCAGAGTGTTAATAGTCTAAAGCCACTTTCAAAATAGCTTGTACCAACTGATAAGTTTATCTCAGCATTTTAAAGACAGCAGCTCCAAACACATTTTTTCCCCAACCAATTTATCAAGATTTATATCAGATTTGGGTTTTCTATTTCAGCTTGACTTGCCTGATTTTTCAGCATTCTGTAATCAAGCCCCAAGAGGCCCACGACTCCTGTGCATGACATCATCTGCTTTCAAGACGTTCCCATGTTGTGAAATGAAGTAGTAACTGTGTCAGGCAATAAGCCAGAAGAGAATATTTCGTGAATACAAAAGAAATTATTAAAACTCAGCAATTTATTTGGGAACATGCATGTGCTTTTGTTGGTAGGAGAATGTCATCCCCAGGTTTTTTTTAATCTCGGGATGCACTGATGGATGGTGGTACTTTGTGCTCTGCAGTGCTGTGCATTTACATCCACTTTGTCCCTCAAGTGGGGCAGGCTTTCCAGCAGATTGTCACCATTTAGTAATTACAAATATAAATGTCACTGCTGTCAAATAATATAATGCACCTCACACATCAGGACACAAGCTGTTTAAAAATCAAACTATTGTAGTAAAGCCACCGCTGTGTGAATACGCTTTGATTAAATTCATACACATTAATCATTTTTAATAAAAACTGAATTTTGTCAAGGCAGCAATGAACTTTCCAGAAGATGTAGGAGCGAAATGATGTTTCCAGAAAGCACTGTTCCTGCAGGCATTGCTTTAGCACTGGAGAACAGTGTGAGCACATAGCATATAGCTGCAAAAAGCATCTTATAAAAGTGACTTCCATACAGCAGTTCAATTCTGCAAAAGCCCTGAAAGCTACAACCCTCAACATATGGGAACTGCTCACCTGAGCACAAGCAGAGCTCTCACGATCAGTAGCGTTGTCTGCATAAGCACAGTCCCTGCAAGCTGAGGTCAGGGTCCATGGTAATTGGTTTTACCACACTGTCAATCCCACCCCTAGGAAGAGGTTTCCCTGCCAGCCTGCTCAATGCCAAGACAGTTTCTATTTTCCACACTGTCAGTCTCAAATCCTATCAGATTTCAGGCTGTAGAAGATGGATTATCTCAGCAGCATTATGACGGATGCACTGCTGAGGATGTCCAGTTACTCAAAGAGAAAAGGGTAAATCTTTTCCCCTATGCCTTTCTATCCATGTCAGACCCATCTGCCATTCACCACTGCCTTCATCTCTGTCACGCCTGGGAACTGTGACTCTACCAAAGGGTCTGCTGTATGCATTAATTAAACAGAAACACAGTTTGATGGAAGGATTTAGCTTCTTTATATTTTTAGAGGAGGGATACCCTGTGCAAACAAGCTACGATTATTTCCCCTGTATATTACAGAAGTTATTCTGCAGTGGGATCAAATTGTAGTCACAGAGCAGAGCGGCCACTTGGCATGATGATAGATCGCTGTATCAGTCACACCTGTGAACCTTATTTACAGAAGCACCACAAAAAATATTTGAGCTGGCAGCTGTTCCATTTTGAGAGCAAATATGTCTAAAAATGTTTTCTATTCTGCAGAATTTATGACTTAAAAAAAAGTGTGCAAAACATGTGCTTCTCCTCACAGTCCTTCAGCTCCTGCTCACCTTTTTCCATAAAAAGCCTTAAAAGCGTGCAGTATTTGCTAAAATACAGACAATGGTGTTGATGGCATTGTTCAGTCTATTTACGAGAGTTCAACTCTGAGACCAATAGCAGATAAAAGAGGAGAAAAATCTTGTTTAGCCCCAGCTGCTGCTCAGCCTGCTACACATCCAGCCAAGCCAGAGGCTCTATTCTGGATTTACACCACTGGAGCGGGGTTCCACCATCATGGAGTGTGCCTGCACTTCAAACACTGGTTTCCCAAGTGAGACTGAGCCTTGCCCAGTTTGAGGGGAGTGGAGACACTGGTGCCAGCCCAAACAACAGTGCTCAGGCACAGGGGACAGCAGAAATCATCTTGGGACACAGCACAGCAGCCGCCCACTCCCAGGGTCAGACCAGTCCCAGAGCCTTAATTTCTTACCTTCCTCACCACACTTCAAAATCCCAGGAGAGCTCAGAGCCCCCACATAAATCTGGCATAGCCAGAGGTACAGTCCTGCTGATCCCTCCCCTGCTCTCAGCCCCATGCTGCTCCCTCCATCACCCCAGTACAGCTGCACGTGCAGCTGCACAGCACAACACACTGAGGAACTGATTTAGGCTAAAAATAGGGGCAACTCTTTTCAAACAGTCTCTTAAATTTAGCCTCGGAAGATGCAGCAAAACTCTGCTTGAATTGAGGCTAGTCTGCTGGGAGCAAGACGCCTCCTGGCAGGGAGCACCCACGGTAGCACACTATGCTCCGTCCCAGAGATGTGAGGTTTCTCTATGCTGCCCTCATGAGCATCAGCATCACACGCCGCAGAACCCGTGGTCCCCAGCAGCACTGCGGTCCTCCCCTGGGCAACCCCACACCAGATAGCATTGCAAAGCAGCTCCTCTGACCTGCCCCAAGGGTACCAAGTGGTTTTATCACATCATCATAGCCAACAGCAAAAGCCCGTAGATTTTGGGGTTTACTATTTTCAGTATATGTTCCTGACCAGCTGAAACATGCATCCAGACATTCCACAAAAGCCATCTCTCTGCAACCCGCAAAGACAACCAGGCACATAAAATGCAAAGAAGGCAGAATTTGTTATAAATGAAACAGCCGGAGTCCACAGCCCTTCCCTTCCAGCTCACACCCTCCTCCCAGTTAAGCACATTAACCAGCCCTGCAGCCCAGCCTCCTCTTCCTGATATAGATGCATGTCAGAGGAGAAATTGTGCCAGGACACAGACCACATTGCCACCTACCCACAGAGTCAGCACTGCACTTCATACCCACAAATCTTTCCCAGGCGCTCGTTACAAGCTCTGGTCAACATTTGAGTTCCCTGGCACCAGCCAGAGCAGCTCTACTGAAAGCTTCTTGAACTGCAAGAGCTTGCACTGGCACAGCCCTCTCTCCCTAAATGTGCCCCTGAAAGACCAGAGAACTTCACCACATTTAAGTAGGTTTGCTTTCTCACTTGGTTTACCCAAGCAGAAGCCTTCTCCTGCTCCTCAGCACCCCACAACAAGAGATTGAGCCCCGAAGTAAAGCAGCCATTTCAAGCCCAAGCAGAAACAGACTCTCCTCTGACCTTCATCCAGGCTCTTGAGCAGCTCCTCTTCACACAGCCATCATCCTCCTCTGCAAAGGCTCTTCTCCCTGCGAGGCTCCAACCTGAGCTCCACACCCATCACCAACCCCCTGAGCTAGGGAAGAGCCTTTTATAAATTCATGGCCCTTAATGTTTTTCAGGTGGTCTGCATTCAGTGCACCAAAAAAACCAAGAGCTCATCTTCTCCTCCTGAAAGCTCCTACCCCAGCCTCCTGGGTTGCCCAGGGAGGAAACTTGTGACTCTCATAACAAATCATTTGCGTTGCTTCATGGGAGAGAAAGAAGAGGCCAACCTAGAGGAAAAGGCTGATAGTTTCCGAATGTAAATATACATCATGGTTTGTTGTTATTCTTTTCTTTATGGACAAAGAAACAAACTTTTGTGTGTGGTAGAAATACGAAGATGTTAGGGGGTACAGCCAGCAGCAAAGCACACATCTTCTAAAAAAAACCCCACATGCATACAGATATAATAAAATAATCCACATCTCACTGTATCTCAGCATCAGTATGTCAGTGAGGTGTATGTGCCACTGATGAAAAAACAGCGTTGCTGCTCCGTTTGCAGAGCCAGGTCAGAGATGGAAGAACAACCTGGAGTCTACTTGTCCTCATAAATCACCAGCAAAATTGCCCTGTGCAGAGAATCCCCTCTGCAGCCAGGCCGGGGAGGCAGACAGAGCAAAGCCGGTGATCGCCACCTGGGCCACAGTGGCCAGCGGGGCTGGTTGGCAGCCACGACCGGTCAGAATGTCATCTCCAACCACGGCGTGCTGGCTTGCCCTTCACTTTTCAGCCCCTGTTTTTAATGTGCAGGGTTAAAGTTCTTTGCATTAGTTTTCAGGTCCTCAGCAGTCTCCAACATCGCAGACCTGTCAGCAGTTGCTGCTGGGGTGCGATGAGGCACCCCCTGCTCTTGTCCTTGCATTATGAATGAAAGTCAATCAAAGGGGACCTTATTGTGGACCACTGCAGAAACGACGCTCTGCAGAACATAGTTTTGCTCTGCACGCGCAAAACGTGAGCTCACTAAGATCTCATAGGTGTCACTTGCAGGTTTGGAGCCTCGAAACCCCGTGTGTCCCCAGCTCGGGGCAGCAGCAGGGGCTGAGAGCAGCATCCCTGCTGCAGCATCCCCAAGGCTGCTCTAACTTACACTGGGGTGGATGTGAACCCCAATTCTCACTCCGACAGCAATCCAGAGAGCACAGCATCCTCTTCATCACCGTAACCCCTGTGCAAGAGCAGAAGGAGTGAGCTCTGGAGCCTGTTTCTTTGCAGCTGGGAAAGGCACTTGCCCTGCTGGGAAGACTCCGGGAGGTAAAAAAGTCATTTTGCTGAAGTGATGGCCATATATAGTGCTTTTGTGATAACATAGCCCTGGAACCAACCTCCATAAACAGCGTTGTTCTGATCTGAATCTGAAAATCTTTTAAATACCTGTTCATACACCTTAATTATTTTAACCACTTAGCCATCATGTTCCAGTATTGATCTGGACACGTACCAATTATTTAAGTCAATTGCCTATTAAAATTCGTTTTTGGTGAAAGGTCAAACTTGCAAATTGAAACCAGATGCAGTACATTATGCCTATCAGTATTGTGATCTGCACACAAGTTCATTATTATGTTTCTCCAAAAGTAATTTCTCTTGTCAAATTTTGCTTTGTATGCCAGTGTCGTTATTACAAATCCTACTAATTAAGAGAGCTTTTTATTACTATTAACAGAAGGTTTTAAATACTGCAGTTTCAAATAAAGATATATAAAAAGGCATCGGGGCTTAGCTACCTATAGCATGCTGCTCCTGATGTTCAGAGAGAAAGGAAAAGGAATTAAGTTTGCAGCTGGATGTGCATTTTATTTAGTTACAGAGATCTAAGGAGCTTTAAGACTCCCTGTTGAGAACAGCAGCGATAAGTGGTACCCTCCTCCAAAGCTGCCAGCACCATCCTGGCTGCGCACGCAGGACCGCATCACTCACACACTGCCGTGACTTCTGGGCAGCTGTTAATCCGCTTGAAGCCCACCAAGAGGAAAAGGCCACGGGAATGGCCTCTCCATGTCACCTTGAAACTTCTGTCGACTTCTGATGGAAGGCAGCAGAAGCACAGCAAACCTCAAAGCAGCTTCAAAGTGGTTATGCTGCTCTCTCCCTTCGCAGCCAGAGCTGGGAAATCCCACTCTGGTTTGCTTTAGCTTGCCCTGGGGTAGCATCTAATTTTAAGGTCCTAGAAAAATAAAGGCCAGTTACTCACGAGTTGCTCTGCCACTGCTTGCACTTGTCTTCCCCCAACACACCTGCTGCTCTTTGCATGTTTCTTTTATGAAAACAATAAAAGTGGCTTATGCAGTAAAAGGGGCATTGCCACACAGGGGGAAACATGGTATTTTTTTTCCCCGGAGTCTCAGAAGTGTTTTATTTCCTTCGAAATTGACCCTCTAACTGCCCCGAGGGAAAAATTAATTTTCTTCCCAACTAAAAATCATTTGAAAGGAGGATGGCAGTTCCAGTGGGAATATGCTGGCATTCCCCCTGGGAAAACTAGAAACAAGCGAAAAAGGAAATTTTCATTTTAAAATGCCAACTTGAAATAGGACATCTGCATTTTTGCCCTCCAACAGCAGGCATAGTTTCCTTATTAAGATGTTTTGAAAAAAGGTTGTGTTTTGGTGGAAGGAGGGGGTGGTTGATACTTCTGATTCATAGGAAAATCTGATCTCTGACCACCTCTGAACATCTGAAAATGTTTTGAGCTCTTTGCAACACAGCCTACATTCTCGTTTCAGGGTGCTACAAGTTGCACAGATCGAGTCAACAAATTTTAAGCATCTTATGTTCAGTCCATTATGCGTCTCCCAGCCCAGGGAATCGCTTCACTTGCACATTGCACCAACGCACACCAAGGCTGCACTTTAATTACAGCTACTTCCATGGTTCTTCCAAGATTTTCTAATAGCCCTTTAAGACAATTGCCAGGGAGAAGTGGAACAGAAAAGCTAAGAGAAAGGAGCTGCTGTCAGTGCCAAGCACAGTCAGCGGTTCAGCAAGTACCCACAAACAAATGATCTTTTCTTCCTAAAAGTTAAATATTTCCTTTCTAAGGTTCTCATTACTTTCTTAAACAAAACAAAACAAAACAAAACAAAACAAAACAAAACAAAACAAACAAAAAAAGAAAATTATTTTCAGTGGAGCTCTAGAAAATCTTTCCAATTTCCTTATACTGTATTTGCTGAAGAAAGGAGCAGCCAGTCCCCAATGAGCCAGAAGCAAGCAGGAGCATGTGGGTGTTTTAGGGAGGGCGGGTGGGTGTCGTGGGGAAGATGCGTGGGTGAGCGTGACCCTCCGAGCTCTGTCCCAGAGTGAGTCCTTTGTCCTCTCATCTGTCACAATCAATTTCATTTTTGTCTGCTGTTGAGCACGGTTGGGATTTTTTGAGGCATTTACAACAAGAGCAGGAGATGCTGCCCAGGGCACCACCTCCCCAGCTGTGGTCTCTGGGGGCCATGGCAAGAGGTCTGCAGGGCCACAGCTTTTGGAGGTCCCCACTGGGGATTGAAACCACTCCATTTGGCCAAATGAAATCATAGGAAGAACTAGTGCCTTAGAGCTACGTAACCCAGCGTTTAAATCCCAAATTCCGATATCCTCTCTCCACCTCCCTTCCTTCTTGAAAACAAGGATGAGATAAGCAACAACCCAGACCCAGGCAGGACTTCACAGTCGGTGTCAGACAAGTCCTGCCTGTCTGAATGTGAATCACAAAGAGGAGACATCTCAGAGCAACTTCCAAATGACCAACATTGAGGAGTTACAACAATTTGGCTGAGCTCATCCCATCACCGTTGTGAGATGGTCCCAAGGTAGGGTATGCAGCTGATGTGAAACTGATGCTACACTTGATCTTAGCTGAAAGGCCATTAAAAAGAAATCAGAAGAGACTGGCTAAAAGCAATTTATGGGGTTACAAAATGATGTATTACATGCACCATGGCTCTAGGTTTGCAGTAATTTAGGTTGGTATTGATTGAGCAGAGACTGGGGCATATTCCACCACCTTTTTAATTTCAGTCTGATTTGCCCACTGCTTGCAGGTCAGCAGGCAATTTGATGAGACAAAAACAAACCAAGCATTAGAGCAGCCTAAATCACCCACTTTTAGAAGTACCTTGTAAATAACTTTTAAGGCTGAACAAGGAGAACAAAATGAAAGAGCTGGCTATTAAGGAAATCGAGACTGAAGTTTCAGGCCAAGAAAAAATGGTTTCACGGCATAGCTAAGAAGGAATATCACTCACACATACCATCGTTGCCTGCCTTTATTTTCCCAAACAAATAGGCTGTCTTTTTCCTCATATTACAGTGCTAATTCTGATTCAATGTGAACTGATTAGATACCAAAATAAAGCGAAAGTACACACGGTTTCTTACAAAGGCCTCTAATCATATCATTGCAGCAAGGGGATGGATGATTCGGTGGGATTCCAGATTATTCAAGCCATGTAATTGTGCAGGATTGTCTCTATGCTCCAAGGAAAGGGACGGGATGTAAATCTGAGTGTAAATCTCCTATAAGGGTAAATCTGGGATGATTTTTCTCCTGGAGGTAGCAATTACAGCACTAAGTGTACTAGCACATGGGAGGTGTTAGTCAATAGTCAAAACCCATCAGTACCTGAGATGGGGAAATTGCCAATTGACTGACAACATGAGAGAAAATTCAGGAGATGAAGCACAGGCAGAGGAACTGGGAGGAAAAGCTCATTTAATTCTTTGTTATGCCCCTTTGATTCTGGGGTTGAAGTGGTCCCCTCCTCACAAAGCCACATTAATGTGCGTTAAATCCCAGTCCTTTTCCCCTCTCCCTTCTAGAAATCTGCCCTGGGTAACTTCTCAAACACACCCACAGTCTCATGGGGTGAGAGGGTGGAAGAGGGATGTGGTAAAAGGGGGAATTGCTTCAGACCAGTGAGTGTATCTGACTGCAAACTCCCTTCGGTGTCAGCTACAGCCCCAAGCTCACCTCTGCTGCCTTCAGGTATTGATCGCCTGTAGGTTAGAGGCAAAGGTCTACATTAAAAAGATAAATTATGTAGCTTATACAAGCTGTCAAGTGTTGGATATAAATGGATTTTCCAAGTTTACTGTGACTATCAAAAGCTTGAACTCTGATGTGCACAGGGAAAGAGAGACACACAAATCTCTGATTGGACTAATTAGCACTTTCCTGCAAAAAGACTCCTCTGATCTCCAATTGCACGTTCATTTCAGTCTCTTAATATTGCACTTGTGAGGCTCTTTTCTACTTTCTACAGGTAAAGGGAGGCATGACCTTACATTCTGTCACACGCAGATACGATGTCTGGATTTGCTGAAGCTCAGGAGGGAGCAGGAAAACTTTATGTATTTACTCTGGACCAAACAGTCGCTGAGGACCCAGTTCTTTATTTCAGGTTACCGGGGTGTTTGATCAAATAGCATCCCAGGCAAGATGAATTCCCACAGTTTTGGCTCATGATAAAAATCAAGATGAGTGGAGTGGGAGAGGATAACATCTGCTTCCACGGATGGGCCTGTGGAAATGATAACCTGTTCCCAGATGCACATGTGTTGGGAAAGCCAACCTAGCCAGGCTCTGATGGGCTCTCACAGCATGGAAACTGCAGGGCTCAGCTGCCAGACAACCCGATTACACCCTTCTAATAATCAGTTCTACAATAAAACGAAACGACCGGAGCATCTTGTTCCTTTGCTTCAACTCCAGCAGTCAAAGAACTCAAAAGTTATTGGCAGTTTTAATTAAAACTAGCTTTGAGATACAGAGCAACCTATAATGGTTATGGCTCATCCTAGATAATATTGTAATAACCTTCTCTCATATTAAATATAGCAGCAATATTGTTCACCAGAGATGAGGACACTAGCACAAATAATCAGCCTCACTGTCATGGGGAGGGCATTGGAGCCAAGAGGGGGCCTGAAATGATTGCACAAAAGGCATTTGCTCCTGAAAAAGAGAACAGCCTGGAGCTCCCTGCCCTCTTCAGCATCCTTCCCAGAAGGCCCCTGAGTCTCCAGCAGATTTAGTTCAAAATTCCCTTCCTCTCTCAGCAACGTGCTGTCGGTGGGAGGCAATTTCCAGGTTCCTGCCCCTGCCTGGGCACTGCCTGCATCAGACACAGTCTGATTCGCATCAGCCGTTTGTCACCAGCACAGAGCTCCTGCAGACACAACAACTGCAGATGTGTGCACAATTCCAGCCCTGCTCAGCTTTTCTGACTCCAGACCCTTGCCTTGGCCCAAGGGGTTGCAGCAAACGCGGGGCTCAGCTCATGGTTTACCCAGAACTTAATGTTCAAGATTTCTTCTTCCTTCTTCACCCTGTGCCTCTGATTAGATAATAAAGACAGGTGAAAAAATACTGGGTTTGTACTCAAAATTGGAAAATATCGTCACAGGATTGTTTTCAAACTTCTTGGGGAAGTGGTTAGATTTCCAACAGATGATACATACCTTATAGAACTATTAGACCCTGCTAACTTGAAATCCCTCACAAAATGAAATGTACATCAGTGGCCGCTCTGTTCAGGAACAGTTCATCCTTGGGAAAACATTATTGCTGGAATGCTCTGTGGGTCTACAGCTTAGAGCTGGAAGATGCACTTAAATTCTCTAAAAGGCTTTAGGAATTCATAACAGTGCTTGATCTACCTTTTGGGGAGGGAATATGTCTTTTTTGCACTGCAACAGCTGAAAGCATTAATTGGCTGACATTTTCACCAACAATTCATTATATTTTATTATGTGCCTTTTATGTGTCTGTTCTGTTGCCCCAGTGCCTTGCTAAATATTTCCTAGCTGCAGGATGGCGTCTTCGAAAGAGAGAGAGGGGCCCTAGCAGCTCCTCTGTTCCCAAAGAATAAAAGCAAGCCAAAATTAAATGGAAAAACAACTATCACCACAATGATAATCAAACTGCAAACTGTTTTTCCTCTGGAAGCTCTAGAATGTGGCAACAAGATGCATGTTTTTCAGCAAAATAATTATCTTATAATGAAGCTGCCCTAATGTGTTCAGTGAGAGATACTGTTTTTAAGACTGACTTAAATGGAAGTACAGAAGCAGAAGAGGTAGCCTAAATGACAGTTAGGCTCTGTATATTCTTCCCCAATCTGGGGAAGGATCAGTGTGGTCAGAGGGAGACACAAGTGTAAAATCCAGATCTGGATGTCAGGTTTTCCCTCAAGAAGTGGAGAACATACAGAGGAAAGCTTTTGATTAAGATTCATTTTGTAAAGGAAATGTGTAAGTCTCTATCTTTATCTGTTTACTCTAGTGCCAACAAGTAAATAACCTCAGCCTTTCTGATCCCTGAGGAATGATGATTTACAACACTGGTAATGTGCACTGAAAAAAAATACAACTTGTTCCTGAAAACCACTGATTAAAGTGATCATAGCAAAGCAAAATAACCCAAGGCTTCCTCCTTTTATCACTCATGCCTGCTTTACCTCTTGTTACTCTTCTCAGCAACACCTGCTTGGATTTAATCTGCAGGAAGGGTACTTGTCCGCAATGCTGATCAACATAATTCAGCCTTTGCAAACATTTACCAGTGCCAAGGGACCTTCTGGTAATGATTTTGGCAGAAATATTTTTAAGAAAATGAATTGCTAAAATATAGCACCCACAGAGACAGCACCAGGAGAAAAGAGATGACAAAACTGTAGTATCCACTGCCTACCCACTGCGAAGTAGTGCTGTGAAGGGTAAGAGCTCTTGAAGGGGAGGGAAGCACAACCTGGGAGATGTTCAGTCTTATCCACCATCACCGCCCGGTCTCCACCAGGACTCTGTTATAGAGGGGAATCCATAAAGAGCAAAAGCTACTAGTAATGGAACCGAGTATTCAATTCCCATTTGGGCAATTACAAATCTTTTTCCTAGTCTGTCTCCTCTCTCCTGTTGCCTCTCTGCACTGCCCCAAGAATTGGGTGACACGCTTTTCTCATTTTCTTCTGCCGCACTAGAAGTATGTTGTAGCCTTCATGGAAAGAAAGGACTCGGGTGCAGAATGTATGGGGAAAGCTTCAGGAACCCAGACTATTTCACTTTGAGAAACTGAGAATCACAGGAAACTGGGCTTAGAAAGAACTCAAGAGTTTCCCCTACAGGAGTGAATCTCCCTGGTCAGGGCAAGGTCTGTACGATGTCATTCTGGCAGATGTTTGAGAAGGCTTCCATCGATGGACACTGCATGACTCCCCAGAAAAACTACTCTAATGCTGCCTCCATGGCCAGTACAGATTTCTCCTCACACCTAACCTGAACCCACTACTTTGCTCCACCATGGACGCTGAGAACTGTTTGGTCTCCCTACATCTGCTTTGCACACATACGTGGCTTGTAAGTCCTTCCACACAAACCTTTTGCTGGCAGGCTCTTCTATCTCCCAGAGATCCAGCAAGGTCCAGTGACTGGACACTGGAATGTGGCCTATTCAGATCAGCAACAGGGTGCAAATTCCAACACCACAGGTATTTTAACAACTGGGACAATTTACCACAGGCTGTGCTGGCATGTATGACTGGCAGTTTAAAATTAGGATACCCGATATTTTTAGATGATCACTGTGTTTCAAAAAGGAATTAATTCAGAAGCATCCTCCAAGTGTTTACCCTGCATTACTGCACTATATTATCCTATAATTGGTTGTTAGGTCAGGATTGCAACCTGGCAGGTTCCTCTTCCTTGCCTAATTAGCATTTCTTCCTCATAGCTCAGTGCAGGACTTGTTTTTTCCCCATAGCTCTTCACCTCCCATGCACACCCACTCGCAACACGCACTTCTTCCCTCTCCCCCCCAACAATGATCCAGCAGAAGAATTGCCGTTTGCTCAAGTGGTCTGACTGGAAGTTTCTAACAGAACGAGCTATTCAGCTCAAGGCAGCCGAAGTGTTTCACACTTGGCAGCCCAGGCCAATTTGCCATTCAGCTCCTGCACATTTTCCCTCCCGCCTCATCGGCAGCCCTGCAGTGACATGAGTCATTCGCCTTCCCCTCCTCTTAAAGCGCGGACTTTCCTGGGGCCGAGCCAGCACGTGTCACCGCACAGAGCCGTGACACAGGAAGACCTGGCCCTTACGATGACAAATCCTCTCCTACTGCACAACCAGCCTTCCCCAACCCCAGTACTTGGCTTACACAGGGTGTAAGTTCTTCAGAGCACGAGCCCTGTCTGTCTTCAGCTGCATAAAGTGCCCGTGAATAGCTGAAACACAGCATCACCATAGTCATCATGCAAATCTCTCTCTAGCACCCTCAGCCAACTTCCCCCTTTATTTTGGTCTCAAAAACACAGCTCTTTTCTCATCCCAGCCGATGGTCCTGCTCTTGCAGAACCAGGTACAAAGGCCAGCTGAACCAGCCACTGCGAGTGACCGTATATCGATATTGTATAACACCAGATCCTAGGCAGAGCAGTGCCAGAAATACTGGACAACCACAAACTGGAACAGAAACAGAGACAAACTGGAAAGGGTTTGCAGAAACCTCGAATTAAACCAGGCTGAGATGTCTGGCACAACGCATTAGGGAAGATTAAAAGAGTTAATCTGCATAGCTTGGCTGAACAGCACAACTCGATAGCAATAGCCCGGATTCAAAGGAAGATGAGAAACTGTTCCCTGGTACAGGGAACTGGCATAAGAGGTAATGAGGCGACACTGGTTTGGGCAACAAGAGCAATTTGAGCAATTAGGAGTGATTCACCTATATCTAGATACAAATTTGTAAAGCAGGAGAGGATGCTTGAGCCTGTGCTGTCCCTACACCAGAGTGTGTCCCTCCTTCCAGAGCAAACAGAGAAAGCACTTGCTGGAACTGCCCTGCCCCAGACACCTCTGCATGTCCCACAGTGTCTTGCAGGGACGTTATTTGCCCCAGATAGGACACAGATGTCTTTGCAGATTCCTCCTTAGGATGGCTTCAGGCTGTACATGGTGAGGCACGATGGGACGTGTGGGTTGTTGCATGAAAGCTGGCAGCATGGGTGCAACAACCCTCAGAAGAGGACTGCGCTCCTTCCAACAGCGCAGACATGGCTTACCCAAACAGCCCGAACCTTTGCTGGCCCTCGGGAGCGGGGGAATCTTATCAGATCGGCCTCTGATTTCCTCTCCTTCCACAGCACAAGCAAGTATGCAAAGAAGTAAGATGACATTTGGCTTCTTGCAGAGAACAGCAGATAATTTAGCGAGATTGAAGAATAGCCTCATCTCCCGCAGAGAGCATCTCGGCAAGGCTGGGCAGAAACTGGCTCCGCTGGAAAAACGCTGCTCCAGCGCCTCTCTGTGGATTTGAGCTCCTCTTCTTCCCTCACAATCCCCAATCCACCAAACAATTTTCTTATTATTATTTATTTCATTTTATTTTTAGTGCAGAGCCAAATTGCTCCTGTTAAAACCAGGCAGCACCTCTGAGTTCACTGAACTTGGCACAGAGCTAGGAGTTGGCCCAGCCAAAACTCTAACAGTTTCATCTTTTGATGGTGATATTTATGATACCTCTTAAAGGCATTTCTATAGTTTCCAGCAGCAGAATAGCTCATATTGGCTCAGACCTACAGCTGCCATGGGCTCAGAGTGACCAGGAATGGAATAATAGCTGGCAAAGGCATTGTCTTTGGAATAAGCAACCAGGTGTCCCTGGTCCTCTCCAGAACATGCAGTGGAGCTCAGCACACAGCTCCATCACCAACACACATGTCAACACACTGAGCACACCAATTTTTCTGTATCCCTTCAAAGAAGCAGGAAACAAATGGTCCCCTGCTGAAGTCATGAGTAAAAACAAAGGCTCTTCATCAGCCTCCTGCAGATGCTTGTTGTTTTCCTTTCTCAGTGGAGCCTGCCAGCTCCTGGTTATCTTGGCCAAGCACATGATTAGGGTTTTAGAGCAAATTCAAACTGCAAACAAACAAGCACATCTTGAGACAAATACACACAAACTGGTGGTTGCACAGTACTTCTAACTGTTTGGCAGATCCTGTACTGCCTCTTCTTCAGATGCGAGGCAAGCCCTGCTCCTCTCCTGGATGGAAAGCAGATGGGGCAGGATTTAGGGAACAGATCCACAAGCCCTTTACATTTGCAAAAAATAGCAAGAATTAGAGCCAGCGCTGTTCGATGGGTCGCACATTAATTGTGCTGGCTCTTTGCAGCATGGGAAGCAATACAGGAACAGGAATTGCTGCCCTGAGTAACATCCTGGGCCCAGTTATGGCAGAAGGTCCATTGTTTCTTGAAGTACCATAGAAACAAAATAATTAAGTTGTTACTGCCACCACAGCAAGAGCAGAAGAATCACAGATTGTTCCTTGTTCACCTCAGTGCTGAATCAGGTAGCTCAGTTTAAACAGGCATTGAAGGTGGTTTGAGCAAACCCACTTGACTTTGCACTGAAGCAGATGGCAAGTGCTCACACAACCCAGTAGCAATATCCGTAACAATCAGATGAGCTGCAAAGCTGTAGTCAGTGGCAGATGGAAAATGACAGCACAAAAGGCTTTACTATGGCCCTCAAAGCCCTTCACAAAGGTAACAAATAGGAAGGTTTAATTCAAATAGCTGCCCTTCTCCAACCAGGCATCTGAGACTGGAACAAGTGGAACGCTTCTCCCCTTTCCTACCTCGACAAGAGACTGGCTGACTTTATTTCCAGAGGATGAGCTGAGACCTCTCGTCAAAATTCAATCCAAAGCAAAACAACTTGCTATGAGAAACTGAGTGTCTACATAGCTCCATCCGTGCCGAATCCATGGCATTCTGCACCGATGCCTTGCGGAATCTTTGAGGGAGTCATGAGAGGGAGATCTGGAAAAAACACCACTCACCCATACACACAGATCGGGTTGGTTGCTGGCAGATTTGTCAGATTCTTTGTGGATTAGGCAGTCATCCTGGAAGCACAATCAGTTGTCAAAAGACTGTGGCTTTCTCATGGATTTTATGCTTGAGAAAGCATGTATTTGCTACACTCAAAAATGGGTGTTTTGTGTCACCTCCCCTAAAGCCCATCAAGTTCCAGGGGACCCCTGACTGCTTGAAGAGCAGCAAAGGTGCCCCATGCAAAATGCTGTTACGCTGTGAGCCCCTGATCGAGCAATCAAACCCTGCAGCTCATGTCTAGATGCTGCCAGTCTGCCACAGGGCTGTGGACCTGAAAATACTGACCGGTGAAAGACTGACCAGAGAGCCCGCATGGCTTTTTTTCCCCCCATCTCTCGAAGTACACAGGGCAAGCTACTAACTTAAAACATTTCTGGAGTAAGAAACAAATATGTGGATGCTTGGCCTTGCATTGCCACTGCTAGTTCTGTGTCCTGTGCTGCCTGTAGGAGGGAAGCCTGTTTTGGACAATGTGCTGGCCATGCTCCTGGCCTGGTTTTGGCTAAGCACAGCTCTGACTTCTGCAAAACCCCGGAGTTTCTGTCCTGCTCCTCAGTTACATTAATCCTTGGCTCTAACATCAATTCTAGCCTGACCTTAACCCAGCGAGCTTGCCTGCACATTTGCAGACTTCAGTTCCTAAGTAGTCTTATCCCAAAGCTGCCTGCTTTAAAATTCAAAAGAAACAACCAGACCATGGAACAGCCTAGGTCAGGCCTGACAACACTCCGCAGTGTCACTGCTGCTTGGCGCTGCTGTGCTCTGGAGGATGCCACCTTCATGGCTGATTTGCTGCCTGGTTTGAAAAGACCAGGTCTCTTACTAAGCACGAGGATGTTGCTCTCTGCCCATCTGGGTCAGGGAAGAAGATGAGACACATGGGTGAGCCCCAGCGACACAAGGACAGAACATCAGAATCATAAAATGTCAGTCCTGTGAAGAGCAAGAGACATTTACTGGAGAAAAGGCTTTATTAATGAGGGACATTTTAACATACCACATTGCTCTGATGCTCCAGGTCTCTGGAAGGACTCAGAGATCCAGCACAAATCCTTCGCTCAACCACACAGGCTTGCCACCTCAATGGGAGACCTTTTGCACCCCAAGACTCCTCCATCAGCAATGTTTGTCTCTGACGAGGAGGGGCTGAACCCTGCTGGAACAGGCTGAGGGAGAGGAGAGAGGCCAGGCACAGAGCCTTGCAGCTGAGCAGTGGCAGACAAGCAGCTATTTCAGATAACAAATTGCCCCAGGCTGGTAAACAGCAGGATAGATTTGAATAGAGTCGCTGTCAAAATATCAGTGCTGGATCCTGGGTCTGCAGGATGGTGATAGTGCAGAGCCTGGCCCTCAGGATGCAAGGCTGACTACAGCTTCTTCTGTTCCTTTACCTTCTGTTTCTCCTTGTCCATGGCAGCTGCTTGTGCCTGCAGCCGACTCCAGTATTCAGGCAACAGCTCCCTGAGTCCTGGCAGGCTCCGCTGCCTAACAAGGGAAGAAAAGGTGGTTAAAACAACCCCAGCCATTCCCCTGGTGCTCAGACAACCCCCTCAAGGCTCCCTGGGGCTCACTACAAATTAAGCAGTTCAGACTTCGTGTCCAAAACCCTCAGTGACTCCCTCCTGTCACTCAGCGCACTCCAGTTTACTGCTCTTGACAGCAACGACCTCTGTACTTCTCTTTGCCTGTTAGCCTCTGTTGACACAGGTCCCACTGCAATTGTATCTATTCCACTCTGGCTTGACCTCTCAGTAACCAGGGAGCAAGATACCCCTGGAGGTGATGTCTCCCTGATTTTTCTGCTATAAGGGTGACAAGAGTCTCCTCTCCAGCTTTATGAGGACAGAATTGGTGGCTGATACCATACAAGAAAACTTTTCTGCACTTAAATAGCCGGACAAAACCACAGGATTCAGTCTGGAGACAAGAAATGAGGGAAGGCTACCAGCAAATGTGTGCTGCAAGGTCAGACCCACACCCACCTGTTCCACTCCAAATTGGAGAATTAAGGCATAGGGAAGAAAGAAAAACAACAACAACAACATTGACATGGATCTGGCCCCAGGTTCCCAAAAGAAGTAATTCAAGGACAAGGTCACCCAATAAGAGATGTCACATTGCCATCTAGTGACGGCATGAACTCAACGCATCAGCAAAGCTCTGCAGCTGGCCTGAGTGTGCTGGGAACCTTCTCAAACCCAGAAACATTCAACACTAATCTGTTTAAACACCAAATGAACCCAGGAACGGAGGGGAGGAGCAAGGTACAGAGAGATCCCAGCTCTGCCTGGCTATGGGGTCAGAAGGCAGGGGCAGATACTTAAGTGGGGATTGTATTCCCTGACAAATTTGCACAATCTGTGTTGTACAAAGGCACATCAGAACTTGCAAGCCCTCTCTACCTGGAACGACAAACTTGCCCCAGCCATCCTGACTTACAGCTCTTAAGCTGTTCCAGGAAGGACAAGGCAGATGAGGAAGGGTTCTGGGTGGCTCTCAGGAAACCAGCTACCTCAGCATCAATCTTACCCAGACATAAATCGGTGCCAGCACACAAAAGAACCCAGAAGCTCCAGGGTGAAACCTTGCATGGACCTGAGAAACACCATAGCTGACAATAATGCAGGTGCACTTACCTATGGGGCAGAAGGAGAACCTTACCTCTCATGTAAGAAAATGTTACATCTCTCAACCCATGGCAGGTTCTGCAAGGATTTGAGTGGCAAATCGAGTTCCTTCGGGAAAGCCTCCTTCAACGGGTAGGAGTTGAAATCAAAAATAAAGATGGTGCTGTGACTGGCTGTGCTCTCTGCCAATGCACCCCTCTGCTGCTGCTTATGTCCTAGACGGAAATAAGAACTGTGGGCTATTGCATCAGGAATCATCCAATAAAAAGAACTATCAAGGATCAGTGCACAGCTGAATGCACCCAGTGACCATGTGCCTACGACCACTCCAAGGTGTCACCCACCTTGAAGCAGCAGGCACCAATTCACACTATCCACTGTGAACACTGGCTGCCAGGGAGATGCTACAGCATGAGAAGGTGGAGTACTGAAGCAGTAAACAACCTGTGATGTGGCAGCGTTCATCAGAGACACTGTGCCGTCCCAGGAGAAGACCAGGGCCTGAAACAGCAAGTTGACACTTAGAAATGGACATAAGAAAGGTGAAAGTATTTCCTGGAAAGGACATGGAATGACATTCAGGACTTCACCTCTTCAACAATGGTGCTGTTTTCTTTGCCTGCTCAGTAGTCATAGGGTCACAGAAGATCAAGAACAGGCTGTGCAGGGAACTTGGACTGGAATTTCTGCAGGCTGGGATTGTGAATGGGCAGCAGTGCAGGTCAGAACTGAATCAGATCCAGAATTCTGCATGGCTGGGTCTGGAAAGCGGCTTTTACTCTTTTTCTCACCATGCCTGAAAACTTTCTGAGGCCACCTGAAAGGTCTGGCTGGATTTGTGCTTGCAACTTCTCCTCACCATGATGCCCTCTCATATTCGACCCCAATGCCTGAAGCTTTGCGCCTGGACCTTCTCACCTTTGCAGATGGACCTGTCCATATGCAGAGGGCCTCCAGTGCCTCCCAACTCACTGCTCAACTAGGGGACATGGGTGCAAGAGTCTACTGAGTAAGATCATAGAAGAGAAATCCTCTGAGAGTTACCAGCTACATACAGGTCTGTAACCGGTGCAGGAAGTCCCCACGCTAAAAATAATTGGAGGCTGGGAAAGGATGTGAAGGCAGCACCATATCTGATCACCCTGTTCTTTATCTTCCAGGCACCCAGTTACAGTCATTACTGGAAACAGAATCCTAGGCCAGATGTACCTGTGTTCTCATCCAGTTCTTAAGAGAGCTGGCAGTAATACTCACTGCACTGGGGAACGCCAGGACAGGCACCACAGCACTGACAGCAAGATTCGGATCTTCAGGCCTGTAAAACAGACTCAGGCTTATGCCACTGTTTTATGTACCTGTCATGTACTGAGAGGCTGTAATAGTGACAACCGTCGTCTGTGGCATGCAGGCTGGCATAAAGTTCCAGCCAAGCACCTTCCCTATGGAGACTAAGCCTCTCTTCTCCTGAGATGGAATCCCCAAGGCCAGCCTCTGTGCATACCTGCCTAGGAACTATGTTGGAGATACAAACCCCTTGCCTGCCATGGAGGCATGAAACCACAGCCTTCGGAGCAGCGGCTTCCCCAAAGCTGACCCTTCTCCTCAAACCAAGGTGACAAATGAACATAAAATTGATAGAAAGAAATGCTTATTCTGACTTCTATGGGGAAGTTATTCTGGCAAGGGCAGAAGAAGTTCAAATGGGAACCTGGCAATAACCAACCTAGCTGAACATCAGCCCTGTGTCAGTGCTACAAGCACTTGTTCTCTAGTGCATAGAAGAACCCAGAAACACCCCTAATTCTGACATAACCATTGGATTTTCACACTGGAACTGGCTCCTAGCAAAACCACACTTGCTGCTGACAGCAGCAAGGTAGAGCTATCTGAGTAAAAGGAGCAGAAAGTTCTCTACCCAACAGAAATCTGTGGCTCCCTGCTGGACCTGACCACTGTGCCACACAGCTGCTTTGGCTGGAGGAAGGTCTGTCAGAAGCTAGCTCACCTGTCTGCCAGCAGCGTGATGCTGGACTTCCCAGCCGTGGGTGTTCTCACCACATAGAAAGAGCTGTCTGTACACAGCACTAGAAGCTGCACAACGGGACAGGCAGGGTCTGTACCGGGGCAAGGTCTCTCATCACTGGCAGCTGCAGAACTCTGCAAGAAGTGGATGCTGCGGATGAGACGTTCCTCTAGAATGGCAGTCACAGACAGTGGGTATCCTGGGGAGGGAGGAAAAAAAAAAATCCAAGACAACAGTTTGGGAAGAAAAAGGAACAGGCAGTTTATCCAAGAAGAGCTTAGCTTGGCTGTGGCCTGCTCAGTAATCCTGATGGCGGAAGATTCTTCTGCCAGGAGGATCCCTGCATCATGGCAGGACAGTAGCAGTGATGGCAGCCTGGACTGTGATGCCGCAACAGCCCCCAAGATGACCCAAGTGTGCAGCGGCCAAGCAGCGACTGTCTCGCAGCCCCAGGGCAGGACAAGCACCAGCACTCGCTGCAGCGGCTCACAGCCCCTGCATTGCTGTGCATGGGAATGGTTCTGCCACAGCTAAGGCGGTCATGCTGCCTTGGCAACTTCTGGCCAAGCATCCCATAAAGAAGTGAGTCCTGATGATTTTCAGATTTGCTTGTAAACTCACTGCCAGTCCCCTGTTCACACCAAGGCAGTCTCAAACTCCTAGGGAATGGAGCAATTTACCCACTGTGATCCCCATACACAGTCTCAAAGGGCAAGCTCACCTAGTTGTGTATCCCAAATAGTTATTGTTGCATCTTCACATGCCAGTGCCAGGTACCTGGAGCAGGAGCTGACAGCCGAGCACACAATTGGAGCTGCACATGGCCACACAACTTCAGGCTTTGGATCAGAATCTAAACAGAAAGACATGAAGAGAGATAACTGTAAGAAGGTGCAGAGCATTCTCTCTCATGGTACCAGCTTCTAGTTTCCCAATAAAACATGCACCATTCTGGGGTCTCCTGCCAGAGTGGCTTCACTAAAAATACTGCCAACCTGTGCAATGTGGAGCCCTACAATCCAGCCTAACCCACAAGATACAGCGCAGCTCTCCTTCCCATTCCTCATTTCCCTGAATCATGAAGATCTGGCTCAATGACAGCCACTGAACACTCCCACTCCCTACAGAGTACTCTGCTAGAGAAAGCAAGACTTTCCTACCCGCTTTATCCTTGAGTGGATGGTTAAGTAAGTAGAAACAGAGACTGTGGCTCCCATCCCAGTGCACACTGATGCCAGCTGGAACATCTGTTGCAGAAAAGGCGACAACAAAAGAGAGAAGACTGGGGACAAAGACAGGAACAATCCAGGACACCACAACACTATTCGAAAACTCTCATTAGTACTCCTTCAGTCTCCCTGATGAGACTTACAGAAACTCTGCTCACACAGCAATAAACTACAACAAACTCTCCCCTTCTGTTATTTTTACCTTACCTATGTGCCCCCTCATCTTTTTTGGTGTTTGAAGGGGGGTTCTCTGTTTTTGTTTGTTTGTTGTTTCTTTGACTCCATGACGGTGATTGACTTACAAATCTCAGGGCTGACATTTTTATCCAGGCTTATGTCCTTGGAGATGGAATTTATATAGTGAACCCAAGCCAGAGCCATTGAGCTCTATCTGCAGTTCAATGTCATACAACAACATGCTTCATAAGTTAACAGCTTTTGGCCCGTTTGGATTACCTGGCTGTACTTTCATTTCTGGTTGCGCCTGTAGGATCTGGCTAGGGAGAAGAAAATGAAAAGTAGCATGTCTGGGGAAAAAAAATTAAAAAAAAAAAAGGTAATAAATATATATATAAAAGGAAGGCCTTAATAAGCACACAGCACTGCAACAAGACCTGGAATGGTTCTATTCTCCATCCCGAAGCCTTGGGATGAAGGAAGCAAAGCTAAGACAGATGCTTCCACCTACACTTGAAAAAGTACCTTGTGTTGAAGTCTCATGGACTGAAACCCTGGTTGGTCCTCCCTCTCACCTGGGGATCTCCTCCTTGTTCTTTCTCTCACTCTCAGCCTCCAGACACTCTGGATAAGTGCTGCAGAAGATTCTTTCCTGCTGCTCCCACTGGGAGTCCTTGATTAGGTGGTTGTAGCCCAAGCCAAGCACGATGCCATCATCCACTTTCTTCAAGGCATCCAAAGGGCTTTTAAAACTACTGCCTGGGTTGGGAACACAAAGGGAAAAGGCACAGCCCTGGAGGAGCAAACACCTTGGAGTGCTCAGCAGCACTTCGACTATCCCTCCTTCACGGTGACACTGTCTTGGAAAGGGACACACTGCATCTTCCTGGTAGAAGTATTTAAACATCAAGAGTATATTCTGTGTGACTTCCCGTATCACTAGCCCATCTTCCAGTATTTGAAGGCAGGGACTAGGACCCAGCTCTCTTTGCCTTTCTGTGGAATTCTCCCTCACAGTGTCCCAGCATGAGGTCTCCTCCCTCCCCATCCTCAGCATTTTCTCATGAATCCAGGCCTCAGAGAGGTGAACTAGGGGTTCAACCTCTGCCCTCTCTGGTGACAACGAAGCCAAGGGTGTACAACACCCACTTCTGAAGTATTTTGTGCTAACAAAGGTGACATACAAGCTGGTCAGATAAGAAGCAACTTCCACTGCAGGATGGCATGTAACTACAGAGACAGGTCAGGAAGGGACCAGGGAGCACATACAGAAACTGCCTGACCTGTTCTGTGGTCATAAGGTCCGCAATTCCTTTGCTTACATGAAGGGGGATGCAGGTTGCAAGCACAGAATCAGTCCTGACCTGTAACGGGTTTGGGTGGCTTCACTTTCAGCAGCAGCACTGGGAGACTCAGCTTTGCATCAGCTTTGATTGCAGACACAGGAGACTCCTGCAACAGAAAAACCTCAGCCCGAGAACTGTATTGTGCTGCTATGTTTTCACCCACTCATGGGTATCAAATGCTTCCTAAAGTAAGTGTATGCAAAGCTTGGCTGTTGGTTGACACAGTCCAGGAGATACTAGTTCTAGGCTCATTCTTTAGGCCAAAACAGAGAAGCTTCAGGGAGGTCACCATTTTCTCAAAAACATGACAAAGGATAACATGCCCAGACACCTCCTGTCTTTGTGCTCTAAATAACCTCCACTTCTGATTCTACTAATCTCTCTGAATTACTCTTGTTGCAGCACAGGCCTGGGTGGGGCACAGCAGGGCTCAGAAAAAAAATAAAAATAAAAATGTAAAAAAAAACCAAAACCACCACCAACAAAAAACCCAAACAAACAAAACCCAAACAAACAAACCCAAAAAATAGAAGAAGCAGGACTAAAGGTTCCAGAGTGCTGCTGGATACAAGAACCAGATTTTACTCCAAAGAGCCCAGGACAGTAGGAGGTCACGTAGATGCTTGGCTAGGAATGGAAAATCCTAACAGGGACTAGCACCAGTGTGGCCCCACAACCACCATCCCACCCACACATGTTGACACTTGGCTAAATAGAAAAGATCTGGCTAAATAATCGACCATGCCCAAGAAGGAAGAGGCAAGAACTTGGGTACTTTACACGGAATCAGCAAAGAGGGAATGCCTGGGTGTCTGGTTTTGGCTTGGCCAAGTTAAGGGGCAAGTTTGCCCTGAAGACAGGGCTGAGAAGCAGGTCCTGCTTAAACGGCCAGGAAAGTCTCTGCTGAGGGAGAAAGGAAGAGTTATGAGGCAGGTATCACAGAGGGTTAGCTGGAGGTGCCTGCGTGTTGAGAGGTACAATCCAGCAGGGTAAAAGCAATGCAGGAGAGGGCTAAGCGCTGACTCAGCATTTAGAATTTCCCCCTAACAGCTCAGGACATTCATTGACGCCAGTTACCATCTCTGCAGAACCATCTCCACGCAGCTCCAGACTTTTCTGCCAAAGAAGCAGAGATGGCAGTGGTTAGTGCCCTGCTCAGGGGGGTTCAGCCGTGACCCCACCAGGCTCCTCTTTTAGACTATCTAACACACGAACCCTGCTTCAGGGTTCGCACTCCTTCACCTTCCCCCAGTGACATCAGGGAGAAGCCCCATGGGAACACCCTCAGACGGGGCCTCCTCAGATGGGGCAACACTGCTGGGAAAGGAGGTGCCAGTTTCAGGGAGCGGCATGAGGAATGTTAGCCCTGGGACCCAGGGAACCTCTCTGGAAAGTCTGTCTTGGGAGGGTAAACATGTCGCAATAACAAAAAGGCCTTATGAAATGTGGGATGGGCGGCTGTAGAGACATATACTCCAGCCCCCTGGGCCAACAGGCTCGTTCAGCCTGTATCTTGCTGTCGCTGCCTGCAGGAGCAAGGCATGGGGAAAGACTTGTAGGCAAAAGGGTATAAGAAAAAATAGCACGGTGGGAGATGGAACTAGTTTGTACCATAGATACGGCAGTTGACCTCCTCCTCCAGCGAGCCAGCCCTGCTGCAGCTCCTGAGCTCTTTTCCATCTCCTTCAGCCAGGAATCCTTAGGCAATCGGTAGATCTCCAGCCAAGCTTTTGTACTGTCTGCATTGGGAAACCATGTTGAGCAATTGGAGATGAGGAGAAAAGGTCTTTCAAGCAAGCAGCCTCTGTTATCTTACATCCTTAAAACAAAATCTGGATATTTTTTGGAATATAAAATCCCTCTGAACTCAATGCAGCTCAACTCTCCTCCCACTTAAGGCTTAACATGCTTGACTGAGACTGATATCTCAGCCTCCAGCTCAAGTCCTCGAGGCCCCACATTCACCAAAGAAATTTCATGAAGTGACTCAGTTAAAGAATTTGAGCTGTAGCCTCTGAGGTAAAGTAGAAAGTGACATAATCTCTGTGCTACATATCTCATTCTCAGCATATTTCCATGCAGATTCCACCAAACATGGGTGCAGAAAACCTGACAGCATCAAAAGGGTTGACAAAGGCAGCTGCCATGAAACAGAAGAATGTTGCAGCAAGGAGTTTGTTGTAGTGTTTTTAAAGACTGTCTCTATGCTGCTTGGTTTATGCCTGCACAGAAAATTCCTCAGGTCTACATCTTTGCAGTGTAAAAGTGAGCCATAGCAAACCAGAAGAACTGAGTTTGGTACTTCTGGAGAAGAGAAACCTGCATTCACTGAGCCTTCTGGGAGCTGGGAACAGCACTGACCAGTTCCAGACAGCTCGCTTTTGGGATCAGCGCCGATCCACACCAGGGCTTTTGGAGGGGACAGGGAGCGACAAGAGCAGCTCTCTAAACTGAAGGAGGGACTGGGAGGGTTAGGAAGAGGATCCCTGGAAACCCAGAACACTTGGAGCATTTTAAAAGCATTGCTGCTGGCCCTTCTGCTCGAACACAACAGCCGTCACCCAACACACCACGTTCCCACACTCGCCTTGCAGCAGGAATCCTGCGTAATCGCCTCCTGGGGACAGCACTACATCCACACAAGTACTTCGCTTGCTGATATCCTCCTATCACAGCAAGATCACAAATTCAGAGAGCTCCGTGGCCTTACACAGCCCACAACAGGGTGAAGGCCACACAGATTGCTGGGAGAACAATAATAAATATTGGGCAGCACTCTTGGAGCGCTGCTGCCCATGACAGAAATTCCTGAGGCTTATTAGTACTCCTCATGATTGATTACTTACCAGCCCGTGCCCAGCATCTTTGGAATTAACTCTGTACTTACCACTTCATTTAGGATTTTAATGAGTCGGAAGTTTTCTTTGTGAAAGCAGAAGAGACAGACAAGCCCTGGAATAGAAATACAAAAGTAACAGCAGTAGGAGAAAAGTTAACAGATAATGGTGCTTTTGGGAGACGGCTGTTACAACATGTGCAGGAGAGTGAACAGGACTACACTTTTTTTCCTGGACTCAAGCAGGAATATCCCACTGTTTTCCAGCACTAAACTTTTGCTGATTTCCTTATGCCAGCACCATGCTGATTTCCTTATGCTCAGTTGTACATAGAGATGGATAAGCCAGTTTGAAAAGTATCTCCAGCAGAATCGAAATGTTTCAGGTGAATCAACAAATTAACCTGTTCACCACAGGGTTGTGCAATTACAGGTGCTGAAACACAGCATGGGCAGGAGGTCATACCTACCAATGGTTCTTTCTGCCTGGTCCAAGGTGTTCTCAAAATTTACTGCACTTCACTCTCAGCTCTGCACCTGCCTCTGCTGCTTCAGAGGGGACACCAAACCCACACCCTCTACTGATCACAAGGCCCTAAGACCATTCTTTCACCCTACAACCTGTAATTTAATGCCCTTTTAGCAGGGCTTTCTAGGAAACCTGTCAGCCATTCTAACGTTCCTCCTGCTTTGGCACTCTTCCATAACACAGCTGTCAACTCTGCATCTCCAGAGCACAGTCATCCCCTGCTAGGTCAAGGAAATCCACATCACACTGACCCATTTCATCCACAGCAAGCAGGATGTGGTGCTCATTCTCCAAATCCAAGGCACGGATAGCACAAATCTCCGTCTTGGCTGCATCCCAAGCACAGACCTCCTCCCAGTTGAACACTGTGAAGGCAGCCAGACCCCCGGACAGACCAACAAAGATGTATTTTCCAGACACTGCCAGGCAATTGGCTCTTCCAGTTACCTACCAAGAAAGGGAAAACATGAGTGTACCCAGCTGCTTCCCCAGCACAGGATACATCAGCCATACTAAGCAATATCCACCAACAGAAAAGGCTGATTTATTCTACAAGGGGAAAAAAAAAAGCGTGAGCTTTCACCATAAAAGCAGGGGAAGGGATCTCATCTCTGTCACGGAGATTGTTCTGTGTTGGGAATGAGGAAGTCTGCTCCAGCCTTCCCCTTCTGATAAACAGAAAGTGCTTTGAAGGCCAAGAACTCAGGAGCACTCAGTCCTCCCATGGTTAATGCAGAGTGATGTGATGTGATGTGATGGGATGCTGAGCAGCTCCAGGCAACTGCAGAACCCCAGCAGACACCAGTGCATCCTCCTGGATACCTCCACATAACGCTGGGGAAGGCAGCGCTGCCCTTCTGCTCACACAGCTCCCGTTAGGGTGTTCACATAACCCAGAGCTGGGTTTGCACATCGATATGCTCCTGACTAATTAACTTCTCCTTGACAGACAAGGGTGGAGCAGCCTGAGGAAAAGAAGGTGAGTTTAGTGCTGTTTAAATTCTGCTTCTCTCTTTTCAGAGAGGTGTGATAGATGGGTGGGAAGCAGAACCTGTCAGACAAGCTTCGAAGCTGCAGCTTTTTCAAGTGAATCAGCGAGATGGTGGTGGATTCTAAGGAAGAGGATGAACAGAAGAATGTAAAATCAATTGAATGGATATTCTCTAGAAAAACTGCTGTGGTGCTTATAGAATCATAGAATCATTTTGGTTGGAAGAGACCTACAGGATCATCAAACACTATCTCTGCTGTGAGGGGCTCTGTACCTGGAATTCAGCTGTAGGAAAGCATTTTGTGGGCTGGACCTTTAGTTTCTCCGCTTCTCGAAGCATCTCCCTTCTCTCAATGATTTCCATAGCATTCTCAAAAACCAGCGTGACCAGTTTGTTGACCATCCTGAAGGGCTGAGGCAACGCATCACGCTCTCGATCGGAATCCTGCAGGAAGAAATCTTCCTCGTCATCCTTTAGCCAGTCCTTTTCAGATGGTGGAGGAATCTCCAGGGGATGCTTCGGGATGCGAACGGCCATGGTCCTGTCCTTCCAGCTGTAGAACACAGCCCAGATGCAGGAATCACGGTAGAAGAACGAAGAATCGTGAGATATCTGCTTTCACGAGGTAACAAGTGAAAAGAAAAAGATGATTAATGATTTCTAAAAGGGAAGGGTGGTACCTTTCAGTACAAATAGCCAGAGCAATTCTGTTCTATATAGCTCATCCCTACTTGCTGCATTGCTTCTGTTACTCAGGGGTTTTGTCCTGCTCTGGGAGCACCAGCCACACAGATACCTGTAGGCTGCCTACAGAAAAAGGGAGCATAAAAGCTTTGGCATGGGTTTGTATAAGAATTATGAAAAGTATTCAAAAATATTAGCTTATTCTTCATTAAAGAAAAATTTAAAAAATAATAAAATTTAAAATAAAATTTTAAAAAAACAACCAAACAAAAAACAAACGAACAAAAAATAAAACCAGCACGTTATTCGACCTGGCTAAAATCCCAACAAATAATTTGCAAAGCAGGTGATTTCCCTGGGAGTTACAAACTTCATTTCCAAGCCACCGGGTCCCTTTCTCAGCCTCCCCCTCTGCGGCGCGGCCGGGGCAGCTGCCGGCGGACCCACCGCCACACGGCGGACCCACCTCCCACCGGAGCCGTGGGACGGGACGGGACGGGACGGGACGGGACGGGACGGGACGGGACGGGACGGGACGGGACGGGACGGGACGGGACGCTCCGAGCGGAACGGCCTCAGCCGCTGCCGGCGGGTCCCGGGCGCCGCGGCCGGGGGAGCCTTTAGCGGGGACACCCGCCCGGTTGTTGACGGTCGCCGTGGCAACGGCCGGAACCGCGCAGCGGAGCGGAGGGTTCCGCCGGCGGGGCGGGGCGGGGCCCGGGCGGTGCGGGGCGGAGCGGCCGCGGTCCCCGCACAGCTCCCTCCGCCGCCGCCATGGAGGGCTTCGTGGACTTCACCAACCGCAGCCAGGGCCGCGCCCAGCTCTTCCGGTGAGTGCGGGGCCAAGCGGCCTCCCCGTGCCGGGCAGCGGCCCCTGGGTGCCGGCTCTTGGGGGACCCCCGTGGGGCGATGGGGCCCGCATTGAGTCCCTCACGCAGCCCCCAGCCGCTTTAGGAACGGTGCCCGGGACCCCGGCGGGCACCAGCCCCCCTCCCCTCGCTGCTCCCCGCTTCGCCCGGTCTCGGCCGCCCCGTCTGCGCTTGTGCCAATTCCCCGCGTGTCACCGGCCCTGGCACTGCCGGGGTGACCGTGAAGACACCCTGTCCTGCTGCTCCCGTTCCTGCGGACTGGCCCCTGTTTCACCCGTGTATCGTTCTCCTCGTTTTTTTTCCGTTGCAGAGCCACTCAGTACACATGCATGTTGCTTAGCTATTTAATAGAGCGTAAGACCAATAAAGAGAAGCTGGTAATGAAACTCAAGCAGTTGGAATCTAGCATGAGCTCTGGCCGGAAAAGTAAGTACCTGGTGTGTAGAGGAATGAGTCCTTCTTGACTTGCTCCTTCCAGCAGAACAGCGCCTGGACTTGCGTTTTCTGTGGTTAACTTACCTTGAGCCACAAAACCTCATTTAGTGTATTCACAAAATTGTCAATAGACCTTGGCTTACCAGGCTAGATAGGGACAAATAGACATTTATGGCTTCCTCAGCCTTCTCTCCTCTCAGGCAATCTGAATTATTGCTGGGAAAACGGAAGAAATAAGTTAAGAGTCAGATGTTGCCGCAGAAATCAAGTTGTCATCCCTGTTCAGGGACGGACCACAAAGTTAGGATGCCAGGCTGGCCTGCTGTGCTCTCGTTAGTCTTTCCAGCTAATGGGTTGAGAGGGCATTAAAGATCTTGATCCCAATAAAATCATCTCTGAAGGACCATCCTTCAATATGGCTTTTTATATCCTACTTTGCGTATTAATTTTCTTTAGCATTTATACCCTACTAAGTCATATACCCTCCATACCCTCCTCACAGTCTAACCACGTGCATCACTTCATTCCATGTCACAGCTGCATGCATTATGGCTATGCTGTTGCTGTGGTTGTATTGCTTGCTTTGGGGTTGATCTTACACCTACTTATCAATTGCTCAATCCTGGAACAACTTCAATATATGAGGCAAAGATTCTAATTTAATGTGTTACCATGGGTTTGTTTTATTATTCCAGTTAACTCCTGAGTATGGTAATTTCCAGCACAGTGGCCAGCTGGTTTATCAGCATAGCCGTAATTCTCTTGCTTCTGCTAAACGTATCTCTAATAGACGTCAGGCCTAAATTCAGGACCCCTGCAGTTCCACTAAGCTAGGCTGCTGCCAACATCTGTCACTGTGACAGTGCAGCAGGTTCTGAAAAGTATTTTGCATAATATTGTGTTAACATTCGCGGGGTGAACCTAAACAGTGCAGCAGATGAAATCAGGCTTCCCATATATTATAGCTTGAGACAGAATATACTGTTTCTTTTTGCAGGGGGTTACGTGTACCTCTGACAAATTGATGGCTGAGGAGGGATTTGGGTCTCAGTGTACTGGGCATGTGAATCACCAGCTCTCACGGAAGCTTAGGAAAAATGTAGCTCCTGGTTGCAGTGGGGTTAGTGCAGCAACATCTGCTCTCCACAGAGTTAAGTGAAGCCCAGTGTAGCGTAAAGCTGAAATTGGAGGCTCTGTTTGTGTCACTTTTTTTGCTGGCACTGACTCGTTCAGGGCCATGGGTGATACCAGTCCAGAGGGCACCCACGTGCTGAGAGGAGAATGGCAAGAGAAGGCTGAAAGTCCTGGCTGTTGACAAAATTCATGTGTAGGTCCTGGGCTGCCGCAGGACAAAACTGAGATCTTTACACCTTTCCTTGCTAATACAAGCTTCTCACACTGTGAGAAGAAAATGCTTGAACATACAAATGCCCAAAGCCTGCTAAGGTTTAGAAAAGTACATGTGGACAGTGATATGCCGAGTTGTCCTTCGTAGGGCTGTCTCTGCGGTAAACACCAAGCCACTCTAACCTTTGTGGGGTTTCTTGCAGTGTTAAGACTGGGCAACATGGTACACGCCTTGGTAGCAGCCAGGAGAACTACACAGCTGCCAGATGTGGTGCCTCGCTTCTGCCTTACGGCCTCCCACCTGACCCGTGCCCTCTACTTCGTCTGCGATGCGGTCCTGTGGCTGAAGAGCGTCGGGCTCCAGCCTGACATCGATAAGCCGAAGTGGCAGAATTGGGCTACCAAGTGTTACTACTTTTCCCTCCTGCTGAATCTAGCCAGGGACTGGTATGAGATCCTCTGGAGGCTGGAACAAGCTCTACAGGAAGAAAAGGCGAAGGATAATTTCTTCTGCGACAAACACGATCAGGAACCAAACTGCGTGAAATGTGATGGTCTGCATGGTTTTCTCCTCCTCCTCTTTCAGATACTCAGAAGGCATCCTCCTTTGCTGCTGGACTTGGTGAAGAACCTCTGTGATCTCTCAGGTCCTTTGGACACGCTAGGGATCTACAAGACCAACCCAGGAGTGATTGGTTTCTGTGGTGTCCTCTCCTCCCTGGTGGGGATCCTCACATTAGCAAGCCCACATCTGAAGCTGAAACAGTGACATGAAAAGAGCTGCATAGTGTGCAGTGGGCCAGCAGCTTTGATCCTGTTATAGGTTTTTATCCTCCGTACAGCACTTTCACAGTAACCTCAAGATTAATTTTGTCCTCCGAATAAGTGAATTCTACCCTTTTCCTTCCCTGTGTCTTTGCAGATGAGTTTGGTGCCACGACATACTCCTTGATGGAGCAGAGATGGGACAAGGCAGAATAATATTTCACAAACAGAAACGAGACTTGGAACATGCAAGATAAGGAAATATTGATGTTCCTATGTTTTAATTCAGGGTTGTGAAATAGCTGCATAAGCAACTGCAATAGGTATATGACTCATAACTAATTGTATTTACACTGGAAAGCTGGAATTCACCAATCAAAGGTTCCTACAGTCAGGTTTTCTATAGTGGGCTCAGGCAGGTTAGGAGCTGTGGTTAAAATGTACTGAACAAGTACGAGTGCTCCGATGGGTTTGGGTCACTGGATCCTGTTATCTGTAGGCAGTGCTTTGAATACAGCGTGATGATAAGAGTGGTGTGACCTGACCTTCCGATGATCTCTGTAACCAGCACTGGTGACGCTGGACCTGTAGTCCAGTGAGTGCCAACTCGTGTCCCAGGAAATCAGCACTTTCCTCTTTTCCTTCGATAATGTGAGCCAAGGACTGTTTGCCACCCGCTCTGACTTCTCCAGCCGGCCGTGGCTGAGGGCTTTGGTGAAGGACAGAGTGTGGGAGAAGCTTGTCTGGGTGCTGACGATGCTGTGATTTGTAGGGAACTGGGATTCCAGAGCTGTGAATCTGGAATCACTCACAAGCACTAAATTTCCCATTTCACACGCACCTTAACTCCCAAACCCCTGTGATTCCAAGTGCAACAATTTTCCATTAATCGTATTGTGACTAGGAGCGTATTTTGCTGTTTTAATTTTACGTGAAAAATTCCAGTATAATAAGGAGCTTTAGAACCTGCGGTTAAGGAGAGGAGCCTGTCTCAGAGCTCGTCAAGTAAGAAAAACTGCAAGGGTGTGTTTCTAGTTGTGTAAGCTCTGGCGAGAAGGGAATGGAGTTGATCATGATAATATCAGAATCCTCTGTGAGAAGAAAAGCTTATTACTGGACTTGGGCATTCATGGTTTAGATTTTCTTATCTGGTCCTGCCTACCCTTCCCTCCCATGACCACAAGATTTCTTGTGTGTTCCCTCACTGGCTGAATGGGTTCTACCATTTGAAAATGCCTTGTGTTTGCCCTGCGACTGCATTTTTGCTCATCACCTCGCTGGGAATGATTGCCTGGCAGTGTAATCTAGCTCAAAGGAGAAATGCTGTGTCCAGCTGTCGAACAGTTACATGGCATGCAGTCTTTCTTGCTCCTGACTTTGCAAAGTGCCAGTTCTGACACCATCTGAGAAAAAATTTGCACATTATATGAGGGTTAAAATTATAATTTTTCTTCATCAGAGTTAGGCCTGTGTGTTCTGCTACTTTCTGGTGCAAGGGCTCCTTGTTTGATCTGTCAGACAGTATGAGCAGAGACTGCTCTAACCTGGACCAAGGTACTCTCTTATTATTTCTGATAGTGTCTGAAAACAAAAAAAGTTAAAAGGTGCTGCTCTCCATTATTAAAAGGAGAAGGCTGTGGAACTGAGTAGGCATGGTAAGGCAGTGCCCCAGTTTACCTTAAATCATTGTGGTCAGGCTTGGAATTATTTCTAGTTTGAATCTGAAGTGTTTGCCTGCCAGTGAAGTGTTTGAAAAAAAGATGTTGCTGGGCAGGCTGATTAAGTGTGCTTGAAGACCAAATGTGGCCTGCAGCAGCTCTTCTTTTTAATGCAGAAATAAATACCATTGAATGTAGAGCATACTGGCAGTTCAGACTGTGGTGGAGCATTACATATGGGATGTGTTGTCTTCGGGGGCTTCCTCTCCTCTTTAACAATGGAGTTGTTTTATTTCTTTACTCCATTTGCCTTCGAGCTCCTGGAAATGCAGGGCCCATCCCTCCCTTGGTCAGATTTGGTCATTATCCCTGTGTGCAGCAACACCTGTAAGGAAGGAACAGGAGTCTTGATGATCTGGCAGCAGAGGTTTGGCCACCCTTTGTCTACAGAATTTCATCTTCTTGCAAAAAAAATGCATTTTTAATTCCTCTCAGGGATGCTCTCAGATACAAAATACTTCTTTCACTGGTTTGCGAGCTGATTTATCTTTTTCCCTTGTAGTTTGTAGGTAAAGGGAAATGCATTAACACACTGATGTGGCCTCTAGCCAGATACACCTCCCTGTGCACTGCGGAGGGAGAAGGGTGTTTTTACCCTTGTGCCAGGCAAACACTGTGCAAAGCCATGAGCCGGGCTTTGATGTTTCTCCTGATGTGGATTAACAAGTACGGACTTAACCTGGGAGATGGGGCAGTGAATTTTCACCCTGTCTCAGCCTTACCTGTCCCTTTCTACATGACTTGGGTTGGAGCGTACAGGAGTAGCTCTCTTTACTGGATGTTAAGCACTAATATTTGCCTTCTGCTCCCCAGCTGGAGGCTAGCAATTTAACGTTCTTTAATGTAATGACTGAAGCCATAGAATCGTGATCAAATGGAGAAAATCCTTTTAGTGCCTTATTTTTATTTTTTTTTGTATCTGTTTCTAATACAGCGGTTGGAATACAGTTGTTTGAACAGAAGAAATAAACTGAGATGAGCGTGACACTGTGTCTGTCTGTGTAACTTAGAAGGTGGGAAAAAGATGCAGAAGAAGGAATCCTCCTTCCCATCTCCGGCTTTTCTGAAGGGAGGAATGGAGTCAGGATAACCATTAAAGCCAAGCTTACTGTTAGTTCCTATCCACTGCAAGAGCCTTGCGGACTTGGAAGCTTCAAAATGTCAGTTCCTGAGCAATACATAAAGCATTGCATTCAGCAATGATTTAGCAAGGGTTTCCTTCTGAATTACTGGTCTCATGCACATTTTGTAACTGAAACAATTAACAGTAGAGTGGTCTGTGTGAGATGTGCAAAGTAATCTTCTACTCTGCTTACAGCCAAGGCCTTCCTAGTGTTAATACCGTGCTTGGCATGACATTTCAAGAAGTGCGTGAGCCATTTGGGATTCCCAGGTGAGGGGCAAGAACAATCAAAGGTCTAAAAACCAACATCTCCAGGGAGGGACTGAATGAACCAGTTCTGTAGAAGAAAGGTGCCTGGGGGAGGGTGAGATATCTCCCGGTGTCTACAAGGTTGACTGCTGAGAGGAAGGCAATAAATCAGTCTATAAATCCATCCAAGAGGTAATACTTTTATATTGCAGCAAAGGAAAATTAAGTCATGCAAATGACCTTTTTTTGAACTGTAAGTAAAATAAAAGACTGAGTGGATTCCCCAGGAAGGCAGTCCTTAAAAAGAAACTGGGCAGACATCTGCCAGCAGTGGTTTAGGGAGTGCTGATCCTGCCATAGGCCACAGAAATTAATTAGTTATCTCTCCAGCTCCCTCCCAGACCTGAGTGTAAAGGTACCTTGCAGGGCTTTGGGGATCTAGCTCATCCCCTCGGAATGGTATATTAATGGCTATGGAGCAGACTGCAGAGATAAGGGTGTAAAATGCTTCCCCGCACCAGCTGACCCAGCGAGCTCTAAGTGTTGCCTGCAGAGACACAGAAAGTATTTCTGGTGTGGGGTGGAGGCAGCGGTACCTTTGCGCTGCAGAGCTGGGGGCTGGCACAGCCTTTGCCCCAGGGGGAAGGGAGGGATGAGCGGAGACGTCAGTAGGGCAAAGGCTCTGTTTTCTGTCGATCCCAACTCCTGCCAAGGCAGAGGAAAGGTTGGCATGCCCCCTGCACTCCAGCACAGCCAGCGCGACTGGAAAAAGTGTGGGTGCCAAGAGAGCAAACTTTAGAGCAGGCTGCTGCCCTTTGTCCTGCTGTCTGGAGAGCAGTGACCCACCCCACCGCGGGCTGGGGACAGCCCAGGGCATCCACGTCTGCTGTACCCAGCTAGCGAGGTGGGTCTGTGAGCTTTGCAGAGCCTGGGGCTGGAAGTGAACTCTGGGATTTCGGGGAGGAAAGGGGGTATTTTCTTCCTGTGTGTGCCTTTCCCACATCCCTGAGATGTCTCCCACCCCCAGGTATGAGCAGCGCAGCCAGGAGCAGGGAGCCATGCAGACACATGGGTGCACACCTCCACGTCCTGCACGGGGACATCCGGCAGTTGTGGGTGTTCAAGGGCTCGGCTCTGCTGCCTGGGCCTCCCCGATGCTGAGCTGCAGCCGAGGGTCTCCCTGCCCCATGTCGGGGGGCCCAGGACACCAGCAGCCCTGTGCCAGCAGGCTGCCTGCGTCCCTCCTCTGCCCTGATCCCCTCAGTTATTCCTTTATCCTCTGACATTTGTCCTCTTGTCACTATGTTGTCCTGATCTGATCAGTGTGGCTCTTCCTTGATCACTTGTGAGGCCACATTTGGGGACCTGTGTCCTGTTTTGGCCCCACCAGCACAGGTGAGATCTTGACTAGCAGAGGATTGTTAAGAGGGTAAGACGTTTAGGGGCACGGAGGAAACGCTGTACCAGCACAGACTGGGGCACAAACTCTGCTCAGAGGTGCACAGAGCGAGGCTAAGAGATGGCAAGCACAAATTGCAACAGAGGAAATTCCAGTCAGATGTAAGGAGAAAGTGGTTTACCTTGAGCATGATTAGTGCTAGAGCTATACCCCAGAGAGGTGGGAATCTTATCCTTGGAGATTTTTCAAGACTGGACAAGACCTTGAGCAGCCTGATCTAGCTTTGAGGGTAGCCCTGCTTCGAGTGAGAGTCGGATGCGGTGACATCCAGATCACTTCCAGCATGACTTTTTCCTCCATTTCTGTCTCCTCCAAATGCCTGGAGCTTTCCTCATACACTGTGTGCCCTGACGCTCAGCTAAAAGCCTCCTTGCCAAAATCCTCGGTGAATTCTCCTAGAAATTGCAGACCTGGCCAAACTAGATTATTCTATGCAGGATGTGTCCCCCATGTCTACCTTCTGCTCCGTGTGCTTAGCAAACTCTCCTGGGGAGAAACTATGTTCCTGGTGTTGCGTTTCCCAACAAGACAGGATCCTGGTCCAGCACAGGGGATCACAGGGGCTACAGAAATGCAGGAAGGTTTTAGTCTCTTGGGAAACCCTGCCTGGCTCTTCACCTTCTCCCTGGCTGCCTGTGATCTGTTGCTTTTGAGGTGGTGAGGTCCAAGGGCAGCCTCTTTTCACCTTTTCCTCATGCAGAAGATTAAACCCTGGAGCATCCCAGCTGCACCACAGCTTCTGGGCTCAGCAGGGCAGACAACGAAGGGGGATTTCTGCCGTCATCTGTTCCGAATTATGGTGGCTTCTTGGCCAGTTTCCACCACAGCCCGCCAGCTCCCAAACCTGCGCAACTGGGAGGTGGGGCCTCGTGGTGGTAGTGGCCGAGGCACCGGGCATCGCTCACAGAGGGCCTGGGCAAGGGGACAGAGCAGCCACCACCCTCTGCTCCTGCTCTGCTGGGGACAAGGTGAGTAGCCTGTCCCCACTGGGGCTCTGGGGACCGGGGGGCTGTGAGAGCAGGGATCACCTGCTTTCTCTAAATCTCCTGAATTTCACCTGTGGCTAAGAAAAGGGGGTGTGTGCCAGGGCTGGGAGCTGGAGCTGTGCTGTCAGCTGTCACCCAGCTGGGACTGGTGGAGAAAGGTGTTCTGCAGCGCTCACATCCAGCTGGGGCTGCACCGGGGTGGGCACTGGTGTTGTGAGCAGCAGAGCTTGGGGAGGGGATGCAGGCCATGGCTGGGCAGCTCACCACATCCCTACCCACGGCTCCTCTCTCTGCTCCTGTCCTGCCTTTGTAGCCCTTCTCATCCTGCACCTCTCATCCTCCACTTCTCATCCTGCACCTCTCATCCTTCACTTCTCATCCTGACCTCTCATCCTGCACTTCTCATCTGTCACCTCTCATCCTGACCTCTCATCCTGTGCTTCTCATCCTGCACTTCCCATCCTGCATCTCTCAGCCTGGCTCCCATGCACATCTATAGTATCCTGGTTACTCCGAGTTTGCTGTACAGCTCTGCCAGTGCTCTTTATCCTGCCTTGCACTGTAGCTCCTCAAAACTATCAATAGGTGCCTCTCAACTAATTCTTTGCATTTTTGGGTGTTAAGACACACTAGCAGGGGAGGGCTGTGTGGAGTCATTGGTTCTACAGCTTAACTGGTAAAAAGTCAAGCGTTAGGCAATGCCACATCCATTGCACCCACAGGAGCTGTGTGTCTCAGCCCAGCTCCCGGCCCTTCCATGCTCAGGGGGTGCAGGAGTGAGGGGGGAGCCCAGCGCTGCCTTCGCCATGGGTTCTGCAGCTCCCAACTTTTCTTTGCAGGAGGACGTGTCACGATGACAGCAAAGCAGACTCAGTCTCTGCAGAATGGAAGTGCCAAGGTGGGTGCGGGGAGAGAGAGAGAGGGGAGGGCTGAGGTGTGCCCAGGGGGCCAGGGAGCCTGTACAGGCTCTGGCGGGGGAATCCTTTTTGAGGTCTGTGTCCCTTGGTTGTTACAGTGGTGGCAGGACAGAGGGCCACATAGGGAAAATGGACTTTGCTGGTCCCAGGCCAGGAGCAAGGGCTGGGGCAGATGGAAGAGGCAGCAGAGCAGGGTGGAAAGCCAGAGGAAGAACCTGGATGGTCGGGCTTGCGAGATGGGGGTAGTGGGAACCACCACTTCTCCAACATTGCCTGTGGTGTCCCTGCTTCCGCAGTGGCAGCAGCCAGCCTGGTTGTCCATGGCTGTGCCATATGCAACGTAGCTGGGAGACCCTCAGTGGGGTCTGAGAAATGCCTTCCTCCTCCTCCAGCATGAGCTGAGGTCCTCTGTGGTAGCTGCAACACACCAAATGCCACCGGTGTGTGGGTGGTGGGGTGTTCCTTGGGGAAGGTCTGTTGGCCGATCAATGTCCATCTGCCGTGTGCAGGAGAACGTGCTGCAGAGGGTCCTGCAGCTGCCAGTGGTGAGCTCGACCTGCGAAAGCCTCCAGCGGACCTACACCAGCACCAAGGAAGCCCACCCGCTCATGGCCTCGGTGTGCGAGGTCTACGAGCGGGGGGTGCAGGGCGCCGGCGCCTTGGCCATGTGGAGCGTGGAGCCCGTGGTGCGCAGGCTGGAGCCTCAGTGTGAGTCCACCCACCAGAGCCTCCCTTGGTGGGACCCCCGGCACAGCCCGGGAGCTTTTCTCACCAACCCGCCTCCATGCTTTCGCCCAAGGCAGTTGCCGTGGCTAACAACCTGGCGTGCCGGGGCTTAGACCACCTGGAGGAGAAGATCCCTGCCCTCCAGTACCCTGTCGACAAGGTAAGTCACAGGTGGGACAGTCTGGGACCCCCTGGCCCCTCTGCAGAGCCCACAGCACGTCTTATCTGGGCTTGTTTCTGACGGTGATGGGCAGCACCTCCAAGCAGGGGCTCCTGCAATCCAGGGGATGGTTGGGGTGCTACTAAATATAGGTCAACAGCATCCTATATCCCACGCCTGCCAGCTAACTCCAGCCCCCTCTTGTGGCTGTGTGCTAGCATGGCCATGGCCGGTGTCCCCGTGGTCCCTCCAGTTGTCCCATTCCACCCCAAGCACACTGGCAGCCTTATTCTCCACCTCTTCATCCACAGCTCGCATCCGAACTGAAGGACACCATCTCCTCCCCCTTCCAAAGTGCCAAAAGCACCATTGGCAACTCCGTGGATAAGATCAAGGAGCTGGCGGCAGAAGGCTACGAGGCCACCAAGAACACCGTGGAGACAACAGCAAAGTACACGAGGAGGAACTCGGTGAGCCAGATGGCAGCTGCGGGGGTCGACACGGCCCTGGGAGGGCTGGAGAAGCTGGTGGAGTACCTGCTGCCGGAGGAGGATGAAGAAGCAGGTAGTCCTGACACCCAAATCCCATCTGAAGGTGTGTGGGGAGGGCTGGCCACATGTGGGGTGGCCCCTCGCTCACGGGGTGCACATGGCAGGAGGAAGCCCCTGGATTTTGGCACAGGGCTGCTTAGGAGGGTTGTCCCACTGGGACATAATCCCCCACTGCTCTTCTGTCTGTGCTCTTCTGCCTTTAGATCAGAAGCCCAAAGAGAAGCGTGGGTCGGCAGCCAAGGTCTCCCAGAAGCAGCCCAGTGCTCCCAGTGCTCCCAGTGCTCCCAGCACCCTGGACCGCATAAGTACCCTGGTTAGCACTGCTTCCCACCGCGCTTACCAGCAAACCACCCACGGCCTCCAGCGTGCCAAAGCCAAAGGGCAGGAGCTGGCCATCTTGATCCCCATCGTGGTGAGTGACAAAACCTCCTCTCCTGGGTCCCTGCTCCCTCCCTCTTTTGGGCCAATTTTGCTTTTGGATGAGATATTTCAGGCTCCTTGGAGCCCATCTGAGAGCAGAGCGGTGGGCAATGCTGGTGTACCCGCTCAGCAGGACAAGCCGGGGCTGGCAGTTCCCATGGCACGTTCACACACTGCCTTGTATCATGTTACAAGGATGAGTTATTTTTAGCCGTGTCCCGATGTATATTGTTGATTTATAGCCTTACCATAACATCCTCCCTGAAGGAGGAAGCCCCTCCAGGGGCCCGGAGGGAACGGGGAGAAGGAGGCACCTCTCCTCTCCCACCCAGCACTGTGGTGGGAACCCCATCCATGTCCTGTGCCAAAATCCCAGAGCTCCCAGCTGCCCTCAGGATTTCTTCCCACGTACAAGGAAGCAAACCCCTCTGCTCCCTGGGCACCCCAGGGCCCCTGTGGGACACCCGGGATGAGCAGGATGGGGCAGATGGGACCTGCCAGCTCCCCCCAGCAGTGGCTTTTTGTTCCCCTCCCAGGGCAGCCTGGCCAAGCCGAGCATGCCCGAGGCGCCGCGGGGCCACGGTGATGGGGAGAGCACCAGGGCCGGATGGATGAGCCGGCGGCAGAGCAAGGTACAGGAGCAGAAGCAGGAGAAGGTGGGGAAGAAAGATGACAACCACTCAAAGGAGGTATGGAGAAAAAGGGGGGCAGTGGGCCTGGGGTGCCCCCAAGCATACTCCTCCCCACATACCATGTTGGCATAGGGGATGTTCCACCACAACCTTGGGGACCAGGCTCCCATCCCTTCTGAATCTTGGAGGAGGTGAGGGGGGGTAGCAGGGGGAGTGTGCACAACCCCATTCCCTGATCTCCCAAAACTGGGGGCTGTTGGCAGCCTCTGTGCCGGGTACAGTCATACTGGCTTGCATATTCCAGGCTCCTTGGCTGCTGTGGGGTCTCAGCACTGCATGCCCCACGTAGCCCCTGAACACTCCTGAAAAATCCCTGCTCCATGGTCCCAGCAGCAAAAGGCGTTGGGAGCTGGTGGGGCTGGGAACTGTCCCCAGCAGCAGCTCCACTGGGACGCGGGGACGGGAAGCAGCAGGTCGGGGTCGATGCCCTTTGCCTCTGCGTGCAGCGGAAGCGCAGCTGGGGATGGGGGTTCCCTGGAGGCCTGGGAGTATGGGGGGGATGGAGAAGAGCGACCCTGCTGCAAAGGGCCACGGTGGCTTTTGCAAGCAGCGAGCTGAAAGACTCCAGGTTTCGGGTTGCAGAGGGGATGGGGAGCCCAGTGCCAGCCCTGTCCTGCCTGGAGGGGCTGGCGGGGCCAGGGCCAGCTCACGGTGTCTCTCAGCAGGCAGAGGACAGCCCTGGGCTGGTGGGCAGCGTGGCTCATAACCTGCAAAATGCCTGTGCCTCCGGCATCTCCAGCGTGAAGAAGGTCCCGGCTGTGGCCTGGGATGCAGCAGAGGGGTTGATCCTCTTCACCCCCCGCCGGCTGTCCAAGGCCATGGAGACAGTGGATGCTCTCGGGGGCACCCTTGTCAGTGCCCCCAAGCATCTCCTGGGCACTCTGTACAGCTACGTGCCGGTGAGTTTGTCCCCAGTCAGGTTCCATCCATCTCCAACAAACCCCACTTTACCCAACCTCCTCCCGTGGGCCAGGTGGTGCCAGGAGGTACCAGAGCGCAGAGATGTGGTGCTCTTGGGACACCTTAGTCCCACCCTCCTCCTGAGCATCTCCCAAGCCGTGACAGCAAGTCCTCCCCATAGAGCTGACAGGTCAACCAGTGGTGGCATCTCCATATGGTTCATGCCTAAGCTGGGATGCAACCACAAATTCCTGGGAAAGCGAAAGTTCAGGATGAGACCTTCCTTCCACACACTTTCCTTCCCTTCACCCCACTGCTCCCCCAGGACCATTTCTGCACTGCAGCTGCCCAAGAGTCCCTCTGCTGGGGACCAGACTGGCCTGTCCCGCAGTCCTTGCAGTTTTAGGGGGGCTGTGCAGCAGAGGGAGGGCAGAGGCCGGCCGGGCGCTCATCCCAGCCCTCAGCTCCGCAGGCAGTCGGTGAAGGAGGAGGAGGCAGCTGGGAGCAGCAAACCCAGCCCGGAGACGGAGCAGAAGGAGGAGGACACCAAGCCTGACAGCCCCTCCACCGAGGACAAATCCCAGCTGAGGGGTGATTGGCGGCTGTACCGCGGCCATCACCCCCTCTCCTTCCTGGGGCTCGAGGACCCCCTTTTCCTGCGGCACAACCTCTACCGCAGCCCGGCCTTCGAGCCCGAGTGCCCCCTCCCGCGGAAATCCGCCTTCACCCCCTACAACAGGCGGGTGAGCGAGGGCTCCTACCGCTTCAGCCCTGAGGCCATGTACAGCCGGGCTTACTACACCAACCTCTACAGCCCGGCCTTCAAGAAGGACTGAGCCCCGGGGAGGATTAGCACAGCCCAGACCCCCTCTAAGCCCCCCTAGCACGCTTTGCTCGGGCCCCCACCAGCTGCCCACACGCACCCCTGTACCAGGACAGGAGCTCAAACTGGTAGACTTGCCATGGGATGTCTTCTTCTGGAGAGCATCGGGGCCAGGACAGGGGAATAAAGGCAGCCAAAAGCCCTGTTGGTGGAAGGAGAAGGTAGAGGGAGGTGGGACCAGAAGTGACCAGAAAGGCAAAGGAGATGTGGAAAGAATGGTGAGACCAGAAAAAAGGGACCAAACAGGCCTGGTACTAGGCTATCCTGGTCCCTCTTGAACAGATAGCCTGGACTTAGATGGGCTTCATGCTGAGAACAGTGCTGAGACAGAGCAGGGAGGTCAGCAAAGCCACCAGACATCACCACAGCAAGCACGGGTCCCCATCCTTCCTCCCTCCGTCCCCCCTCGCAGTCCCATCCCTGGCCACAGATTGCTCCCCCGTGGACGAGCTGAAGGTCCCCACTGAGCAGCAGGACTCACAAGTTGGAAAGCCCTGGGCACCCACCCCCAGCTGATGGTGGGACGGGTGGTGGGGTCAGGAAGAAGACGGGTGAGAACAAGTGGAGCTCCTGGAGCCCCCCTCTCCCACAGGACAGCCTGGCTTCCCGCAGCACCTTGTTGTAACTGCTGCAATAACAAATAAACCTTCCCAACCAGCTACTCACCTGGTCTGCTTGGCTGCTCTAGGACCAAAAGGAGGGAGCAGAGCGGGGCAAGACACCCAAATCAGGGCCAAGGGAGTGGGTATGGGAAACATATCCTCAGGTCACTGCTGCAGGGATGGTGGGGGCTTGTGCCAGCACAATACGTGTCTTTTCCCATGCTCTGAGTACAAATTCACAGCTGTGAGGAGCTGGGGACCTCCTGCCAAAGATGATTTATTGCATTTCCAGAACAGAGCAGAGAAATCACTGTCTGTACTGCACACACATGCCCAACATGCTGCTTTCCCAGGCGAATCAGGGGAAGGGTTTGGGGACAGGCAGGGAAAATCCTCCCAGCAGCACAAGGGTTCGGCAGTGAGCCTGGAGACCCCTTCCCCACCTCGTCTCCTCCCCGGGCACAGACAGCCCTGCAGGAGCGGCTTGGGAAGGCGGACGGTGCAAGCCCCATCCTGGGAACCAGCCACGCGCCTGGATTTTCCCAGGCAGGGCCCGTATGACACTTGCACAAAGGAAACTGCTGTGATCACTGAAAGGCTGTGGGCGAAAGAACCACGAGCAGGGCAGTTCAAAAGCAAAGTGGGTGGGATGGGAGGCGTCAGCCCTCACCGAGGTCCTCTGGAGTCAGCTGGTGCGGCTCCCTGGCTGAGAAACCCCCGCCTTGCCAGCTCACGGGTGCTCCAGGGTTACCAGCGAGAAGACAGGAATAAGGATCCAGGGTAGGAGCAGGGGCACAGGGAGCCAGGTGACTGAGCAGAAGCAGCATGTCCTCCCTGCTCATCGACAATCCGGGCAGCTCCCACCAAAGGAGCTGGGGATGATGCTGCCTGGAGCAGTGGCAAAAACCACCTGGTGGTTTCCAGCTCTGAAGGATGGAAGGAGAAAGCAGAAGGCAATTAAAAAGCTGGTATAGCAAAGAGCAGAGACTCTGTGCTATCATGGAGCCAAGAGGAAGGCACTACAGCCCTCAGCTGCACTGGCTGTGTATGGCAGAAGACCCAGATCCCGACGTTAGGAGGACAACAAGGAACCCATTGTACTTATGGAAATACACACTATCTCCATGGGCATTCAGGGAGGAGGCTTGGTCCAGCCAGTCACTGCAGAGAGAAGCAACACCCACGCCATAGGTCAGAGTGAATCCGTTCGCTTACGGGCAAACACAGCCGACACGGTCTTGACGATGCCACGAATCCCCGTCCCTTTTTTCAGTGCCAGTTTGGTATCAGGGATGCGCTCAGCCAGTCCGTGGAAGACCATGAGGGCCCCATGATAAGCTTCGGCTGCAGAGACCTCATAGAAACCACAGTCTAAAGAGAGGGCCAGCAGCCGACCCTCCTCGCTGGACACCACCCGTTGGTGGTGCAGGTCCCGTTTGTTGCCCACAATGATGATGGGCACCTTCTCCTGGCTCTGCCCCTCCTTGGCCGCCTTGATGAACTGGATTTTGAGGGGTAGGATGTTGAAGCTTGCGCGGTCGCAGATGCTGTAGACCAGGACAAAGCAGTCTGCCCACTGGATTCGCTTCTCCTCCGAGGAACCCTCTTCTGCCTGCTCCTGGGGATGGAGAAAAGGAAGGGTTTTTTATCGAGCTCCCTCCTTTCATACCTGCCTGCTAGCACAGGGTGCTGTAATCTTCAATCCAGGCTGACAACACTCGTGCTTCAGCCCCAATGTCCTCAGTCAGAGGACCACGGGCTATGGTGGCTCTTGCTACCCTGTCAGCAAGGCTGCTGCAGGCAAGGGTTTAGTTACCTGCAGACCACCTGACATGAGAGTTTTGCCTATGTCTATGGTTCCCTCCTATGCAACTTTTAGTAGATCTCTTTTTTCTCCCCAGAGTGAAAACAAGGGATGGAAGAGGAGCCCTCTCACCTGGGAACTGGGCACATCCCAGATGTGGAAGAGAATCTCTCGGCCATCCACAGTCAGGTTGTGGCTGTAAATGAATTCTGCCAAGAAAATGAGAAAAATCATCATCCTCATGGACCCAAAAGAGAGCTCATTCAACCCAGGTCTTCTCCTCATGGGGACAAACCTGTCATGTCCACCCTGGTAGACCATGCTCTACAAGGCAAGGTCTGCAGTCTCTTTTCACACAGCAACACCCATGCAGCGCGTGGTGGCCTCCAGGGCTGTCACCACCCCAGCGTGTAGTCCCCAGGACCTTTTGCACCCCAAAGAGATGAGTCACTGAACAAATACAACCATTGAGCTCCCCAGGAGCAAGCAAAGGCTCTGGAAAAAGGCAGAAAAGGATGGAAAGTAATGAAATCCCACAGGCAGGAGCCGGCTCACCTCCTAACCCCCGTCCCTAATGGGAACCACCTGGCCCTGGCCTGGCACTCACCCATGTCTCCGTACTCCCCGATAAAGCGCCGGGTGAGGAAACGCACAGTCAGAGCTGCAGAGGGGAGAATAAGCATCATCAGAATAACCCTAAACCTGAAGGATTTACATTTTTTAATCCAGAGCAGAGTCAGGCACCATCTCCCTATTAACTCCCTGTCTGCGAGCAGAGCAGAGGCACAGCACGAACCAGAGCATCAGCAAACCGCAGCTTAGCAAAAAATACCTTCCCCAGCCGCTCGCCTGCTGCCTGCGAGGTTTGCTGAGCTTCCCCACCTCAAATCACCATCCTACCAGAAAGCTGAGCCTCATCTCACCAGCTCGCTCCACGGGGCTGTTCTCTGCAGTTTGTTCTCCAAACACTGCTGCAGTTTTCAGCCTTTTTGGGGGGAGAAAACTGGGTCTCCCTGCCTGGGAACCCCCTGCTCCCAGCCCACAGTTGGTTCTTACCTGATTTCCCCACGTTGTCCGCTCCCATAACGAGGACATTTGCTTCCATCTTCAGGGTGGTGGGACCGGGCATCTCCATGAGGGCAGGGTGGTCAGGGGTGAAGCTGGCGCTGCGGCGCAGCGGGAGCCGGAGCCCCATGCCGAGCGCAGCCATGACTTGCCAGTGGTCCCGGCGGCGTGTGTCACTCCTCTCCGCACAGCCGAGGAGCCGGCGCTTCCCACGGCACCCAGGGGACCGGCGAGGGCCATCCCCCTCCCCGCGGCTGCAGGGGCGGTGCAGTGGGAGCTGCAGGCGGCCAGATGAAGAACTCTGTTATCACTCAGATCATCCCAAATATACGTCAGTGCCCGGAGCAGGCCCCACCATCCCCCAGCGTGGTAGCCAGCCGGGAAGCACCGGTTGTCTGCACCAGTTGCTCTGCAAACAATGTCCCAGCCGGTTGGCCACATCATCACATCAGGGGCATTGTCCCTTGGCAGGGCCACGCAGCCCCTTGTCCCTTCCCTGTGACAACTGCAGGGCTGTCTGCGAGGGGTGGTGGTGCATCTCAGGAGTGATGCAGTGTTATCTCACAAGGGATGGAGTGTCTCACAAGTGGTGGAGTGTTGTCTCACAAGTGATGGAGCACCGTGCAAGCGATGGAGTGTTGTCAAACAAGCGATGGAGCATCTCAGGAGCGATGGAGTGTGTCATTAGCGACCGAGCGTTGTTTCACAAGTGATGGAGCATCTCAAGAGCAATGCAGCATTGTCTGACAAGTGATGGAGCATTCCACAAGTGATGGAGCATCGTCATACAAGTGAGGGAGAATCTCACAAGTGATGGAGTATCTCAAAAGCAACGGAGCATTGTCTCGCAAGCGATGGAGCATCTCACCAGTGATGGAGCGTGTCATTAGTGACCAAGCGTTGTCTCACAAGGGATGAAGCATCTCAAGAGCAACACGGCGTTGTCTGACAAGTGACGGAGAATCTCAAAAACGACGGAGCACGCCACTAGTGACCGAGCGCTGTCTCACGAATGATGGAGCACCCACCCCTTAACCCCCGCAGCCCACCCGTGTCCGCAGCCGCCACCCCAACCCCACCGCGCACCCGCCCGTCCCCTCCCGGGCTGTTTCCTCCCTGCTCCGCCGAGCCCCCCTCTCCGCCTCCGCTCCCCGGGGTCGCCGGGGCTGCGCTGGCCGCTCCCCCTCCGCGGCGCCGGGCGGAGCCGCCTGACGCCATCGCTGCGCGCCGGGCCGGGCCCATCGCGCTGCCGGGGCC
>VWYH01009010.1:1665523-1740101 GCA_013399365.1 Pampusana beccarii
GCCAGCATCCCGGTCCTGCCAGCATCCCGGTCCCGCCAGCATCCCGGTCCCACCGGCGTCCCGGTCCCACCGGCATCCCCACCCTCCTCTGCTCTCCCCAGCAGCCCACCGCTGCCACATCACCATATCCCTCCATTTCAAGCCGCCACCGTCCCAGCCATCGCTCCCAACCCACCAGCCTCACCGATGCTGCCATCCCCACCCTTCTCACCAGCTTTGCTCTCTCCATCCAAACCCACCAACATCACCATCCCAAACGTTTCTTCTACCCTGCCCTCCCTCTTGACCCTGCCAGCCCCCACAGCCCAACCACCACCCATCTCCATCCTGCCCACCCCAACAGCTTCTCTTCCCACCACCCACACTGCTGTAACCATTCCCCTATGGATAAGACTTTCTTTGAGATCACAGCGAGTAGGTTTTCTTCTCTGCCACTGCAGAGAGGACCATGGCTGTTCTGGAGGTGGTGGTGATCTTCCTAGGGCACCCCTGCCTTCACCTGGCTGGAATCTATCAGCTTTGTCCTGAAATATGCCCTAAGGAGAGGGGGAACTGGGGGGGTGTATTCGTGTTAGTTTGTTTATGTGAAGGAGAGAAGGAAAGAGAAAACCTTTCCCTAGCATAAGTGCTGGTTTAATGTTATTGCTGGTATCTTACCAGGATGTACTGTAAATGTTTTGGTCAGCCTTAGTGAATTGCACAATTTGTAAACACTAAATTGTTTCCATACTTTCAGTTTACCTCTGTTTTCAGTTTCCCAGTTCAGGCTGTCATTGCATCACATTTGGGGATTGCCTTTTTACATGGCTGTTGGACACAGAAGCAAAACCATTTGCAATTCAGACAGCAGAGTGCTGTGGCCAGATACAAGCAGGCTGCAAGCTCAAAACAAACAATCAACCCACAACGCACAAAAACCCCACAGAGCTGGGAGAGGTTGTGGAGTCGTGCCGGCTTCAAAGGACAGCGTGGTGTAGCTGCAGGTGTGCTGTTTGCTGCCTGCTGAAACGCTAACATGCTTTTTCCTTCTCGAGGAAGGACTGGAAACAAGCAGCATTGCTGGAATCCAGCCCAGCAGTGGGATAGGATTTGCTTAGAAACACTCTGGGGGATGTTTGATCCAGGCTGCGAGGGCTGAGCGGTGGGAGGGCTGTGAGGCTGCTCCTGTCCAGCTGACGTGTGCTCAGGGAGGCCCCTGCCCACGGCTCTGGCCCCGGCCACCAAGGGCACCCCAGGCATTCACTGCCCCCCATGACCGCGTGCATCTCTCTGGCAGCTTCCATCAATGAAGACGAGCAGGGCATCATCCCACGAGCCATGGCTGAGACCTTCAGGCTCATTGATGAGAATGACCTGATTGACTACATGGTCCGAGTGTCCTATCTGGAGGTGTACAAGGAGGAGTTTCGGGACCTGCTGCAGGTGGATACAGCCAGCAAAGACATCCAGATCCGTGAGGATGACAAGGGGAACATTGGTATGTGTGGCTTCTCACGAGCACCCTTTTCTCCCCACACCTAAGGCCAGTGTTGGGTTATCTGTCCCTGATGGCAGAGCCAGGTCTTCTCCCTCCATCCCTCCCCTGCAGCAGGTTGCTGTGCTGAGTCCTGCTCGGTGTTGAAAAGCCGGTCTGTGCGGGCAGGGTGATGGCACCAGGCTGTGCAGAGTATCTGCATCCTTGGGCACAGCCACAGCTCTGTTTGCTGTTGCAGTGCTCTGCGGTGTGAAGGAGGCAGAAGTAGAAGGGCTGGACGAGGTGCTGAGCCTGCTGGAGATGGGGAACACGGCCAAGCACACGGGAGCGACCCACGTGAACAGGCAGTCGAGCCGCTCGCACACCATCTTCACGGTGACCATGGAACAGCGGCGCGGGGCCGGCCGCCTGCTCCTCCACCACCCCCCTGCCTCCGTCCCCGCCTCCGGCCAGGTCCTGGTTTCCAAGTTTCACTTTGTGGATCTGGCAGGCTCGGAGCGAATTGTGAAGACAGGAAACACAGGGGAGAGGCTGAAGGAGAGTATTCAGATCAACAGTGGCCTCCTGGCCTTGGGCAACGTCATCAGTGCTTTGGGAGACCCTCGCAGGAAGAGCAGCCACATTCCCTACAGGGACTCCAAAATCACCAGGTACAGCTGGGACTGGGTCCCCCGTGCTCTACACATCTCACAGGCTCTTGGCCCAGCAGGAGGGAGGTGATGCTTCTCCCTGCTTTTCTTATGTCCAGCCTGCCAGGGTGGGTGGTGGCAAAGTCCCCAGGCTAGCTGAGAGGAGCTTGTCCCCACTTGTCCCTTCTGCTTTCACACCAGGGCTCTCAGACTGATGGCTTGACAGTACAGAGCCAGTTGACCCACGGTGCCTCAGAGCAATTTGCAGGTCTGTCCTCTGCAGGTTTTCATGTTGAGAAGCCTCAGGAGCAAAGAGGCCAGAATAAAAATGCCAGATTAGCTCATCACGGTGCTGCAGCAGACAAGGCTTGCATAAGTCACGCTGCTGAAGCTGAGATGGGTTGTCAGTGTGGGTTATCCTGCCCCTTCCTGCCTGGCAGTGAATAAGAAAGGCTCCTAGTAGGCTTGTTTGATGGTCTGCAGTTAGTTTTTTGCTTGAGCGGGTGGCCTTTGCAATCTCCAACAGGTTCCCATGTAGCGTGTGCCTAGCAGTGATCACAGAGTTGAGGAGCTCCCAGCCTCAGGAATTATGCAGATGGAAACTTGCCGCGGTCCAAACTGTTACTCCTCTGCATAATCATTCTACTCACTTTATTGGTGCTGAGCCATCCGCAGAGTGAGAATACTCTTTTCCTTGGGCTTAACTTCTGAAAAGGGTTGGAAACCTTCTGGTTCCTGTATTGTATTATACTGTATTTCAGCTATTTGAATTGCTGCGCTCTTCCCTAGGATCCTGAAAGACTCTCTGGGGGGGAATGCCCAGACTGTGATGATAGCCTGTGTCAGCCCATCCTCCGCTGACTTCGATGAAAGCCTCAATACCCTGAACTACGCCAGCCGGGCTCAAAACATCCAGAACAAAGCCGTGGTGAACTGCCGCAAGGAGACGGAGCACATCGAAGATCTTCACCGTCAGATAAAGAACCTGCAGAAGGCGCTGGAACAGCGGCACCGCTCCGAGACCCGCATCATCAACCGCGCGGCCACCGCCAAACGCTGCGCGCCCGACCCCACGGCTCGGCTGCTGGCCGAGTGCGCGCATTACCGGACCTGCACCGACGCCGCGTACCGGCTGCTGATGGAGCTGCAGGAGGACAGTAACCTGACGGTGGAGCAGATCCTGCGGGTTAAGGAGTGGTTGTGCGCGGTGGAGAGCGAGAGGAGCGAGCTGACCTCGGCTGGGCTGGATAGCGGCATCGAGAGCACCTCAGCGGAAGACCAGAGCCCCGAGGCACAAGGCTCCAAGCTGGTAAAAGCCCAGGTAAGGGTTGGGGTGGTTTAGCTCCAAGGTGGGGTTCATCTGGTGGTCACTGAATGCAGCAGCCTCAGTACAGCCCTGGGGAAGGGTCAGGGGAGGAGAAGCAACCTGGCCAAGAGGCAGTAGGGACACGGGGTGTCATGGTCCTCGGAGCAGGCATGGAGAGCTGGACTCAGCTGTGGCAGAGATTTAGTTCACAGGGAAAATCTGGGTCTGCAGAGCTGCTGTGCCCTTGTGGAATCCAGCATGGGAAGAGAAAAACAAAGGTGGATGCTGATGCTGCCTCTCTTGTATTTCGGGGGGCAGGTGAACAGCGAGAAGGGGTGTGAGTCCATCAAAGACGAGCAGGTGGCCAAACTGCAGAGGCAAGTGGAGCGCCTGGAAGAGGAGAACCGGGATTTCCTGGCTGCCCTGGAAGATGCCATGGAGCAGTACAAGCTACAGGTATTTCTGGGCTCTGCTGTCTTTGTAAGGACCTGCCCCACTCCTCCCTTTCCTCCCCAGGAAAGCACAGCCCAGCTTTCAGGTTCCTCTGCAGCAGGTCCAGGATCCACATGTACAAAACCACATTTTTCTCGTTGCCTCCTAGAGTGACAAGCTACAGGAACAGCAGGATCAGATCTCAGAGCTGCACGTGTGCCTGGAGATGGCAATGCCAAACCTGTGTGTGCCAGAACTGCTGGAAAACCTTCACCTGGTGACTGCTGGCCAGAGACCTCACACGGCCCCGCTGGATGCTGCCCCATCCCATGGCCTCAGCGGGGTTCCCTCAGGGCTCCTTCCCACGGAGCAGGGTGGAAAAGCCCTTTGCAGGAAGGTGAGGGTGTAGGTCTGTGCCATTGAGGAGCTGCTGCCTTTTCAGGTGCTCTCCACCACAGGAACTGCTTTTTTCCCCTGACTCGGAATGTGAACCTTGCCAGAGGCACAGTCTAGAGGACTGTGCTCAGTGTTCACATCCAAAGAGATTCACAACTCTGGCAAAAACAGCCCAGCTTCAAAACTGAAGCTTTTACTTGGTTGTTACAGGCAGGTCTCAGATTTGATCAGCTTCTGAGCAGCAGAAGGTGGGATGGCAGGGTCTAGCAACACACCATTCCTCCTGAAAACACATTCAACTCCATTGTGTTGCTTTTCTTTGTGTCTAGCAGTGGTAGCCAGCCGCTTTTCCCAACACCTGCTCTCACACAGCGTGTTCCCTCTCTTTTTGATCCTCTGCCCCAGCAGCTCGACAGCAACCCCTCCTTCCAGGAGGAGGACCCAGCCGGCTGGCACCCGAACCACACGCAGTGCCCGACGGGCAATCCAGAGATGAAAGACGCAGTGCTGAGGAGGGAGCTCGGCCAGGACCCGGAGAAGCCGGCAGAGCTGTCCTCGGGAGAGGAGGAGGAGTGGGAACAGAAACGGTCCCTGTCCCAGCGCCGGTGAGTTGAGACTGTCCCAGCACCGTGCGGTGCCCTGGCAGTGTGACCCATCCCTCACGTAGGATGTAGAAGCAAACACTGCCTCTGGGGTCAGTTATTCTGCCAAGACAGCTGCCTGCTTGCTGGGGAGCTAATGACCATCTTTCTTGACCACAGCTACTGTTTCTATCTCCTTCTGAAGCTTGTGGATCTTACTGGGGACAGCTCTGGCAGTACCCAGACCCTACTAATTCATTTGCTGCTCCTTCTAGAAACGGGATCCGAAGCTGGAGCAAGAAGGAGATCTGCAAGTTGAGCGAGGAGCCAAGTGGAGGCAATGCCCACTCCATTCAGGAGGAGCAGCTGGAGCCGTCGAAAGGCAAGTGCCAGCTGTAGGTTATTGGACAGTCTTCCTAGCGCTGGTGATGCTTTGTTGGGTACTGTTGATAGGAAGGGCAGCATGTCTCACCTGGATGAGCCCAGAAGACAAAAGTAGAGCAGATGACAGTCTAGCAGCTGCTTCTCTTAAGGAAAAACTTGAACTGCTGGGGCTCTGGCGAGAGCTGCGTGTTTTAGTGGAAGCTGCGGGTGACTCTCAGCAATGCTGTGCCACATCGTGGCTTCAGATCAGGTTGTTCTTCTGTCACCCAGCTGCTAAGACAGGACCTTCCTCACCCAGGAATCTGTGTTGCAGAGGTCTGCAGGAGGCAGGAGCGCCTGCCAGGGAAGGATTCTGAGTGGAGGCTGGTGCAAGCGCAGCAGAAGATCCGAGAGCTGGCGATCAACATCCGCATGAAGGAGGAGCTGATCACGGAGCTCATTAAGACAGGTGCAGAGCTGCTGGCAGGAACGTGCACCCATTCCCCATGGAATCTCCTAATTGGGGTGCTTCGTCTCTACTCCCATCCTCAGCTTCCATCCCTGCATTGCTTGTGCTCAGTCCCTTCTGTAGGCAGCAGAACCCCATTTCTCCATCCCTCCAACTGAGACCCTTCCCATTTGTTTCTCCCTTCCCTGGAGTAGCTGAAGGAAGGGGAGCATTCAGTAGCCAAAAATCATTGGGGAGAGAGAGAGGAAAGATCTGTCGCTTGGCAGGATCCTGCCTGCGAGGGAAGGGGGCCTGGAGGTCACGGCGAACGGGGGATGTGTTGCAGGCAAGGACGCGCAGGCTCTGAACAGACAATACTGCCGGAAGATCAGTGATCTGGAGCAGGAGGCAGAGCAGGTGCGGGCAGAGCTGAGCGACAGCCAGAAACAGCTCCAAGAGCTGGAGAGCAAAGAGCCGTGGGACCCCGGGGAGAAGCGCAAGCTGCAGGAGTACCGCACGCGTGTGGCCGCCGCGCAGAGCAAGGCACGGGTGAGTGAGAAGGGCTCTGTCTGCCCAGGAAGGCGGGCAGGAGCAGAGCTGGGGACATCTCTGCAAAGGACACCGGGCCCAAGGGCAGCTTTTGCCCTCCGGCAGGTTCTGTGCAAGAAGAAGCAGGCGACGGAGAGGCTGGTGTCGCTCTCAGCCCAGAGCGAGAAGCGAGTGCAGGAGCTGGAGAGGAACATCCAGCTGATGCGGCGGCAGCAGAGCCAGCTGCAGCGCCGGCTGCGGGAGGAGAGCGAGCAGAAACGGCGGCTGGAGACGGAGGTGAATAAGAGGCAGCACCAAGTCAAGGTAGGAACAGGCAGGAGCAGTTGTGCTACCACCATATTTGTGAGGACGATGATGGGTGGGCTCTGCAGGCTGCTGGGCAGATGGGTAGCTCTGATGGGGTCTGTGATTGTCTTGGAGAGCATGGGGATGGAGGGAGGATTTTATTTTTTTTAGGAGTATCCAAAGAGCTAGCAGAGAACAGAACCTGCCTCTTGAGGCTCACAGCTACCCCTTCCCCTACAGGAACTGGAACTGAAGCATGAGCAGCACCAGAAAATCCTGCGCATCAAAACAGAGGAAATAGCAGCTTTCCAGAGGAAGCGGCGGAGCGGCAGCAACGGCTCTGTGATCAGCCTGGAGCAGCAGCAGGTACAGGCAGAGCAAACCTGCCACTTCCTTCCAGCTCCAAGGGGACGGCTGTGGCAGGACGCTGGTTGATGAGGGGGAAGCACGGGCTTTAACTTGAGATGGGACATAGCCCATCCTGCCCTTGAGGAGGACAGTCCAGAATGTCACTTGTGTCTAGTAGCAGAGGACTTAGATCTTACATTACCCCAAGGACCGGGATTCTCTTCTAAATCCTAGCATTGGTAGAGAAGCTGTGAAATCTTGTCTATTAGCAGAAGGGTGGTGAGAGATGCAGCCACCAAGGACTCCTTGGCAGCTGTGGTTGTAGCTCAGCTCTGCCTCTTAGAGCAGCTGGAAGGATAAAACCAGTGTTAGCAGAGATGGACTCAATACTCTCAACCCCATTGCTCCTCAGTCTGGCAGTCTTGGGCATTGCTGCCGCTGTCTGCATTCACACACATGCCTTTTGCCTCTCCTTCCATCAGAAAATCGAGGAACAGAAGAAGTGGCTGGATACGGAGATGGATAAAGTTCTCGAGCAGCGCCGGGCCCTGGATGAGCTGGAAGATGAGCTGCGGAAGCGGGAAGCTATCGTGGCCAAAAAGGAAGCCCTGCTGCAGGAGAAGAACGGCCTGGAGAGCAAACGGCTGCGTTCCAGCCAGGTAGGACGAGAGTGTGACACCTCAGCCCCTTGCTTGATTTCCAGCAGAGGTGGGAGTAGAAAGGGACTGGGGGTCTGACTTGCCTTTGGAGCAGATCCCCTTGAGCATCTTCTGCTTCAGGCCCTGACAGATGACATAGTGCGTGTGTCCAGCCGCCTGGAGCACCTGGAGAAGGAACTGACCGAGAAGAACGGGCAGCTGCGTCACAGCAGTGCCCACGACCAGCAGCAGATCCGCCAGGAGATCAACAGCCTGCGCCAGGAGAAGGACCAGCTGCTCAAACAGAGGTTGGAACTCGACAACAAGCTGCGTCAGGGCACCCTGTTGTCCCCAGAGGTACCTTTTCTTGGGCTGGGCTCCTCTGTTTGCAAGAGCAGGAGATAGTAAGAAAGAAGTACCTGAAAGGAGGTTGTAGGGAGGTGGGTGTCTGTCTCTTCTCCCAACAAGAGATAGGAAAGAGGAAATAGCCTCAAGATGCACCAGAGGAGGTTTAGGTTGGATGTTAGGAAAAAACTCATCACCAAAAGGGTTGTCAGGCATTGGAACAGGCTGCCCAGGGAAGCGGTGGAGTCACCACCCCTGGAGTAATTTAAAAGACATGTAGTTGTGGTGCTTAGGGACATGGTTTAGTGGTGGACTTGGCAGTGCTAGCTTAATGGTGGGACTTGATCTTAAAAGTCTTTTCCAACCTAAATGATTCTCTGATTCTAAGTAAAGACCTGAGCATGGGATTGTTAGCAGATATTCCCCAACATCCCCAAACTGTGCATATCCCAACTTCTTGCCAGCACTACTGAGGTGACAAGGGAGGTCAGGGCAAAGTGAGACAGAGCAAACTGTTTGCTCTCTAGTAACTGCAGCTCTGCCCCGGCAGGAAGAACGGATCTTGTTCCAGCTGGACGAGGCAATCGAGGCTCTGGATGCAGCCATTGAGTACAAGAATGAGTCCATCACATGCAGGCAACGAGTCCTGCGGGCCTCGGCCAGCCTGCTGTCCCAGTGCGAGATGAACCTCATGGCCAAGCTCAGCTACCTGTCCTCCTCCGAGACCCGAGCTCTGCTCTGCAAGTACTTTGACAAGGTGGGAGACAATGGCCCTCTGGGCTAGTGGGAGCTCTAGTATCGGACCAAACTCTGGTTTTCCTCAGTTTCAAGCTTTCTGCCTGCACCCTACTGTACTTTCACCCTGTAAAGTCAGGTCACAAATCCACAGCACCATGATCCTCACCTGTCCCCAACATCTGTGAGAGAAGCTTAACTAGTGGTAGGATGCATGGATCCCTGCAGTGGCTCTGCCACTGCAGTGCAGCCACATGTTGCTCTTCCCTCTGCAAGGCACCTGTGACATCCCAGAACTACTAACCTTTGTACGCTGTACCCAAAAATCTAAGTTGATCAGGCTCAGTGGTGCACAAAAGCTTCCAGGCTCTGAAGGAGCTGAGATGTTTCTTGCTCTTGGGCCCCGGCCAGGTGGTGACGCTGCGAGAGGATCAGCATAGGCAGCACATTGCCTTCTCGGAGCTGGAGATGCAGCTGGAGGAGCAGCAGCAGCTGGTGTACTGGCTGGAGGCAGCTGTGGAACGCCAGCGCCTGGAGATGGACCGGCAGCTCACCCTGCAGCAGAAGGAGCACGAGCAGAACATGCAGTTACTGCTCCAGCAGAGCCGCGGTAACCACCCAGCTCCGAAATGGGCAGCAGTGGCACAGCTTTTGTCTTTCACGGGGCTCGCAGCTTGAAATGACCTTGTTTTTCTTTGTAGAGCACATGGATGAGGGGCTGGCCAGCAGCAAGCTGCAGTACGAGGCAAGGATTCAGGTGCTGGAGAAGGAGCTGAGCCGTTATATGTGGGCAAACCAGGAGCTGAACCAGAGGCTGAGTAACATGAACCTCCATCCTGGACAGACCAGAGGTGAGAGGAAACCCAGGCTGGGGCTTTGCTGATCCTACTGAGTAAAAAGGAGCTTAAATTCCTTTCCCTGGCAGCAAGAGCCTGGAGCAGAGTGAGGAGTGGTGTGGGTGTGGGACTTTGTTGGCCTTGAGCAAGTGCTCCACAGGCACTGATTTTGATGAGAAGATCCTGATGCTCATAGACCAGTTTGGAAGGGACCTTCAAAGCTCATCTAGTCCAACCCCCTGCAATGAGCAGACACACCTTTAACAAGATCAGGTTGCTCAAAGCCCCATCCAGCCTGGCCTTAAATGTTTCCAGGGACGGGGCATCCACCACCGGTCTGGGCAACCTGTGCCAGTGTTCTACCACTCTCATTATAAAATATTCTTCCTCATTTCACTGTACCCCAAATCTTTCCCAGCAGGCATGGAAAGAAGCATTCATGCGGCTGGGGACAGAGCTCCCCCTGTGCTGGGGACCTGCGAGGAGCCCAGCCTTGGGGAACAGCCCGTGCCCCTGGGAGAGAGCCCTCGGGTGAGGGACGAGAGCAGGGACCTGGTGCACGCGCCTTTACCATCGACGTGGCGGCGTTCGTCCCTGCCCAACGACGGCCCTGCAGACCTTCGGCAGAGGGACGCCGAGCACTTGCCGAGAGCCGGGCAGCCCCTGGAGCTTCACCCACCGCGCAGCCTGGCTCCTGCCGCCAAGCCCCGGCGGGAGCTGCGCAGAGCCAGCCTGAGCATCACCCCCGTGCCTCACCACCCCGCCATGATCGACGTGAGGAAAAACCCGGTCTAAAGGCAGGCTTAGCACTTACCTGGCACAGGGCAGGGAGTAGCAGGTAGTAATGACGTGAGTTTGAGAGCCTTTGTGCCACATAAGCCAGCCTGGCTACAAACCTGTTACATTTCAGAGGCCTGAGGAAGAAAAAGACATGAATTTTCATCATAAGGGAAATAACCATCAGCCTACGTTGCCCTTGTTGCTGCCAGTCTAAACAGTGCTGACTGGACACCTTTGCTCCTGCACCCTCAGCAGCATCAACACCAGGAAGTGGGAGATACCTCCCACCCTGGCCTCTAAACACTAAAAACCTGTTTACAGTTTGGAAACCTCTGCCACAGGGCTTGCTCAGCCCTAACAGCCTTGGAGGGAGATGCTCTGCAGTCCTGCAGAACTTGTACATAGATTTTTGTAGTAACTTTGTGGGGTTTTTTTTACATTTTTACTGTAACTTTTCTAATAAAGCAGAGTGATTTTTTATGAAGCAGTCACTTGTCAGAGGCTCTAGTCATTTACGCTCGGTATGTAGAAAGTTCTGTTTAAACCTCACTGCATGGGAACTTGGCTACTGTCACGGTGTTGCCTTAATGTTTAAGTAACTGCTTTTTAAGTGCTCACAGAGCTGGTAGGCTTCCTGCATTGAGTTGCTGCAGGAAAAACATCTCCAGACAGCAGAAGTGTCTGAAGCATCCAGGATAAAAGCAGCCCTGGTTCACTGCCATTTTCTGCTCCAGCCTACAAGCTGCTTTAAGCAGCATTTTCTTATTGGGAAAACTTCCAGTTTGAATGTAAGGGAGGTTAAATAAAATCCTGCAACTTAACACTGAGACCATCCACCTCTGGGAGGGGGACATAAATTTAACTCTGGCAGAGCTAAAAATGAAAGAGCTCCCTGCTTTAAGAACAAAGTGAGAAAGCAGCTTGGCTACCTGACCCCAAAACCAAGCCACTGCTTCAGCCTGAAATCATGAGGAGCACAGCTACCACAAGTACCGCTTGAGGAATAACATACACCGAGTTGAAAGCTGCCATCTGAAGTAGGAACCACCTGATCTTCCTCTTACATACTTGATCTTGCCTGTAGGTGTGTGGCTTTGAGGGGGAACATTGCTGAGGGCTCTCCGGGTGTGGCTGAACTGCACAAGATTTAAGTTCAGAGCCTGTATTTTCTGCTGCTATAAAAAAAGTTATGCAGCAGAGACAAGAATAATCCATGCTATTTGGAAAGTAAGCAGCAGTGCTGGAGCTCCATGCTTGTGTATCAATCCACTTCTGTGAAGCAGGTGTCACCTCTCCCACAAGCAAAACAATCACAGAATGGTTTGGGTTGGAAGGGACCTTAAAGATCATCTAGTCCAACCCAAACGCCATGGGCAGGGACACCTTCCACTAGACCAGGTTGCTCAAAGCCCCATCCAGATTGGCCTTGAACACTGCCAGGGATGGGGCATCCACAGCTGCTCTGGGCAGCCTGTTCCAGGGCCTCTTATCTAATGTAAACCTCCCCTCTTTTCAGTTTAAAGCCATTACCCCTTGTCCTGTCACTACATACTGGTATAGACACTACTTCTCCTCTCTTGGCAGAGGGAGAGTCAGCTTTCCTACAATAAATAGCATTGCCAGGAAATAAATTCTCTTCAATACCATGTAACAAATCTGCACACTACTGTGCCTGGTTTCAGGATGACCTCACACCATCCTCACAGCTCCATTTCCTGTGCATCTGCTGGGCACAGCGGGGTGACTTCCCCGATACCCTGCTGTGCAGAGATTGCTGTCCTAAAGGAAAAACCCAGCCCTTCCAAGATAATGCACAACTTTAGCCCCTTGTAGGCTGCATCCCAGGCACTGAGTCACAGCTCCTGCTGCCTTCATGAGGTTAGAATGCACGCACATTTCACAGGCTACCAAGTCACTATTTAAGCAGTGACTCCGGTAATCTTTGAACTGTCACCTCTAGTTATTCCATCAAGTTTTACCTCTTGAAGAAGTTTGCCCAGCCTGTCCACAGCAGAAGCACGCAGCTTGTTTTGTAGCCATGCACCTCCAGCACCCTTCTTCCTGCAGCCTGAAGCCCTCACCCATCATTTGGGTTCAAGACAGATTTCTCATTAAGTGACACAATGAAAATTCACATCAGTTTATTTTACACAAAACTGTAGAAAAGTGACAATTGTCCCTTTTTATCTAGCGGAATTGAACCTTCACTGTAGAACTCTGCTACCACATGCAGGAGAAGTGCCAGAAAGATTGAGCTAGGCTTGGAACATATGGAGCAGTGCTGCAACTGAGGTTAAAAAGCCCTTTTAGAGTTGTCCTTATTTCCACTGTCATATGCTTGCATCCAGTTTGCTACCCAACACAAGGCAACTCCAGTCTAGCACCAAACATAAGGTCCTGGTTAAAAAGGATGTTGTACAGCTGGGATAATGCAAAGTCTTCCATATTGTTCTGGCTCTAAACTTCAGCTGAGCAGCTTTTTCCGTGAGTAAGTCCTGCTAAGGGGATGCTTCCTGGAAGCCATGATGCGGAATGGAGACAGCTCCTGGTCAGCAGTAATTTGGAAGGCATCGGATTCCTCTCCTACAAAACAGAAAGGATAAATCAAGCCACAGTTTGCTAAAGTTTACTGGTGACTCTAAGAAGCAAGATACCAACTGGAAACAACAAGAGCAATAACTACTTAGCTGCTTTCTTCATTGCTACCTCCCCTCCCTTCAAAACTTCCCAATTCACAGCAAGTTTCTTGGAAGCATGTGAGCTGGAGACACTGCTCACAGAAGTGGCAGATACAGCCACGGCCTTTCTACACAAAGACCAATCCCTAGCACAGGATGCTTTTGTTCTCATTTAGCGGGAGGCAAGTGGAGTGGAAACCTAGTCTGCTCAAGCCCAGCCTTTCCTTCCAGCACGGGTGGTTACCTTGAAGACGCTTTCTCCGAGATGGGGGTGTCTGTCCCTGGCACAGCAGCGGGGACTGGGTCAGCGCTAGGAGGCTGTTAGCAGAGAGCGTGCTCTTCAGTGGGGGAGTCGAGCCTGGAGAAGCACAGGGAGATGCTGCAGCAAACTGACAGCTCAAGAGTGCCCATACACAACCTTTATTCTAGTTTGAAACTTCCATTAGTACAAGTGATACTTCAAGTTGATCTAAATCAAAATCTAGGCTGGCACAGTGGGTTTCTGGCATCAGGAAAGGTAAATGGCAGCCTGGATTTAGCTCAGAGCTAATTTTTTAGGTGGTTTTGTAGAAAAACACCCATTAAACTTATTCTTCAGTTATGTGTCCTGGAAGAAAACTGTTGTTATAATTATGATGGTCTCTTGTACAAAAGCAAGGTCTGTAGGTACAGAAAATCTCTTACAGGACCAGCTTAAGGCTAAATACTGTTATTATTCCACACCCTGAATACAGACTAACGCTGCTTTAAAGTTTGTCCATTTTTCTCAGTGATACCTGTTGAATGAGTAAGACACTGCCTCTACATACAAACATTTCCTTGTGAGGGGAAAGAGACACTGAGGTTTAGCATCAGGGCATGCAATGACTACAGAACAACATCTGCCATAGTCCCCTGTAACTTCTGTTATTTCTGGAACAATTCTAGATTAAGTATTTGCAATTCACAAGGCCTTGATTACAAAGCCGAGACAGCATGTTTCACCAAGGTCAGCTGAATCGTCTGTACCCACAACAAAAGCAAATAGGTAGTTTAAATTTAAATACCTACTGCCACAACATTATTGCTAGCAAGGCAATAATTTCTGATACCCACTTTCAATGGCCCCACTCCCACAGGCAGATGGAAATGGGGCACCAATAAATACCAGCATCCCCAGGACTAACCCCCCAAGGCTCCAGCCTATATTGAAGCAGCTTTACACTTAAGACAGCTAACTTCAGTGCTGGATGCTGGGCAGAAACAGCTGGCAGCATCACCACAAACCCAAATAAATCACCTGGTCTGATTTCAACATGTATTGCAATAGAAGAGCTATCACTTCCCTCAAGTCGCAGTTCATGTTCCACCCTGTGCGCTGTAGTAACCTTACACCACCTTTATTCAACTCCTGAGCTGTCACCATTTACAAGACAGGTGGATGTAATTGTGATCCTCCCTTCCCAAGTTCTCAAATTTTCCTTTTGATTCCTCCAGCCTCCTGCTCATTCATATTTCTCTGATCTCTCTCCCATCATTAATACTCCATTGATGAACTCCTCACATCTAATCTGCCTCTCCACATAATTAACTTCTATGTCAATTAAAACCTACTCACCCCCTCCATCTCATTCTCCCTCAGTCAGAAAAGTTTTTTTTCTTGTTTTTGTCTACCATACATTTTTAACCATCTCTGATTTCAATGGAGTGTCATTCATGCCACTTAATTACCTGACAAAATGAAGACATCGTCATCCCCTACACAACTGTGCTGCTCAGGAGTTATAAGCGCGCATGCTCCTGGTTTCTCAGGAGGTAGAGAGTCCATCCTTGATTTACTTCTGTCGCTTTCATCTGTGGAAAAGCCAGTGAGATCCAAGTTATACCTATCAGTGCAAGACCTCTTGGGACCATGATTCTCCTCCTTTTCTGGTGACAGATAAGACAAGACTCGCTTCCGAGATTTCAAGCCAAAAGCTCCCATGGCAAAATCCTCAACAGCCCTCAATCCAGAGTCACTAGGAGATGCCTGATCCTGAAGCCTGTAAATCCCTTCCAGTCCAAATTCCCCAAGAGTATTTGTCACTTTGCTGCTGCAGTGCTCCAAGATCTGCACCTCTCCTTCTCTGCCTGTGGATATTCTCTTCTGTTCATCAGCATTCCTCTCGGTTTGACTACAGCTAGCGTTCGCAGTCCTGCCCGCTGCTCTCTTTCTCCGAGGCCAATCGTTGATGGCGTCAGGGGTAGTCTTTCCCTTCTGCTTAGGAGAAGGTGTCCAGGGAACTCCTGCTTCCAAGGGGGACGGGGAGGTGGTGTTAGAAGCACAGCTTGTTGGGGTGTATGACTGGCATATGTAGGTCTGTCCTCCACCTTTTCCAGGCGTACTGTGGAAAGAGCGAAAGCAGGACGGTGAAACACAGGCAGCTGCTGGTTTTCCTGGGTGCTTGCTACACCAGGTCGTAGCAAGATCACCAAAGGGGCTTTCTCCTCCCTTGGGTTTGCTGGCACCTGCTTCAGGTTGAACTTCCAACGATGAGCAAGTGCCAATTTTCTTAATGCGAAGCTTGGGCAGGCCTGAAGCTTGCATTTCAAGTTCAACTTCGTAAGTGGGTGGGCTAACCAAATGTGGTTTGCAACGACTTTTAGGAGTAGAGAACTTGTCTATAAGTTGAGGATTTCCCATCCGTGCTGCAGCCTCCCGCTGTCTCCTGTCTGCGGTGCAGCGTAAAGAATAGGCAGGAGCAGATTTTGGCACAGGGGGTGAAGTATTCAGGGCAAATCTGGAGTGTCTCTTAAGACTTGGAGCCTTCAGCCCCACATATTCTTCTCTTGGCAGGGTTCTTGGCTCCAAGTCATCACTAACTGTTTGAGAACCACTTAGGAAGGACACACAGGTGCTTGCACTGGAGTTCCCCTCTGTACTCAATTGCTCACACACTATCTCAGCATTCTGTGCACGGACCTGCCCTCCAGCAGATGGTTTGGGAGACAACTGCTTTTCCAAGTTTTCCAAGTCCTCTCTTGAAGAAGACTTTTGAGATGCTACATCCATCTGTTTATTCTTCTCCAATACAAGGGCATTTTCAGTAACTTGGGACTGACAAAGCTGGAGGCTTTCTACACAAGAGTTACCAACACTATCATGATGATTGTCCTTGTTTTTTGAATGTGTCACACATGCAAGTGTGAGGTTCTCTCCTCCAGAATTTGGTTCACATTTGGCCTCCTTGGATGTGTGAAGCAGGGACCTCAGTGAAGTGCCAGTAATAACTGGAGATTTTTGAAGAGATGGTTCCCAGTCCGACTCCATAGCCTGCACGTGGGAAGGAGAGCAGATTGCCATAGCGTTCGTGGGACTTTCACGGAGAGGAGAACTGAAGGGAGGCTCTAGCCTCACAGCAAGCGGTGACACTTCTGCACTCAGTGGGCTGGTACATAGTTTTAAACCTGGATCTTCAGGTTTCCTGGGAGTACTTTTAGTTGCTTGAGGTAATGAATCTGACTGCACCTGAATTTCCTTTGGGAGGATTCGCCTCCGAGTACCAACTGGCGATGCTAATTTTGAGAGGTATCTCAAGGAACGTCTTGGAGTTTGCTGCTCTGCAAAACGTCTTTCCTGGACAGCAGAGCGGGGAGAGGCAGCTGGATTTGAATCTGTCAGAGGTAACAATGAGGCACTGAGCAGTGTGAGCCCTTCAAGTTCTGGAACTTGTAAGCCAGTCTCCTTGCAAGGAGGGGAAAGTCTTTCTGCTGGAGAACCATCCTTAGAAGTTCTTTGTAGCAAGTGAACCCTCTTATTTTCACTTAATGCAGACGGTGACTTGACCCTTTGTACAGGATGAGAAAAGTACTTTCCCAAACACTTCACTGCAGTCTGCTTAGCAGCTGGACTTCTGCGAGGAGTGTTCTCCAGCTTCTGTGGTGTCCTGTGAAGAATGCGAGGTGATCTCCTTGGTAGCTTACTGGCAGAATTCTGTGGCTTCTGGGCGAGTTTATGAGGAGTTTTTCTAGGAGTCTGCAGAGGGAGAGAAACAAATTAAAGAATCATGCTTGTTCTTTCCAGAGGTATTATATTCCCTTCTTGCAATCTACTTCTCAATATTCAAAACACAGAAACCATTTGATTAGACTTAACAGAAACACTAAATTTAAGATGCATAGGTTTCACTAAACACGAATAGAAAAAGAGGATGGGAAGAGAGAGTGTGTTTCTACCTGACATGCACTCAGTTCCTCTAAGTGTAAGGAATCTTTCCTTGTTCTCCTCCTTCCAGGTGAAGGCTTCACTGCAGGACTACACTTGTCAATGACTGCACCAAAGAAAAACCTCTTGGGAGTCTGGACAGTGGGGATCTCTGAATGCTGCTTAATGCCTGTAAGGTGGAACAGTACAATTCAACTAACAGTAAGTAACCTGCCACGAACAATTGTCTCAATCACTTCAGATGTATGGACAAGTAGTGTACAAAGCCCATAGCCCTGGCATGTTCTTTTCTAGCCAAATGTTAAAGCTTCACCAGAATTACTGTTATTTCCCAATATGAAATTAATATCCATCTGTAGAAAGAGTGCTCTAGCAGGACAAAAAGTACAAAATAGCTCAGTCTCTTATTCTATTTATAGCTTGTAGCTTAAAGTTCTGGTTCATGACTAAGGATTCTAGTAAGTACAATATAAAGAACTAAATGTCACCATGTGTAGCCGATAATCCTACTGAGACAGCCAGCAAAGAAGATCCCATCAGTCATTGCTACATGCTGCCACAGAATAGACTGAAAGTAAGCTTTAGGATTTCTGTCCCATATTTTACAGGGATTTCACTGCATTTAAGGAATGCAGACTGAGAATCAGTGGCATTCCATCAGACGGGCCTGACTCGTTTAAGTTGGCAGTGTATCATCATAGAAATAGTTGCCTTACCATCCTCCAAATTCAGATTCCCAATTCAAAAAATAATTACTGGGATGAATTTTTGTCTACAGAAGATATTACATGATAGCTCTCGGCTTCTCACAGTCACTTGTAGAGACTAATCAAATCAGACTTTGATCTATCTGTGTCAGCTTTTCAGATCAGCAAACATCAGCCTGCTCAAATCCCACTCAGTACCTTCAACATCCTGCAGGGTACAGCGCTCCCCTTCTTGTCGCTGATGGATTCGCTGTGAATTTTGTGAGCTGGGCTGTGTAGTGGAATGGAAAATACCAGAACGGGTTCTATTCAAAGACAGCTGTTTGATGCGTGGGCTTCTTCTCAAACCTATTTCTGAAAAGGTAAAGACATTGGAGATTGAGCCTTCTTTCTCCCTCAACAATGGGGACATCTTCAGGAACAGTTCCTAACTGAAAAGAACACACTCTAAAAAACTTCCATATGCCTAACTATCTTGTGTAGGGAGGCAAGTGTGTGAAGAAGAAAGCTTCAGCTTTCTTGGGGTTTGGAATATTAATGGATACAAATATTCCCAATCATGATGCCCCCTCCTCTAAGTCATTATTACTCTCATCCCTCTCTAGCAATTACATAGAAAGGAATGCTAGAAAAGCCATGTTCAGCTCAAGTTACATCCAGGTTAAACGATTAATTCCTTCTCCTGTCTCTTTTTACTAGCAATTTTATCTTCCTGTTTGCCCAACTATGCTGTTTTCTACTTCCTTCCTGGTGAGAAGAAACAGCAGTAGTCAACATAACATGGAGACACTCCACAGAGCCCAGCGGCTGTCAGTTACAGGCAAAATTAGAGCAGTGTTAGGGTCACAGCATGTTGAAGCTACATTAAAAAAAATCCACCTTGCACCCACTGGTTTGACAGTAATTATGGCAGCTCCGAATCTTGTTCACCTTATAAGTTCTTCATGCATTTTCATTTAAAAGAGTCACTATCTACCTTTCTTAACTTATACTGTACAGGGTTGACAAAGCCACGAGCAGCAAGTGGTTCTATCAGAGGAGGCTCTGCCCCACTAACAGAATAGTGCAATACTTTTGTACTGACCATTCGTGAATTGCCTAAATTGAAGCACAGTCATCTTACAAGCTACAACATAGCAAAATCACCTTTAATAAGAAAAAAAACCAACCAAACAACCAACCAAAAAAAAACACACACCAAAGCAGTGCTTACCATTTATGGCCTTCTCTGGAGATTCTTCTACAACATCAGTGTCACAACCTGGATCAGACCTTAAACAGCAGACATTTTGGACTTTACATACTGGTCACATTTACAAAAACAGAACTTGCCACACAGACTGAAAAGCAGTGGTCTATTCTACAATACATGGCTTTTTTGGCTGCTTTAAGTCATCAGTAAGCACTTTGCCTCCTATTAACACATAGTTGAGTATGAGAAATTCTCTAGGTGTACAGGTAACAGTTCCACATGGAAGTAAATGCTAAATTTCAGCCTGGAGTCCACAAAACACAGCTCAGACCTTTCCTTCAGAAGCCCTTGAAACAGCAACTGACCCTGAACAGAAGTTAACTGCAGGAATTAAAGCACTCTGACTTACACAAGGAAGCAAGCAGTATTTCTCCTCACTCAGACAACAGAAATTAGCATCCACTGGTTCTCTTGCTGACATAGGTGAGGATCACACTTTGACCACAAAGAAGATACCTGGTTCTTGTGCTGACAGCCGTTAATTAGACATCCAATACTTATTGAAGAAATTGAGAAAGAAAGAGCTTACTCACCGGCCTTTGATCTGCTTATGTAGTAGTCTCCTGGACACCTGCTTATGTAGCGGTGTTTCTGCTACTCTCTTGGTCAATAACTTCCGATGATCTAAAAATCAAGCAAGAGCTATAACATCAAACAGTTATAAAGCAGTTAGGACAAATAAATACGGTGTTGTATAGGCTTCAGTTTAAGAATGACAGCCAATATAGAATTGTTGTACAGTCTCCCAGCACTCATAAGTGACCATTTCAGAGCCCAGTATCTACTTTTCCTTCTCAATCCCTCAATATCATTAGTAGTACTGACTTTGTGTCAGACATAACTAACCTACAGAGGTAAATTTCATTCTTCATCTTTCATTTACAGATTCTTTTTTAACCAAGCATTTGACATGAGTTTTCTTTATGAGATGCAGTGTTCAGTAAAAAATAGGTTTCAATTTCAAAATCTTATTCATCCTAGAAACACCACAGCAATAATCTGAAACATCATCATCTTCATTAAAAAAGTGTAATAATTGTTTCATAGATATGAAGACGCAAGAATAGGAATTTTAGCAAAAGCTCATCCACAACAATCCTACATGTGCAAGCCATGTCTTACCTTTAGTGCCTTCATCAGTGCATTTGTATCTTAAGCCTTCCACAGCAGACACTGACTGGCTTCTAGGCATCTTCTTCATTGACCTTTTGGATGGTGAAAGTATCTCTTCATTGAAGAGGTTCCTCCTTACCTTCGTAACCTCTGTGAGGCAAGAAAAAACAAGAAATGATCATATTAAAAGNAAAAAAAAAAAAAAAAAAAAAAAAAAAAAAAAAAAAAAAAAAAGAAGAAATCCCTGGAAGATGATTTTTTCTGGCCACTGGAGATGGGAATATCACATATCAACATAGAAAAACAACTTTTTAGAGACCACAAAGCATTGAAAAGTTGGTTTTCTGCTACTGGAAATGTCCTCCTCTAAATCCATCTTGGACTTCTCTTACAAATTGGCATTCTTTGCATTATTTCAGCAATAAGCTACAAGCAGATGTCACAGCAGAAAAAGCAGCCAGTGTCTTAGACAGAGCAACATTAAGTGAGCTACAAAATCTCAACTGAAGCACGTGTTAGTTCAGAGAAGGCATGTGGGATTTCATTTTATTAATTATTTTGCAGAGAAATAGCCTGTTTCCAGATATAAGAGTTCACTCTTGCCCTTGTTTTCAGGACAGAGAAGATAGAAATAATTGCAAGATTCAAGGAGGAACAGAAAGGTTTTCTTCTTGGGATACCTGATTTAAGTTTTCTGTGTGTTAGCACACACAGAACAGAGCGATTATTTTTTCCTCAAAGTTTCTGGAGAATTCAGCAAAACTTCCTTTCAATCTCCAGAATGCTTCAGCATAATGTCATCACAGCTTACAAAAATTTACAAGAACATGTGCAGAAGACACACCTTTCCATGGAAAAGCTAGAAGTCAATATACCTTGCACTGCTTCTTTCCGCAACAAAGGCATCTGCTGGGACTTCTCAGTGGCAAGGTAAGAACGCAAGCTCTCCTGAAACAAAAAAGAAATCAGCCTCACTGGTAATTTAATGTAATGTTTAACTATGATGAATATTAACTGTAAGCTCTGAACCACACACACATTATTTCAATTTCTCCTTCAAAACTACTTTTATCTCTGTACAGTAAGTATGCCCTATATCACCCAAGTGAATACAGCACAGGAGTTTCTGCACTTAAGTGTTACTTCACAGCTTCGCTGCACCCCTGCAGAAGAAATTCACACACAATGCTTCCGGAAGTTTTACCTTTCTGCTGGGATTCTTGGCTATCTTGGGAATCTCAATTTGACGCAAGTTCTGTGATGCTTCTGTCATGCTCCTGTGTCTGGCTAGTACATTATTCCTTTAGAAAGCAGACAAAGATTAAGTTAAAATAAAGTCAGAAGCATGGTTATCAACCTAATGAGAATTAAACTTAGGCTTGACTCTAGACATAGGAAGTCTTTACCTAAATTCACATTGCAAATTGCAGTGGTACCTCACTTAAGCCACAACACTGAAAATTGTTTTGCGATATAAATGGCTATACCTAACTTTATGGTTGGTATTAAAACTCATTTCATAATTTGTTAAAACACACACAGGATCCCCAGCATAAAGGTCTACAGTACATTCCTCTTCTTCTCATGGAAGACACTCACAAACTCTACTTATGCATAAGATACACATACAGAATCAAGATTACACTTTCATATAGTCACCAATGGCAAGTTAAAATGAAAAATGGGAGCCTTTAATATTTCTCTCAGGCCTGCAGAACTGTCAGCAGGTGCCAGCTTGCCCCAACCACCTACCCAGCAACAGAAACAAAATGACTGAGCTATAGTTCAGACAATTCCTCAGCCACAGCCCAGGCTGCAACAAGCTGCCTCCCGTTCGGAATTATTACCTTCTTTTTTTGGCAGAGCGGGTGCGCAGCTCCTCAAGCTGATCACTCTCAGTGCCTATGCAAACAGCACCAGGAGTTAAAACAGATGATAAAGACGGTGGAAGGCCTGGAGATTTACTATCCAGAGTCAGAGAGTCATCACTGAAGAAGTCCGAAGGCAGAACAGATGCCAGCTTCGGGGGTATTTGTGTACCAAGACCATAGTAAATATCTGCAAGGATCTTCGGTATAAAGTTCATATACCTAGAGCAGAGAGAGCCCACATCAAATCCAATCACCCACAAAACTGTCGATGTTCCAATCTCAAGGTCTGAACAAAAATTTTGTTCTCTAGTGTTAATTAAAAAAGCCCCACAACTGAAAATCAACTGTTTTTTCATGAGTTTACTTCCTTATCTACTTTTTCTTCGATCAAGATACAAGCTTAACAAGTAGAGCATATATAAACTTAAAGTTATAAAGACGCAGTAAATGAAAGCCACAGATTGCTGTTTACTCAAAGATATCCAACCGAAAACACAGCACACAGTAACACTTAAACCATCCTAAAGAACTTACAATTCTAATATTTCCTCTAGAAATTTTGTAAGATACCCTGGGTCTTCAGTCAGACATAAAATTCGCAGCATATCTGTCATCTGGAAAAGAAAGCCAAGTGGGAAAGTGGATTAAGCTGGTAACAGCTGCAACACCAGATTTTTTTTTTTTTAGCAAGGAATATAAAACAGCTACAGTAAAATCAGTGGAAAACTCCAGGTTCAAGGTCTGCATTTCTAGGGCCATCCAGAAACACAACCTGGTCTACGTAATTTACTCACCTCTTCTAACAGCTGCTCCATTTCATCAGTGTTGCTTTGCAGTGAAGGGCACTGAAGACATAACTCAAGGCGCAAAAATACCTGAAGTCGGCACCTAAGAAAACAAGTAGTCATTCGCTGCCTTTTTTTCTGGTAGAATCAGCATGTTTACTGCAGAAGGTATACTCAAAAAAGCGATAGGAGGGGAAGTGGCTCCTTTTGACAGCATAATTTGGTTGGCATTTAATTTTCGTGGCAGGGGAGATGCCTCATTTCAGATATAGGCTGCAATGCTTATCACACAGCCTACGTATATTTGCATTTAATGAAGGTTTTTACTGTGACCAGATATTCTCCTTGGAATATTTACGCCATGTAAATACTTTTCCACTTGTACAAAAAAGCCACCATTAAAAACTGCTAACCAACTCTACAGTGTCTCAGAAGCTGAATAGTATCTCATACTCTCTGACTTTGGTCTCCTTCTGTGAGCCGTGCTGTTGTCTGAGTGCTTTGCTGGTCTTCAGGAGATGGTTTCTGACTCTTTCCACACAGGCCACCTGCAGAGACACAGAATTATAGCAAAAGCAAGTCTGTTCCCTGTCTGCAGGACAGGGGTTTTTTTTCCCCCTCCTATCTTGACCCATTTTTTTTTTTTCTTCTCCTTCAAGGAAAGGAATTATCTTTTTCTTTCAGAAGCAAAGTTACAGTGACACGAGACATAGAACTTAAGAGCTTGAAATCACAGAGAACGTCACTTGCAGCTTCAGGCCACCTTCTATGGATTTATATATGGATATATATATGGATATATATGTGGATTTGTCTTTTCACAGTATTTTTTTCAATTGTCCACATGTTTACCAATTTTGGTTTCAGTGAGTTACAATCTTTAACACTGTTTATAGACTTAAAGTAAAACATACCTTGAACTATTTATCTTTCCTGGAGAAGTAGCAGGTCGAAATTTATTATGTAAAGCAAAACCAGAAGATGCACCTTTTGTAAAATACAGTTTGCAATATTTTTAAATACTGTCTTTGAGTAAGTGAAATTAGAATTCAGAATGAAGTCAACATAAAGATACCTGTTGCAATCTTTAGCAAAGTTATAAACTGATAACTGCACTGGATTTTCTTACATTCTTTGCAACTACCTACAGTTTTTCACTATTGAGTTGGCACAAATAGAAGTAGTGAGTGAGTTATGGTTTTGACTACATGCAACTGCCCCTAAAAACTTCAGTAAGATGACAGAAAGGTAGTGTGGAATAGCAAAAACCATTAATTTCCAGATGAGTAACAACCCTGCCCACATGCTCTTACCTACCTCTTTCTCGCTGGCATCTTGTACTTTCAAGAACTTTTTAATGGCCATGATCATATTCTGGGCACACACAGATGAAACATCTCCCTCAGCAACAGCCTTCTGGTAGCTTCCAGTTAAGTGGGACTGCAGTTCCTCCTCAGTTTTGAAGTCTGCAAGGGAAATGGTCTAAGTTAACTAAATGCCCATTCACCAAACCTTACTGATAAAACACTCATTCCAGCAGAATCAAATAGATTTTTTCCAAAGAGGCATCCAGACCACAGAACACCAACAGAAGCAGTCAAAGGTTCAGACCCACGACAAATGATAAGCTTAGTTCCAAGTAGATCAGCAACTTTTCGGATTACTGTAGCAGTCAAGAAATTCACTTCTGCATAATTAATAAACAGGACTACATTTCCAGTTACACCTTGATGGACGTTTTCTTCTACTTCTTTTGGGTAAAAAAAAAAAAAAGGAAAAAAAGACAGTTCCTTATTGCTTTTTTTGGATGGAGACAAGGCAGGAAACTAACCCTGGGAGCAGCTGTAACACTAGGTTGTGAACATTTATAGAAACTAAAACTGGGAGAAAGATGAAAAAAAAAAAAAAACAACCACGCTCCATGCCAAGCCGAAGATGCAGAAACACAAGCATTGATCTGCTCCCTAGCACCTAACACTCCATAATTATTCTTCCCTCTCCCTTCCACAAAAACCCCATACGACCTCCTACTAATATATCAGGACTGGTAACACACACCTATTGATATTTTAAGTGCCTTTTCCTTTTCTTCCACCTTTTCATCCAATCTTTTTGCTGAAAGCTTCTGTGGAACCTTCTCATTCACTGCTAGAGACACACCATCAGGATGAAACTTCTGAGCTTTTACATTCAGTCTTGCTACATTGAGCATCTGCAGGGATCTGGACATGGTCTTCATCTTCTGCCTGACTGGAGTTCGGGGAATTCCACCTGCAACGCCAAACAAAGGGAGTTCTGCCGTCAGACACACTGGGGCAGGAACTCTACCCAAGGCAGAACATAATACTGAATTCTGTGTTATTGCCAAATGAGATTAGTAACCTTCTAGTGGAAAACATGGCCCAGGAGGTTTGTATTTCTCCACCAAATAACTGTAGAGGCAGCTGCTTCTCTAAGTAAAAATCAGGTGAAAACTCTTGCTCTGTGTAAGAGCTTATATAGGTATAATCAGAATTTACATATCCAGGAAGCAATCTTATGTCACAGAAAGAACTGGCAGAGCAAGACTTAGGGATATATAAGGTCAGGATATATGCAACTGTAGTTGAGAGGTTGCAATATTTACTAGTAGTTGGGAGTGGTCCCTATTTCAACATCTAGTGAAACTGCAAAGCTCTGCATGCTGCTTTTTAACATTTTGTCAGTCGCTGCACAGCCTTGAATTAGAGTCATTTGGGTTGTATTAAAGGACAATCCTAATATTAATACGTAAATTAGGATCTCTAAAAAAAATTCTAAAGCATGCTCAGTGGAGTACAGACCTCTAGGGTTCATGCATTAAGAAGGCCTGCTGAGAAGTATTTGTCATCTTTAATTGCCAACATGCACATATCCTAAAGTATACATACGTCTTTTTTTGTTATTCCCTGGTCCAGTTGCAGCAGATGTTTCGCTGAATTTTCTCTGGTACAGCTCAGATAGGCTTTCCGAGAGTTCAACTTCAGATTGGTCAGTGTCATCCTTCCCACTAGCACAAGGGACCTGCAGCAGCCTATATAAAAGAGCCATTCAATACAGTTATCGAAAAAGATGTGAGTGGGAGGCATGTCCCTCGTTCTCAGTGTGCAGAAACCAGGTTTTTCTAGGTACCAGCCCATAGCAATGCAGTGCAAGCAACACATGCTAGTACTCTTCCAATGCCAGCTCCACAAAACTCTTAAAAGATACAAAAAATCCAAACCACCCTCTTAAATTGGTCACACAAAGTTGGAAAGAAGTATAACAAGAGTTGCCTGATGTACAATGGATATGCCACAAAACTACATGAGCAACTTTGGGCTAAGGTTATCATATCTTGCATTAGGCTTTTTATTTTTTGTTTCACTCAGCAAGCTCTTCAAAGAAAAGCAGGCTTATTCATTTCTACTAAATACCAACTGCGACAATACAACCACTGTCTTCAGCATCTTGCAGTGGATCTTATCGAACCATAAGATGGTGAAGTCTGTCATTTCCCCAGGTAGCTTTGGTCATTTTAAGTCACCTCCACGACTTGTGAAACTGTCAAGACCTTAGTCCATGCAAACCACTACCCAAGCAGCCTGTTCCCAGTTCCTTTTGTCATATACACCAAGACAAGATGAAGCAAAAGCACACAGTAAACAGAGTACAGAAATAACAGCACTAAGAGAAACATTTAATTCTAGAACTCCAAGCAACACCGCAGCCATACTGCCTTAACAGGAAGTAGAAACCCCTGATTATTACTGAGATGTGTTTCAGAAAAATACCTGAATGACTCCATCAGATCTGTGGTTGCTCCACAAGCATTTGATGCAGGATACCACGAGTCAAGCACGGAGGGATGCCAGCCCCCTGTATGGGACAGCTCCCGTTGGACCCACTCTGGCACAGGAGTTCCTTCTCCTGTAAGCAGACACACAGGAAAAAAAAAAAAAAAAAAGTTAGAAGGAAATTATATGAAGTGGCAGAAGGTCCCAGCTTTCAGAGACTCTAAAGCAGGGGTTTCCAAATCTTTGCTCCTGGGGGGGAGACGGGACAATTCAATAGCCAATATATCAGGTGGAGAGACTCATAAGAAGATTCACTCTAACACAAAACAGGTGAGCTAAAGGCAGTCTCCTTGCAGCCACACACAAAGGCTTCACTGGCCAGGGATGGTCTATGGGACACATTTTAGGAAACTCTATTCTAGAAACTTGTCCCCAAGCACAAGCAGCTGTGCTTTATCTACAAACTAATGGAAACTAATGCTCTGTCAGTAAAACAGAAAAGTACACCAGTACAGATTTCTGCATCACATCATAAGGCCTGAGCCACAGAAGACAAGACAAAATTAATAAGTCCCAAAAATGAGAGATTCTTATTGAAGAAATTAATTAGCTTTAGATTTCTCCATTCCAAATCAGATCTACGGATGATCAAAAGTTTTGCATTTGCATTTCCTGACACCTACCCGTACCAGCCAGAGAATCTTCCACCAATGTGTTAATTTTATTCAGTACACTATTCACAATCTCTGGGAGGTGAAGAGCAGAGTCTTGGGAAGATTTCTCCACTACAGCTCCTGCAAGGTTGCACCACTGAACTTCAGCAGTCTTCTCAGTACCAAGTATAGTCAGAACTGCAGCACACTCAGAAAGTGGTGACAAAACAGCAGTGCGGGGGCACCAAGTTTTAGATGGAGATACCTCAGCAACCTACATTTTTTTAAAAAAAGAGAAAAGTTCACATTATCTAGTAATGCAGAGACCTAAGGAGTACAGATACTTTACAAACAGCTTATAGACCAACATGCTCTCCTAAAGAACGTTCTGAATTTAACTCCAAATGATGAATTTGCAGTGCAACAAATACCACTATTATTGTCTTCAGAACATGATACACTGTCACCCCTTTGATCACAGCCCATTTCAGAACAAATATCAGTTTAAGAGAAAGATTTACCATGTGCAGTTCTTCAGCCACTAGATTCTTTAACAGCCGATGAAACAGTGATCTGTTACCTTCTGCCTGCTCAGCCCGTGAGCTCTGCAATATCCAGCTCTCTGTGAGAAAAGGGCCAGCCTGCACCAAGCTCCAACCCGTCAAGCTACCTTTCAGAAAAATATGGACTGGAGAATGCAGTTGTCTTTGGCTCATGGCTAGGGGTTCCAGGATCACAGCACAGCTTTCCTGCTTCTTTCCTCCTGTGCAACAATAAGATAAAGTCCTGAAGCAAGTAAAATGGGGTTTTCATCTAGATGAAGAAACTTCAATGCAAAAAAACAGTTTTGAAATTAAACTGGGAATAGCTCTACAGTAAGTGTATTGCAGAACAAATATCCTCAAAAAGAAGCTGAGTGCACAAAGAGACAACTAAAGAGAGACAGTGCACACTGCATGTTGCTTTAAAGCTAATCTCTTTTCTTTTGAAGGGGCTTTTTATTTGCATTCTTAGTTCAGCTAAACTGAAGCCGGGACAAAGCATGCATAAGAGTGTACAGCTACGTAAGGTGAGACCAGCAAAGAGCTCTTCATACACCCAAACTTCTGGAAGCACAGAAAACTGAAGAGACTGAATCAGAAATACGGGTTAATAGCTCTCTCACATCAGCAGAACTAAAGCACATGCAGGATTTTTTTTTTTTTTTTAAGACTTAGGCTCTTAAATATCTTAAGTTACTTCTATACATATTGTTCGCAAGGAAAGCTCATCAAAGACCCTGCATGAAAGATGACAGTTATTATTATGCACACCTATTTTAATATTTTTTTTTAATTACCAGGCATGCTGAGAACCAGTGTTCCTTCTTGCTGGGGGAATACTGCTTGAAATACAGAGGGCTTTGAGAACAAGCAGTTCAAAGTTGCATCCAATGGCAGGAGCATGGTCCAAGGCACAGTCTGCGGCACTGGGGAACTCGAGTCTCCAAGAAAACCACGAGCAAGATCTGCCCTGTAGTGACTCAAACATTGCACTAAGGTTTCAGACGGCAAGATGGTGCCACCCATCTGACAGAGCAGTTCAAACATTGTCCAGTATCCAACATGATCTGGGGATTCAATCAGCTGAAATAAAATAAGAGAGGTCTCAAGTTAATGTTGGCAGTGAAATAACTTATGTTTGAACAGAGATTGCATGCTTATAAAAACAACTGGCACAGGAAATGCAGACAGAGCATCTTAACACAGTGCTTTCCATGTGTTTTTATGAGTTTATTAACCATACCAGAAACCAATAAATACTATTCCCACTGAATTAAGAGGTAGCCAATATTTTCGAGCATGTATCTAGATACCTGAATTGTCAGGCTGCTATTTGCAATTTTGCATAGCTTTAACTCTCACCTAACTCAAAGCACAAGACGACTCATTAATAAACACTGTACAGTTACTCAATTGCTGATATATCTCCATCTCCACAGGGAGAACTAGCATTCCAGTTTTCAGTCTCTTGTTGAACAAGATTCCGTGCCAGTAACCAAAGACCTTTCCCTACCACCCAGGGACCACAGCACAAAGCTGCTGTGTGGAAGATGGCCTGCTAGTCCTCACAGCTGAAACCAGTGCAGTATAATCTCATTACCCGAGACCATTCAGCAGTGTCCACCCAGAACAGCGTGATTTTCTGGTCCACGATCAGCTCCTGGACACTCTTAGGCAGGAGTTTCTCCGCCAGCTCCTGCGCCGTGGGGGGGTCACAAGGAGAGGAAGGGGCGTCGCTCCCAGACACGAACTGTCGCAGCTCCCTCCACGAGTGTGGGCAGGGGGAGAAGAGGAAGATGGCGTTCACAAAGCCCTCGGGGGGGGCCTGGCTCTCGGGGGGCTCGCCCGCGGCCAGTCCCGTGCCCCGGCTCCTGCGGAGCGGCTTGGCGGGGGACGCGATCTCCGGGCGATCCCACTGGAAGTCGAGGAGCGTCTCCTTGAGGCCATTGTGGGTGAGGGCGGCGCGGGGAGCCGGCCCGGGCAGGACGGCGGCGGGTCCCCGTGCCCCGAACCGCTCCGCCAGCTCCTCCTCGAAGCGGGCCCAGGCGCAGGGCCCCGGCGAGCGGAAGCCACCGCCCCGCGAGGCCCCGCCGCGGCCCCCGAGCGAGTCGAAGAACCTGAAGGCCCAGCGGAGGCGGGGCAGGCCGAAGCGGCAGCCCAGGTGGTTGAGGAGCCGCAGGGCGCCGCGCTGGAGCCGCGCCCGCCGGCCCGGGCTGGCCGTGTCCAGCAGGAACACCACGCTGTGAGAGCACGCCATGGCAGCTCAGCTCAGCTCAGCTCAGCGGCCGCCCCGCCGCCCGCGGGTCTGTCAGAGTTCGGCCGCCGCCATCGCCCGAGATCGCTTCTGGCGCCCTCGCCTCGCGCGTCCTCATTGGTCGTCGCCGAGTGCCCGCCCCTTCCGTTCCTCGCTCCTCATTGGGCCGCGGCAGAGAGGCCGTGTGGTGCGCTTGCGCAATGCGGCGCCCGCGCTGGCGGTGGGCGGGGGAGGGAAGGGAGGACCGGCGCCCGCGGTTCGAGCGTTTCTCTTCGCTGATTGGCCAGCCGCGACGTGCGTGCGGAGCAGCGCGGCACTCCATTGGCGGGTGTCCGTGACGACAGCAGAGGGCGAGGCCAGCGCTCGGAGCGAGCCGATTGGCCGCCGCCGCCAATTTAAAATTTAAAGCCGTCAGGGCGCGCGTAGTGGTGATGACGTAATTTCTGTTCTCTCCCCTCATTGGGCCTGCGGGCGGTGACGCCACGATGATGTCAGTGCCGTTGGGTTGAGTCCGACCGGGCGGTGTCGGGGGGCGTGTGGGTCACACGGGGAGGGGGCAGCCCTGCAGATCAGAACCAACCCCGTGTTCACACCCTTCTCTCTGGAGCTCGACTGCCCCAGCCCGAACCAGTGCCACCGGCAGCCAGCCGTATTTACAGAGCAACAAAGGCAAGTGGGCAGTAAAGCAGCTGTTCGGCTTTGTTGGTGACTGCAAACGCAAGTGGGGTTAATGAGCTGGAACGAGGAGTTGATCCACTCGGGTGCGCAGGAGAAACCTGCCACCAAGAGCAAGGGAAGGACACCAGGTCTCCCTGGCTGAAAGGGTGGCAGGCACTTGGGGACTTGGGCTCCCCAGGGAGTCCAGGGTCCCTCGTCCTGGCTGGGGGTTGTTCTTGAGCTGGTGAGACATCTCGTGCTGCTTGGCAATAAATCACTCTCCCGCACAAGCCCTGAAGAAGAGCCAGCCCTGTCATGTTCCCATTGCCATTGCCCAGCACTGGTGTCCGTCCCAGCAGCTTGCTGAGGGCGCTTAGCAGAGTGTGACCAAAACCTGCCTTATCACTTGTCCACCTGGGACCAGAAACAAACTCGGGGCACTGGATAGTTTCCCAGCAAAGCCTGGCAGCTCCCGACCCAAAAGTTGCCACCGGCCGCTCAAACCCCTTCTCCTTTCCTGCCCACTCCAGTGTATTTGCTCTTGAAGTCCATCCAGCTCCCAGGAAAGCCACCAGAGATGTTGGCTGAGCCCCAGTGACCTGTGTGTTTCCCAGCTACAGTCACACCTCTGCTTCTCATGCTGCCCTGCGCTTGCGCTGCTCACAGAGACCTTCGTCCTCTCTGCCTGCTCCCCAAGGACACAGGCTTCTCTCTCAAACAGAGCCCTTGAACAATCATTTACTTGCTGATAAATGCAGTTTCTCAGGAGGAAGGAGAAGACACAAGAAAAACAATTTATAAATTGGGCTCGCGTTTGGTTGGCACTTTGACTGAGATAGGGGTTGTTAACTTTAAAAAGTCTTGCTTTATTTTGACCTTTTTCTAGCATTTCTCTCTGAGTGATATTTAAAGATGAGGGCTGAAAAGGGGGCTGAGAAAACCCAGACCTACATGAACTGTTTGATATCCCACCATACCACCACTCTGTCCCACCCTGGTGGAAAGTTTGTTTTCCATTCTGCTGAGCCAGCAAAAAAAAAAGGCTTTGTTTTGGCTTGACTCAGGTGATTTGCTGTCAGGACACTCCTCGAGGACCTGCACAAGCAACGAGTCACCTTTGATACTGGGCAACACCCAGAGACTCCTTTGTGCTGCACGAAGTCTTCTGACCCCCCACAATATCATCATCCTCCAGTGCCCAAAGACTACTGGTAGTGGCTGCTGCTTATTTGCCCGCCCATTCTGGAAGAGCAAGTCAAGCTGGGCAAAGGGTTCCTTGGTGGATCTCCAGGCTGTCTTCTGAGAAGGGAGGGAGCTGCTGGAGGGGAAGTGGGCAAGCTGGAAGGGTTGGCTGTGCTTCTTGGACGTTAAAGTTCTTGGAGGTGGCTTTGGCCTGAGTGTAGCATGATGTGGGATGTCACTGGTGCTTCCTGGGCAGGCATCTTCCTAGTTCCCTGTGTTAACAGAAGAGAACTCAATCTGTTTCCCTTCTGCTCGCCAGTGAGCTAGGCTAGCCCATGTGAGCTCTGGGGCAAATCCAGCCAGGAGCAAGGATCGCTGCCCACTGCATGTGGGCTGGCCCAGCCTCACATCCCTGCCCTGGAGAAGTTCTGGAATTGCCTGGTTTCACCCAGTTCTCCTCACTCCAGTGAATCCTTGGAGCTGCCAGGAGATAAAGGAGGGAAAGGCAAGGGTGAGCAGGCAGGGCTGTCAGACCAGTGCCTGCAACGCTGCAGACAGTGGAGATGGGGCTTCCAGGTCTGCCCTTCCCCGGCACCTCCAGACCTCTGGGGTCCTTGGCTTTGGGGTCACCTCTCAGAGCTGGTACAGCATCTTGGCCTCAGCACTGGCTGCAGTAAGATCTACCAAGACAGTTCTCAGTGAGCCAAGGAGCCCCTGTCCCATCCTCTCGAGAGTGAAGCTGCCCTGAGCACTCCAGGCAAGAGAGAGGGATTTCTGTGCACTTTAGATTTTGTTTTTACATCTCTCAAGTATTTTTAGTGCTTGTAAAAGTGAAAAACTGAGAGACACCCAGCTGGGACCAGTACTGTACAACCTTCACCCAGATCCTTCCCAAGGCAACTGAGACCTGAGTGCTGCCAGCCTGGTCTCACATTTCCAGAGCAGGAGAGCAAATGTACCTGCTCCTGTTCCCCCGGCGTCATCCTGATGATTTTCTGGGGAAACCTTGCTGCTCTTACAGGTGCTGGACACAACATACCAAATCCAGTGGTAGACCAGAGAAACATTGCTTCCAGCCTGCATTGTGCTGGCTCACATTGGTGTGGAGTTTCCAGCTGGGCTTTTAAGCAGGTTGACATTTGTGACTGTAGCATGGTGAAATCTGCCCTGTGCGTCCCATCACACAGTTAGGTACCTTTTAGGATGGACACAAAGGATTTGGTGTAAACCACTGCAGGAAGCGCTCTACCTGCATTGCTGGCAGCCACATCAGGCTTTCCAGCATTACCCTGGTCCTGCAAAGGAGCCTGGAGAGAATCTGGTTCTTTAACACGTTCTCACCGTGTGGCAGCCAGCGAAGCATGCCCAGCTGGATGGGACTGCAGTGGCAAAGAGCTGATCTGCAGGGCGATAAGGGGGGTCAGCGCAAAGCGGTGCAGCAAGGTGAGACTATCAGGCCAGCCGAAAAGCTATTAGCCTTTGTCCTCAGCCTCCAGACACAGGGGAGAGGGGCCAGGGACAGTGGGTGTGACAGAGCTGCTGACTCCTGGGCTCTGCAAGGGCTTCACAGGCTGCTTTTCTCATTTCAGTAAGAACTTGGCTTGGAAATCTCTGCAGTTTGGTTTCTTCTGCTAAAGGGTGATCACAGAGCATAACTGCTGGTGAATATGCTACCAGGTCGTAGCAAGTTCCTTCGTGTTACAAAATACTCCTCTATGCCTCCATGTTCTGTTTCTCAAGGTGTCTAAGAGCTGCTGCAAGGTCTGGCTGAAGACTGGTCCTACGACATAGGTGGCAGGACATGCAACTATCAACAGTGCTTCTAGTGATTAGGGCTCAGGTGTTATGTAGGGATTTCGGCTTCTTTGTAGCTGGAGATCTCATCTTTCAGCATAGAGCTGAGAATGCCCTGCAGAGACCATGTGTTATGGGAGACCCAAAAACACAGTGGGTGGGTCCTGAGCAGCATCACTCAAGGGAGTGCCCATCCTCAGGACAGCAACAACATCCACTTGTTTTAGGTGTCCCCATCAAGCGACTCTGGCCCAGCTAAAGCCAGCTGAAGCTCTGCTCGTGCAGCATAAAGGGCTGGGCAGATGGAGCTCCCTTCTCCTCAGCACCATCATGGATGGGAGCAGAGTGGTGCTGGTCCGGACCCTTACAGAGACAAGCGTAGCGCTGTTTTGTGGCCCTGACCTCCCAGTGCTCCCCCAGGGCTGCGGGAAGGAGCCTGCACCCCGATGTTCTCCCGTGGCCCGGCATTCACTTGCTGTCTGTGTTCACTTGCTCTCTTACTCCCAGCTGACCCTCCCTGGTGTGTCTGGATCACTGGCTGGTTCCTCTGCCATACAGAAGCGCTCCTGAGCTGCATCTCCCTGTTCTTCCCAAAGCTGCCTCTGCCCTGCTGCCTGCGCAGGGTGCAAATGAGGTTGAAGAAGGATTTTGTGTGGCCTTCAGTCTCTTCAAGAACATCCACAACATTATTCTGCCATCTGTCATTTTGAGAAGAACGCAAACAAGAAAAAAAATAATAAACCCAAATTATTGCCTAATCAACACAGAAATCAGTGTTGCTTGCTCAGCCTGCAGGCCACAATTAGATGGCATCAGCAAATTTGGGCAGCTTGCCTGGGCTGCAGTCTTTCATCTCTTGAAGACTGACAGGCATCTCTGGGATCTGCAGGCAGAGGAAGGAGCTGGGATCCGCTTGGAGGTCTCATCCAGCTCTTTGGGGAAAGAGCACGCAGTTCAAAACCATGGTAAGAAAGGAGCATTGTGTTTCTTAATTAAAGGAAGCCCCATAGCAGAGGAGGGGACATTAAGGCTGCAGCTCTGAGGTCTCCTCCGCCATCTCCAGCACCATCTCAGAGAACTGCCCTGGTTCACACAGCCCCAGCCTGGCTTGTCTCGATGGAAGGGTGCGCTGGGTAAATCTTTCTGGGAGATGATGGATCATGTGTCACTTCTGTATCCCTATAGATATATGGCAGCCTTGTCTGTGCATGTGTGCATGATCTGAGTGTTTGATTTGAAGCACGTACCTTCCTTCTGGGACTGTCCCACAGCAGGACCTGCACCCAGTGACTCAGGCTGCCTTGGCAGGGTTGTGGGGAGGCCCCACAGCTCACCCTGTTTGCTCTGGGTCAGAACCGGCTGCTCTGAGGAGGGCGTGGGCAGCCCCAGGCAGACCCCTGCTACAGCAGGGCTGTGTCCCCCCATCTCCACACCCAGGACAGAAGCTCTCGGGAGGAAACGGGCCCCGGTGACAGTTTGGTGTTGCCCAAGAGGCTCTGGGATTTGCTGTGCATGGAGTGACAAGCCTGTTGCCACATACCTCCACCCTGGCTCGCACAGTGTGGTCAACTGTCCAGGTGCAGGCTGCAAAGTGGGGAGCAGGACAGTCTCACCCCAAGGCAAAGGATCGCCTGGGGCTGCTGCTGTGACCTGTGGGACGTGGGCAGGGGGACAGCTGAGAGCCAAAGCAAGGGGGACTCTGCCTTCCTGCTCAGTGCCGGCAGGGGAAGGGTGCTTGCAGAGCCAGGGGGTGGTGAGAACACCCAGTGTGGGAAGGGAGGGTGCTGGACACGGTGGTGGTCAGGGTGCTCCTGCAAGGGCAAGGGAAGGGGTGTGGGGCCAGGCAGAGCAGGGGGCAGGACACACAGGCTCCACTCCCCGCTCCCACTGGCCTCCACATCTACTTGTCCCCAGGGAGGCAGAGCTCAGAGGTACTTGGAGCAGCTCGAGGGAAAGACCTGTCCCTCCTCCCAGGGAGGAAGGAGGGTGAGAGGAGCAAACCTGCCAAAGCTCCTGAGCTCTGAAATGTGATCCTGCCGCAGGCACCTCCCTGGGCCCCACCTCGCCCTCTCCAACCTATATATGTCACCTGCTTTGGCCGGGCGTGGGGGACACGGGCTCACAGAGTCTGCCAGGACCCCAGGGATCCCTGCGGATGGAGCGGACGAGGCACCAGGGGATGGCGAAGAACACGTACATGCGCTGGCGGCTGCCGCTCGTCTGCCTCCTCTGGGAGGTGGCCATGATCGTCCTCTTTGGGGTCTTTGTGCGCTTCAACCCCGAAGCTGATGCACACTGGGAGGAAGAGAAGCAAAAGATGAACCTTACCAGCGACATAGAGAATGATTTCTACTTCAGATACCCATGTGAGTACTTGGGAAGCCTAGTCCTGCTGCTGGCTGGTCCCCATCCCATCCCATCCCGTCCCGTCCCGTCCCATAGCCTGTCAGAGGTGACTTCTCCACCCATTGCTGAAAAGCCATGCTCTTGCCTTGAGGCTGATTTGGGGCGCACCAAAGAGCAAGAGAAAAGCCTCATGACCCGCCAGTGCTCTTGGGGCTCTGTCAGCAGGGCACTGTGACACCAGTACGTGATGGCTTTTTTTCCAGGAATAGAGCTGACGTGTTCCCAGCACCCTGCAAGTTTCAGCATGCTGCCCCCTCCCTCAGCTCTGGATCAGAGCAGGCTTTTCTGTGCATGCAGAGGAATGGCTGTCGAGATCCTGTGACATCTTCCTCCCCTTCCTACATCCTCCCCCTCACTAGTAAATTACCCTTTAGCTACTGGCATTTCGCTGCCGGAGCCCTCCTAACCTGCCAGCTTCCCAGTGCTCTTGGGTTGCTGCATTGTATTGCCAGGAGGATTATTCAGGTGGTTAAAGCTCTTCTGGCCAGGCCGTGCCTTTGGCCAGCTTTGATCTCCAGGGATGGTCATCTTTGTGAGCCGTTGGAAACAGGCTGCTTCTGTAGGCAATTGTTTCCAAGGAAGCAACAGGCCTGAGTCATGCGTCTATTTAGAACATTTCCATTAAAAACACCTGCTAAATCAAAGGAGCTATAGAAACCTGTAGCTGCTGAGGATTAGCTAGTTCAGAAAAGGATTTGCTTACAGAAACCTGCTGCTCAGCCAGTCTCTGAGTTAGTCTATGGCCACGGCTGCCCTGGGCTGACCCTTGGGGTCTGCCCTTGGGAATAATCCCACACAGGTCGTGCCTGAGGGCTGCTCTTGTCACTGATGTGCTGGGAGGACAGCAAGGTCCAAGAAAGAGCCTTCAGGAGCTAAGGACATGACATCTCTTCTGTACTCACATCCCACCCCTGCTCCGCAGTGCAAAATATTCCACTGCAAATGGCTGCATGGATTCACGTAACTAAATCAACCTAAGAGCAACTTCTTAGCTTCAGTTTAGCTTTGAATCATGTTTCTGTTTCAGACTGGAGGAAAGGCTCATGTGCCCAAAAGCACAGATGTTTTTTCTCCATTATCTAATCAGAAACATTCTCTCTCTGCAAAGAGGGACAAACATGGCAGAGTAACCAAACGCTGGCATTGTGAGCCCTGTGTCCATCCAGCACGCAGAAGACAGTGGGATGGTTGAACACTCAAGGATCATTTGTATTAACGTTTCTGTGATGGCTGTTGTCCATAGGATGGGTCCGCAATGGCAGTGGGATAGGAGTGACAAAATGACGGCTCCTCCAAGCCCAGAGCTGACTGGGAAGGCAGGAGAGGGAAGCCCGTGCGTGGTTGTGTCAGTAGTGTCCATTGCCAGGTCTAGTCTGTGTGACAATCCTTTCTCATTTTGAATCACACAGTGATGTTCCCTAACAGATCACTCCGCCACTCTTTGGGGAAGATAAATGAGATTCTTCAGCACAGGTAGCATTCCCAAAGCCCAGACACTGCCTCTCGATAGTGACAGCAATTGTCCTCACACAAAAGCAAGGTTACAAAACCTTTAGGGCATGGCAGCTCTTGGGCTGCCTCTGAATGATGCCAACACTATTCTTCTCAAGGGAAAACAAATGCAAGAGTTAGAAAAATGCTTTAGACTGGGTGCAGTTTGAAGAAAGACCTGCTCTTCCTCTTGGCTTTGTACAGGTCTAACACACAGTGGGAATCCTCTGGGTTTTCAGAGGGCGCACAGTCCGCAGCTTTAACTCTGAGCTCTGTATTCCTGCTTTCAGGGTGAAAGTGGGAATATATAATGCAAATGGCAGCAGATAATTCTAGCTGTGTTTTGTGCTGCTTATATTGGAGAAGAGAGGTTGGGAGAATAAATACAGCTGCAGCTTCCTAACCAGAGTTAGGAAGACTGGTTCTTAGGACATGCATTTGAAGCAGATCTTGTCTACTTCCATTTTTAACAAGTGATTTCATAGGCATGGAGGACATTTTTAAAAACAAGCAGATTAACCTGTCTGCAACATGGCGCTACATTGCTGGAGCCTGTCCAAATGCTTGTCCTTAAACAAGTTTCAAGATCTTGTAAAGCACCAAAGGACAAAAGCCAAGGCTTCTGCAGAGCTACGTCTCACCCAGATCCTCGCCCAGCCCGTAGTGGAAGCAGCAGACAACCCCACTGTCACTGCAGGAGCAGATCTGGGGCTGCTGGAGTTCAGCACAGGTTCAGGGTAGAGCTGATTCTCAGTCACCGAATTTCCTTTGCCCTGAGCTTATGCCTTCTCTGAGGTGCACAGATACTGCTGGTTACAGTGGCTGTAATGGTTTGTGTGCTGCATAATGCAGAAGTTGCTGCCGTAGCTCCATTAGTGCTGTGTTTGCCTGTTCTACGGAGTGGGTTTGCTGGTGAGAGTCTCCCGGCAGGGGAACCCAGCCTTGGGTCTCCTGCATTTTTCATAGGCAGAGTGGCCTCCAGCGTGAGGGTTTGTGTGGTTCAATTTGTAAGTATACGGTGTTTCAGCTCACTTAATTGCGAAGTGATGCTTATCTGGTAGAAATGTGCAGCACTAAAAAGTACAGCAGGTTTACTGCACCGAGAAGTTCTTTCAAGAGGCTCACGCAGGTTTGGTTTCCCCCGGGGAAGGGCATCTCAGGGGCTTGAGGTAGCAGGTCTGAGCATCTGTGGGAATAACTGGGTCTCTGTGGTTTAAACACTCAAAATCTCACCAGGTGGGATCCTGGTCACAAGGGTATTTTGCCACTGATTTCAGCAGCATTTAAAAATGCATTTGTAAACTTCCCTTCTTGCTCTGAGCCATCACCAGGACCCTGCATTGGATGGACCTACCCAAAATGATCACTCACGTCTTTTTAACAAAACTTGTCTTTTTATTTTACATGACATTTGCTAAGTTTTTTACAGAAGGGGAAAAAACAATTTGAATAGGAAAATGTTATCTTTTGTACACTCCATTGTTTCCGGTCTTCTCTAGCATGCAGCTTTTAATAGATATTTTTACTTTCAAGACTGAGCCTTTTAACCAAAAGCCAGTTTCCAAAAGCTGAGCTATTCTCAGGCTTAGAAATGTGGGGACATGGAGCAAACACACATTTTCTCTTGAATTTCCTCCCTGCTGCCACTGATGTGATTAGTTTCCTTTCACCGCTGACTTCAAACAGCATTTGCAGCCCTGCCTTCCCCACAGAGCTGATGGTCCCTTCTCTCTGCACAGCCTTCCAGGATGTCCACGTGATGATCTTCGTGGGCTTTGGCTTCCTCATGGTGTTCCTCAAGCGCTATGGATTCGGAGCCGTGGGATTCAATTTCCTCCTCGCTGCCTTTGGGATCCAGTGGGCTCTCCTGATGCAAGGCTGGTTCCACTCCTTCGTGAACGGGAAGATCCTCATTGGAGTAGAGAAGTAAGGAGGAGATGGGCTCTGGGATGCCACCTCTTGACCAGCCAGTGGAAGAGCTGGGACAGGAGCGGCTGGCAGCGCCTGTGCCTCCGTTACCTGCAAACAAGTCACTAAAATGTTGTCTTCCCTCCGCATACCTCCACTTGCTTTCCACCTTTGAGCCCAAAGGTACTTGCTGTTGTGCTGATACTGCTCAAAGGGAAATGTGAGATGAGTGTCACCCCTTAGTCCCAAGCCAAGCGCCATGGATGCCAGTGCTGAAAACATACATAATCCACGTTCTTTAAATTATTTGTGGGAAAGCACCTTTCCTGGGCAGTGTGTCAGAATGGGAGGAGGGTCTGTGGGAGATCCAGGGCTGGCTCCAAATCACCTATTTGTCTTCAGGTGGGATCTCTAGAGCTGGGGGTGAATGAGGGTGAGTTACAGAAAAGTATTCCCTCATTAACCACAATTATCCTTCTCTTTTTTCCAGCCTGATCAATGCTGATTTCTGTGTGGGCTCTGTGTGCATTGCCTTTGGGGCCATCCTGGGCAAAACCAGCCCCATACAGCTCCTTGTCATGACTTTGTTTCAAGTCACACTCTTCGCAGTGAATGAGTACATCCTCCTCAACCTGCTTCATGTAAGGCTTTACGCAGCATTTTTGTCTCTCTCTCCCTGTGACTGAGTGCAGGCTGGATGGACGGGTGGGCAGATGAGTTGGACATGATGCAAACCAGACCTCAGCTCCAAAACAAATGACAACTGCAGAAGCAAACCTCTCTTTTCCCATGGCTGCAGGTTAAGGATGCCGGTGGCTCCATGACCATTCACACCTTTGGAGCTTACTTTGGCCTCATGGTGACACGCATCCTGTACAGACCCAACCTGGAGCAGAGTAAGGACAAGCAGGGCTCCGTGTACCAGTCCGACCTCTTTGCTATGATTGGTGAGTCAGCCCCTGCCTCAGGGGCACTGGTACGTGCAGACCACTTGCCTGTAGAGGGCTGGTCCCTCCCGTGTCTCTGGGAAAACCAAAGGGAAACTAGGATGTGGGGCTGAGAAGCTCTCTGTCCCAGTCTTCTACCTCTCAGAGCTCCTCAGCTCCTTTCATCAGTGGCTGGCCTGAGATAGCACCTTGGAAGACAAGGATGCATTTTGGTTCCTCCTCTCTTCCAGCCCCTCCTGATGCTGGTCCCATCATGGGGTGTGCTGCTCCAGGGCAGCAGGACTGTGGGATTTAATTCCCCTCTGTGCAGAAAGATATTATTTGGAGGTTTTTTTCACCCCTTGTATTCCTTCTTTTCCCTTTCTCTTCTTTGTCCCCTACTCTCCTTCCCACCAGGTACCCTATATCTGTGGATGTACTGGCCCAGTTTTAACTCAGCAATTTCTGAGCATGGGGATGCCCAGCACCGGGCTGCCATTAACACCTACTGCTCGCTGGCTGCTTGTGTCCTCACCACTGTGGCCTTCTCCAGCATGCTGCAGAAGAAAGGCAAGCTTGACATGGTAAGCTGGGAGCAGAGCCCTGCGCTGCCCAGGGGACATATAATGAGGTTGACTGAGGGTCCAGTAAGCAATTGGTGCTTGTCCTCTGCTGAACAAATACTGGGTTTCAGGGCATGATGATGCAACCAGCCTCCAGCCAGAAACCCAGAGGCTGTATTGAACAAGCTGGTGGGGCGTGAGTCCTGCAGTGCCTGAGGTGCAGGGTGATGCCCCGCACATGGTGGACCACAGTCACAGCAGGGACTGGACTTGCCCAGAGAGCTACTGATGGGCATGTTGCAGAGCCGCATTTGGCTGAGCAGGGGCTGCGTGGCAGCTCGTGAGCAATCGAGGGACTGACTTGTACGTGTTATGTGTGTGGGTGACATGTCTCTGTGACAGCAGAGCTTGCGTGACACATGGGTGAGACAATTTCCATCTTATCACAACTCCCCATCCAGATTTGTGGATGCAAAGGATGTGTGTGGTACAGGGAGTGGGAGTCTATGTGCACCTGTGCTACAGACAGAGGCTGCCTGTTCTTCACTTGTTTCTCACCAACAAGCAGGAAAACAGGCCCTGATATTTCCTCTGGAAACATTTTCAGAGCTGATTTTCCCGCTTTGCCTTTTGCACCATCCCTGAGTAATTGCAATCTCCCTGAGATGCCAACACAGGGCATTTTTTTCTACAGGTCCACATCCAGAACGCAACGCTGGCGGGCGGCGTGGCCGTGGGCACCAGCGCGGAGATGATGCTGACTCCATACGGCTCCCTCATTGTCGGGTTCATCTGTGGCATCGTGTCCACGGTGGGGTATGTCTACCTCACGGTGAGTGCTGCTCTAGAGGTCTGCAGCCCTGGTCCTGCTAAGGAGACCAGAAATGGATTCACTTCCCTTTAAGGGTTCCTACTTTCCATCATCTGTTATGTAGATGCACTTCTGACTCCATTTACAGCCTCGAAATGCTCAGGAAGGTTCAGTCTCCCAACAGGACAGTGTTTGGAGGACATGTTTTTATTTTATCTTGAGCTTGGCTCACATCTTTGTCTAAAAGCCCTTGGCTCTTTAATGGGACACGATATAACTCTTCCTTCTCTGTGTGTTCCAGTCCCCCATGGAAGGCACTAATCCTTTTCCAGGGCTGTGCTCATCTCCCTGATCTCTCTCAACCTCCTTTCCTCTCAGCCTTTTTTGGAGTCCAGGTTGCACATCCAGGACACGTGTGGCATCCACAACCTTCACGCCATGCCGGGCCTTATTGGGGGCATTGTGGGGGCCATCACTGCAGCTGCGGCCACAGAGGATGTATATGGAAAGGAAGGGTAAGACAGCTTGAAACTCTTCCATGACAACAGATTTTACCTGGGGCTCCTTGGGCTAGGAGCAAGGAGTGATTAACAGCCCTTGTTAATTGTCCAGAGTTGTCCCTTTCCCCCTCAAAAACATGGGGGTGCACTGACTGTGTTGGGCTTACTGAAGTGTAAAAGACTCATCTCTTGCAGATTCTGGTGGCCTCAGAAAGTGAGCCACAACCCTTCTGCTTGGCATTATTCTGGGGAACAGTGGGTGGGAAAGTGTTCCCCCCTTCATCCCTGCGTTGTTTTCGGGGGGTCAGGTTGGGCTTGGATGTCTGAAAGACAGATGAAATGTTCATTTTTCGGGATAGTCCTAGATAAAGCTTTGCCAGGGGCCAGAGGAGAAAAGAGTGGGCAGGTTTTTGTGTCATTGCGACACTCTCCTGGTCCATTGCAGAAGAGGGATGGGGTGAGGGAGGAGGCCCCGAGGGAGCAGGGCAACACGGCTCCTCCGGAGCGGGGGAAGATCTCCTGCTGGGAGCAATCCTCGCCATTTCTGCCCTGCAGGTTCGTCAAGGCGTTTGACTTCACTGGCCAATACAAGACGCGGTCACCCAGCATCCAAGGAGGGTTCCAGGCAGCTGGCATTTTTGTGTCCCTGCTGATGGCTTTAGCTGGAGGGGCCCTTGTGGGTAAGCAGGAGGGGAGCACAGAGAGGGGAGGGTTGAATCCAGCCTGTTGCTAAAATGGAGGTGTCCATGTACTGCTGCCCGTGGCTGGATGTGTCCTGCCCGCTTGCACGGCGAGGACTGCAGCCCCTGGCTTGCTCCCATTTGGACGCCCTGTAGCAGGACACGCCAAAGCCCACGGGAGCTGGGGAAACTGGGGAGCAAGCTCAAGTGGGTTTGGAGAAAAGGGGAGATGGGCACCGAGCACAGTGCCAGGGTGCGTTTGTCCCTTTTGTTGCCGGGACGCGTGGACTCTTGCCATCCGCTCCCTGCCTACATCCCACACGCATTATGGTCCCCTGCCCACCGCGCTGCCCGGCTGCTTCCAGGGGCCATCCTGAAGCTGCCCATCTGGGGCGACCCCGCCGACGAGAACTGCTTCGAGGACGACATTTACTGGGAGGTGAGGCGGGGGGCGGCCGCGGGCCGGGGCGCCGAGAGGAGGCTTGGGGTCGAGGCCGGGAGCGGGGCGGAGGGCACAAGATGGCGCTGTCGCCCCGCGGCGCTCAGGGGGCTCTGCCGCAGGTGCCGGAGGACGAGGAGAGCGACGTGTACCACATGCACAACCCCGCCAAACCCGCCTCGCCCTGAGCCGCCCACTGCCCCCCGCCGCCCCCCGACAAGGGCTCTGCCTCCTCGGGACGGGGGGCGGCGGGGCGCCCCCACCGCAGGACCTCGGGTTCCCCTCCTTGGGGGCGAAGGCTCGTTTGCTCCCCGCGAGGATGGGGCACCCAGCTCTGCCCTTCTCTGCAGCTTTTGTAACGAACGGTTATCAGTAAAATAAAAACGTGTTCTTCTTTGCAGAGCTGTGCTCCCTTGTGCGAGTAGTGGAGCGGGACGGGATGCCACCCAGACCCCCAGTGGCACAGGGCGCCTGCTGGGAGAGATCTTGGCTGGTGGGGGTAAAGCAGAGGTTCTGGGACACCCCCAGTGCCCAGGGGCCAAAGTGGATGCACAAGCAATGGCAATGGGGAGGAGACACTTGACTCAGGACCTGGCACCTTAAAATGCAGCAGCCAGGCTGCCCGTGGCGGGGGCTGAGCCTGTGTGGGAAGCACGGGCTGGGCTGGTGTGGTTTTTTGGGGGGGATGTCACGCTGCCATCCAAGGGTCAGCTTTGCCTCTGGCTACACTTTTACACGCCTCCACCATCACCTTCTCAACTGCTCTACTGAGGCCTCCACCAGTTCCTCGGGAGCCTCGTTCGCCCGTACGTCGCAGGCTGGCAAGACCCTTTCCTCTTCTTTGGTTTCAGCCGTTTCTTCCAGTGTCATCAAACTGCTGCTTCCACTTAGCAGGGTTATCCTGATGGGCAGGGAGCAAAGCCAGAGCACAGCCCCTGGCTCTTAGCCCAGACCATGAGGTTTCAGCCAGAGTTGGAGGAGACAGGAATGAAAATCAGACCTAAACCCCACATATTTTCCAGGATGGTATGATACAAGGCACAGGAGAAGAAAAGCTGGGAGGGGGGTGGGAAGGAGGTAGGAGGGCTGATAGGTCTCATCACCGCATCTAGCTGTAATTCTCACACCTGAGGGGGGGAGTCAAAAGTAGCTATTCACATCCCCTTGGGATATGACACCCTCATTTTCCATGCTGGGTAAAGACAAAAACCCTTTACAACATGTTTCTGGAATTTGTCAGCGGCTGCCAGCAGCAGCATATTAATTAAATGTCGGCAAAGATGGAAGTAAGAGGCTCCGCTCTAATTGGACACTTTGCTTGGTGGAGCTGAAAAACATTGTGACAGAGGAGGAGGCGCCAAAACACAGTGTTCCCCCGCCATAGCGTGGGGATGGGGACAGCCAGGCGCAGGAGATGCTCTCTTCTGAACCAGCATTACCTCTGGCCTGAGACAACCTCGCCGTTGAAAAAATAAGAGTAACAAAACAAGAAAAAGCCTAAAATCCTCCAGAGGCAAAGTCTCAAGCACAGCAGCAGCAGCATGGGATATAAGGAAAGGGTTTGTTGGCTAAGGGGAAATTCAGAAATACTGTGGTATATTGTGCATCCTTTTACGATGGTAAGGGAGATGTCTAACGGGTTAGAAATGGTCTCCAGAGAATGATCCTTGCAGAGGCTGAGTGTATGTTGAGCTGCACCCTTTCCCCAGGGCAGGGTTTGGAAAATGGGGGACAGTTCCCCGTTTCCCTGTGCTGGGATGTGCTAAAGGAAGGAGATCTCCTCCCAGCCTCTTTGCACTGGAGAAAGGATGTTAACAACCATTTTCTGTTCACAGCTTTGTCCGCAGACCCTGTCAGAAACAGGAACACTTAATGACAGGCGCTGTAGACAATCTCATTTCAAAAGCAGAGTCCTAAACTTTTTGCCCCAAGCCTTCAAAACCACCTGCAGACAGAGGCAGACAGACCTCTTGGGCACTGCATTTCCTACTGCCTCACCGGACCGCTGCTCTTCTGTCCCATCCGTTTAAGCCTCTGGCCATGTCCCAGACATGCCAGCATCCAGCCGTGCCAGTCCCTGGGGAGGCAGTGTCCCACCATGGGGACACAGTGTCCAGCACCTGTGGCCTTTGGTCTTTCCTCCCAGCAGCTTGCAAAGGGGCCATGGGAATCAGTAACAGCAGCGACTGAGCAACTTGTGTTGCTTTAGTGAGGTGGTCAGCCCACATCTCTGGTGGGGTCTGTGAGATGGTCCTACCCCATGTGCTGGCAGAAGGAGCCCCAACCCCGCTCTCCTCTCCTCCAGGTTCTGCCTCCTCCTCATGGGAAGACACTTAAATTGCCCAGGCTGCTGGGCAGCAAAGCATTTTATTGCCCGTGCTCTCGAGGGGCTCAGTCTGGTCTCAGTACCTAAACCGCTCGCTGGGGCTGCCCTTGCAGTTTTAATTCCCTGGCACACAATGCCGCGGTCGTGCTGGCGTGTTTGAAGTGCAGTCGCGGCCCCAGCGGTGGACAGAGGGTTTCTCAACGGGAGCAGAGGATTGGGCTGCTCCAGCAGGCGGGAGGACATGTGAGAAAGGGGCTGTCGATACCCGTGGGGATTAGGTGGTACAAATTGGCTGGGAAGCACCGGAGGCATTGACCAGAGTTATCCTGGGGCAGGTTCCCATGGGGGGGCTGGCTGAAACCAGCCGCCTTTAAGGAGGCTGCAAGGCTCAGTCTGGCTGCTAATCCCCTGGGATCTCTGGGGCACAGAGCAGAAAAGAGGTTAAAAAAAAAAAGGAAAATCTCATGTAAAGGTGGTGGTTTGCCCAAAGGATGAAGTTAGAGAGAGTGGGAAAGGGGTAAGGAGGGGGAACAGCATTGTTTAATGCTACTTTTAATAGGTAGGTGGTAGGCTTTGCTCACACCCCTACTCCTCCAAGCTGCTGCAGAGATTTTGGGGAAAGGCCTTTGCTTGTCTCTGCCATCCCCTACCTCTGGCAGGGACCCCAACACCTCTGCAAAGGGTCCCCATCTGCAGGCCTGCCTGACAGAAGCGGGGTTGTGTGCTTGTGTCTGCGTCCGTGTGTGTGTTGATGTGTGTGGGTGCAGGTACATGGTGCAAGCTCCAAATTTGGACTGAAACGGGCTCATTGGAGGGTGAGGCACCAGCCACGGCAGGTCTCCCACTGGTGATGTACCCACACATATGCATTTAGCCTTCTTAACTACATGGAATCAGAATCCAACATTGTCCACGTTGCCGGCGGTGTTGCTGTGCCCTCACACGTGCGTGCCAGCCTGCCAGCTGCTGCACCGCTGTGCACATCCATTTACCTTTGCTGTGCACCTCCATTTACCTTTGCTGTGCATCCATCTACTTTGCTGTGCACATACATCCACATTTACTGTGCACATCCATCTACCTTTGCTGTGCATCCATCTACCTCTGCTGTGCATTCATCTACCTTTGCTGTGCACGTCCATCTATCTCTGCACTGGTGTGAGCGTGTGCGTGTTGGGCCCGGCGTGTCCATGCCTGCATGAGTACGGCTCCAGCCCCTTCTGAAGGAGCGCTGTAAATTGTAATCAGATTAGGGCAGCCGGTCGCTTAGGGCCCTTGAAAAGGGCATACGTCCCCTCATCAGTACGCAGCATTGAGTTCCACAAAGGGTCTAAGTAACTCGGCAGGGGTCGGGCCCTCTGGAGCGCAGGGGAGGGGGCTTGCCTTTCTTTTCTCCCTGTCCCTTGTAATTATGTCAATTTGCTAGCCAAATTGTTTGCTTGAGTGGACAGTGGGGACTTGCCCCCCTTCCCGCCTCCCCCCACCCCTAACCCCATTCATGTGCTAATGTGGGAAGGAGCTTGGCCTCCTGACTTTGGGAGGTGGCCGTTTAGGAGCAAAGCACAGGGGGGCATGGGCCAGGAGCCCCCCATTTATGTGCCCATGTATGCTTTGGGCTTGCAGCCCAGCTGAACGGGGCACTCCTGTTTTGCTTTAGCCCGTGGTGGGACGTGCAACGCTGAGCCAGCCCGGGCCAGCCCTGTTTCATTCCAGCCATCCCTCACCTGCACTGTATCCCTGCTTGGGCCACCGCAGGCCCAGGGCCAGGAGCCGTGCCCCGCCGCGCGGCGCCTTTTTCGGCACACCTCCCCACCCGCGCACCTCCCAGCATTTGCATATATTCTGCCCTCAAATCCTTGTCAAGGGGAGCTGCTTATTGCCTGTATAGATCACAGGGTGTTAGTTAAGGGGCTTCTTTGTATTGCCTCAGACAGCTGGGGTCATCAAAAGTCCTGCGGTGGGAAGGAGAGACAGGAGGAGGGGGGAAGCTCTGACAATACGGACTGAAGGATTAAAGGAGCATATAAAGTTCCTATTGAGTGAGACAAGAGGCTGTTCACTCCCAAGATTGACAGCGACCAGGAGGCGATTCCTAACACAATGTCCAATTAATTCTCTACCCTCTTCACTGCTGTCTCCTCCCTCCCTCCTCTCCTGGGCTGGAGCATGAGCAGGGAAGGGCTGAAGCTAAGATCCTCAAGAAGGCAATTAATTATTCCTGAGTAAGAGAAGCCTGCCAGGGTGCAGGCCAGTCCCCAGGTTTGCTGGGCATCTGTCCCCCTGTCATGGGCTTTCATCAACTTGAGCCACTTTGGGGTAGTTTTCCCTTCCATCACAGGCAGAGCTGTCCCACCAAGGGTCCATCTCCACGGCAGGTCCTGCACCATAACCATGGTTAGTGTTGAGCCTAGAAGAGGTAGATTTAGAGCTAAATCCAGGCTGGCAGTGGCATGCAGCAGGGCAAGGCAGTGGCAGCAAGAGAGCTAGGGAGCAGCGTAAGGTGCCTGGGCAAGATGCATGGGCATGCAGAGCATTTGGGGAGAGGCAGAGCAGCATGTGCCAGGCCTGGGGGTCAGGTCTTGCCTGTGTGTGCAGTGGCAATGGACAGAGCAGCTCCATCTACCCTGGTTTTACACGGAGAAGTGAGCTGGCCGTAAGGATGCATTGCCACTGTCCTCTGGGCTGGCCGCCCACGCTGGCCCAAGTGCTGGGCATAGCAGGACATGTAGGAGGTATTTGTGAGTGTGCTCCTACCTCTCCTGAGAATGGGCATCTCTTTAATATATGCCCATGTACAGGAGCAGAATCTGGGCCACCATGTGAAATTCCTGCAAACCACTGAGTATGAATTGTCTGGTCTGTTTTTCCCTTGCACACATCTCAGCCCAGAGGGAGGGAGTAACCAGGAAAAAAGCACCTTTCTCCGAGCTGGCCCCCTTGTCACTGGTACAGCACCAAGGCTCCCAGACGTGGGTGGCAAGTGCCCTTCCAGAGTGACAAACCTCTCCAAACCACCCGGTTTGGGAGAAAAAGCCATGCAACTAGGAGGGCCCGGCTCTCACCACAGGTGACACTTTGGCCAGCCCATCTCCTCCATTCACCGTTGCTCAGTGCCGACCCTTTCCCCTCCACCACCCCTGGCCGTGGCACAGAGGATGCCACCAGGCCACGCTGGCATGGGGCGGGGGACTGGGCCTGCCCATGCCATGCACCCCACGAGCAGGGGATGCCCTGGGGATGCTGGCATGGGGCTGCCAGTAGCTCGGTGTCTCCTGCCCGCTCCCTCCCGCCGCACACGCTCCCAGTGAAGTTGTTTGAAAGTCTTCCGGCAGTTTTCGCGGCCAGGAATAACAGATTAGCCATGATCTGATCAGCCCAGTATCTAAGCTGTATTCTCCCTGCTGACAAGTATTTGAAAGAGGGGAGGGGCCACTTTCAGCCCAACGATGAATCTTTCACTGACAAGAAAAGACCCTTTTTACTCCCGCCAGCCGCTGGCTGCTCCGTGCCCTGTTGCTAAGTGAGACCCGTGGCTGACGCTTGCACGCAGCCGGTTTCAGCAGAGCCCTCGGGGTAGCAGGATCAGGAGATTCACACCAGACATCTTGGTTTTGGGGGGGGGGGTGTTTCTTTTCTCACCCACCTTTGACTGGCAGATAACCGCTTGCCAGCGAGACCTGGGGATGGCCCTGCTGAGGTGGCTTGTCCTGGGAGGAAAGGGAAGGTGCAGAAGCCTTTTGGGGGTGGGTTGGAGTTGGGACTCAGCCCAAAATGTTTGGGGGTTGCTGCCTTGCACAGGGGTGTCCCTAGCCGAGCTGCAGAAGAGCAGCCCCCCTCCCCGCATATCCACAGCCCTTGTGTACCGCTGGGTTGGGGTGCAGCAAGACCTTGGCCTTGGAGGATGCTTGGTGCTGGTAGCTTAAAAAAAATCCTGTCTTGGCTTCATGCAGGGGTGGTTCTGGGCTTGGCCTTGCAAGGCAACATATGGCAGAGGAAACGGGAGGATGTTCTCCAGGCTTGGGCCGGCTTTCTGCTCCCTGCAACCTCACAGCCTCTCCCCCCACCCAGTCCTAGCCAGGGCCAACCACCCTGCGAGTGAGAAGGGAAATCGCTAAAACAAAGGCTTTCCAGGCTATTTCTGGAGCTGCCAGCATGAGGTGCCCTCGCCTAAGACATGGTGCTCACGTCTCTCGCCTTTCTTGCGAGGCAGCAGTGCAGGCAGGGCTGCAGGCTGCCAGGCCCTGGGTTGGCACCTTCCCATTGCCCTGCCTGCCCTGCCTGCCCTCTCTTGCAGGCAGGGCACTGTGCAGGGAGGCTGGAGGCTCTCCTTCATGCATAGAAACCTCCAGGGACTCTCTAGAGCCACCGCCCAACCTCCCTTGGCGGCCCCGAGCAAAGACACCCCTGGGTATTACGGATGCACGGCAGCTTTGTGCTCAGCCCCGTGCAAGAAATCCACCCTCTGCACAGCTGTAGGAAGCCTGGAAAAACCCCCTTGACCCTGCCTCAGCCTGGGAAGACTTTCTTAACCTCAGACTCCTGTGAGCCCTTAATCTCAAGACAGGCAGGGGTGACCGGGGCTCGTTGCACTGACATGCAGGAGGACTGTGGAGGAGTCCCGCGGGGAGGATGTTTCCCTTTCCACGGGAATGGGGAATCACTCCAGCATGGCACTGCAAGTTACTCCCTCCCCACGACTGTGCCCTGCACACGGTTGGTGCAAAAAGCCCCGAGGAAAGATGCTAGAGGGGTTGCTTTGGGCAGCATAAAACGGAGAGAAACCCTGAGAAACACAAAAAGCCAGATCTGTGGCTGCAATACAACCCCTTTCTGCAGCTTTAGCGGCACAAAGCAGCTAAAAAACTGGCTTCTCTGGTGAGCTGAGCTCTTCTCCAGTGTGGAGAGTCCCTTGGTAGCCAAAGGAGCAGTGTCAGTGGCAATGCCACGGCCACCTTCAGCTCCATGGACAGCAACAGGGCATTTCCAGTGCCCCAAGGTTGTCCGAAGTCACATCAGAGTCATAATGGCTTTCTCTAGTCTTCCCAGGAGCAGAAGTATCTACTTTTGGCGTTCTGGGGAAGGTGGTCTTACGGTGCAGGTGTTCCATCAGTTTGTGCTCACCATGGATAGCAGTGGCTGCACAGGCTTCTTGCCACACTTGTCAGTGGGCACCCACCCCAAATAAATCCCTCCCAGCCAGCAGCTTCTCAAGGGCATGTTCATGTCTCTCTAGACTGGAGCCAGCAAAGCACAGGTGAGACCTGCTGACCTCTGAGCTGTATCTCACAGTCCCACCCATCCAACTAACTCTGTCACCCTTTCTTCCCAGCTGTTGGCCACCCCAGCAGGGGCAAGCTCCCGGCTTTGGGACCTTATCGCTCCTCTGGTAGTTCAAGTCAGATTTCTCACTCTTTTTGGGTCGCTCTGCTAGCCATGAGACATATCCTCTGCTGCACGGACAGATCTCCTGCCTTGCTCTGCGGCAAGGAATGGCGTGTGCAGAGGAGCAATGGGAGAGCTATGGGGCTGGAGCACAACCTTCATCCTCTCCTGGGGAGGCCAAAGGCCTTTTGACAGACATCTTAAAGCTTCCTGGCCCAATTCTTGGTTAAACCTGCAAATAGCCTCTGTTCCTCTTGGATAAACAGCCCTGCTTATTCACTTTATCATTTGCAATACCATGACCCAATGCTCACACCATGGTCACGAAGACCCGTGTTTGACTGTCCCCAGCCTTCGCATCATTATGGACTGACCAGGTTTCTAGGAGCTTCATGTGCTACAAACAGCAAGTCAGTGTCAAAACGAATTTATTTATCTATTTAATTATTATTTATTTATTTATCTGACTTTATTCCTTTTGCCTCGGTCGTTTCTACTGGCTTTGACTCCAAACCTCGGCTTTGCCTTGACTTGTGCTTGGCAGATGCTGGAAGGTGCTTTGTGGGCGAGAGCATCAGCTCCCCATTCAACTTCACTTTTCCCCAGGGAATCCTGAACCACTAAAACCAATTTACCCTTTAAATTTGGGTAGTCTCTACATTGAAAATGCTCTATAAAACCCTCCTCTGGGAAGGATGTGGTCTGCAGAAAGAGGCCTGACTGCCCTCCTGATGGTCTGATCACCCACAGGAGAGCACAGGGGCCCTTCCCCAGCCAGAGACTGGGCAGTACCATGTCTTCTCAAGAAAGAAAGGAAAATTTGCCCTCGAGGACTAGTCAGTAAAACCTGATCTGAGAATTCATGTCCCCGTGCTGAAATAAACCATTGTGCAGCAAAGAATAGTACACAATGTAAGCACTCAGGAAAGAAGAAAATAATTTTATCCTGATTTCTAGTGTCTTCCTGACTTGTGAGCACCCTCCCATACTCACACATGTCAGCAGAACACAGCGAAGATATATTTATATGAAAATCTGGCTGTCTCCACAGCTATCTATAGCGTTTCTGCGCCCTTAGCTCCATCCTATGGCTATGGGTTTGGTTTGGTTCCAGCGCCTGGAACATCCCAGTGCAAAGGGACAGTATCAGCACCCTGTGTCCATAGGGGACTGAAATAAAGAGCCATCGTGCAATCAAACCAGCAGCTTGATTGGGTTGGGGGGCACATGGGGAACCTCGAGCATTGCAGCATCCTTTTCTGGGGTACCACTGGCGGGGAAAGGGGTCCCCCCACGGGCCTCTCTGCAGACGAGGGCCCCCGCTCAGAAAGAAGTGGCAGCACATCAGTATGCAGAAGTGGTCGCTGCTCGCCAATAAATTAGCATAAACCACTCTAGGAGGTAAATAGACATACAAGGCGCCAGTGTGTGCAGCGTGGGCTGCGGCTTTGTCTCAGCCCCACTATTGTCACGGCCCCTGCTGCACACTGACCGAGTGGGGCCGGTGTGGTGGGCTCCTACACTTTTGACTGCTGGATAAAAGGGGGGAATATAAAGAGAGGGGAGAACTTTTTTTCGTGTTTTTTTTATAAGTCCAGACGAAGTTACAGACGTCTGTTAAACGTCAATTACAGCTGAATAAAGACGTCTGCTCAAGGCTTAGTTATGGCTCCTTTCAGCCACCGAGATTTTTCCAGGGCTGGCCCGGGATGCCTTCGGCAACCTAATTTGGAGATTGTAACTCTATAAACAAGCTCTGGCATTAATCAAGGCTGGTGAAAATGCAAATGATGGTGTGGAAGGGGCTCAGGGACGGGACAGGGTCCTGTGCCTTGCAGCTTGGGGCAGGGAGTAGAAAGAGGGAAGCAAAGAGGAGGAAGAAAGGGGCCATGCAGGGATCCATAAATAGAGAGCTTGGTGAGGTTTGCTGACTTTCCTGCTGGTGCTCTGGGAATCTGGTCCCATCAGGACTCCTCTGTACCGCCTCCACTTCCCACCAGTTAACCCTTGTGGTGCTCCTGGCTGTATGAACCAGGAGCATGGCCTTGCCACGGCTGGTTGCTGAGGTTTTCCCAGCAAGATGAAGTCGAAACACCATCAAACCAGACATTTAACACCTTAAAATCCTGGAGGATCACTGGTTGTTTTGGAGAATCCAGACTGTGTAAGACACAGTGTCAGAGAAGCGTGGGGACTGCAAGAAGTCACCCCTTTGGGAGGGCAGCACACCCCCTGGTGCTTGTTACGTGGCTGTTAATATTGTCTCCATTTTGTCATGGGAAAAAGGCCTCTGAGCTCTAGCTGTGGGGGGAAATGAAGTCCCGGGTCGATGTTTTCCATGCCATCGAAAGCCATCCTGGTGACCATGAACACCAGAGCACTCTTCAGCACGGATGAAGTACCTGCTGACCTTCTTCCCTCTTGGATATATCCACGTTGAGAGGAGGAAAGTGGAGGGCTGGAGCTCCCCTTGGCCTCATCAGCAATATTGCCTTGTGTCCTGGGATGCTCTGTCCGGCTGAGGTCAGTACCTGCTGAAGGAGAACAATGTCCTCTCCTACAGCCACATCATAGCTAGACACTGCAACTCAGAATATAGGAATAAGCCTGAAAATCAGAGTGGAAACGGTGCTGACGCTGAGGGCTAACAGTGTCTTGCTTGTAATATGGAGGAGATTCACTCCTGGCTCCCCTGACCTGTGGAGCATCCTCCCGGTGCTCAGCGCCACACCATGCACTGCGCAGTGACTGAGGAATACATGGTCCAGGGGAGCTCAAATCTCCCTCCTTTCTTCAGATCCTCTGGGAATCTTTGGGTTTTTTTGAAACACTTGAGAAAACAGGTGCAGTCCAGGAGCGTTTTAGAGATAAAAGTAACACAGGAGCCTGCTTCCCATTCCCACCACCTCTAGAAAGCATTTTCTCCTCTCATTTCTACTCTATGGGGAGCATCATCTCCCCATCCTAGCCTCTCTTTTTTTCTCCTTTGTCACTCCCTTTCCCCCATCTCACATGGTTACACATTTTCTTGCCTCCTCTCTATTTCCATATCAGAAAAATCAGACTGACAGAGATACAAGATACCCAGATATAGAAACTCCAGTGACCCCTTTCTCTGGTTCCTTGGAGAAACTCTGTGTCTATTGTGCTAAATTCAATAAACCTGGGGTACCAGGGTTCTCCTTGGCCCATGGAGATGGGGGCTGGAATCCTGGCCACCTTGCAGACCTACCATGGAACTTATTTGAGGCGGTGACGAAAAGGGAGATTTATTGCAGAGAATTGAAACAGAAACACACATCCCAGGCTCTTCCCTATCGAATGGTGATCAGGAGGGAACCTGCCCTTCCCAAGTCATCAGACTGACACTGCTGGAGACTGAAACCAGGTGTATTTTCTCCTGCCTGACTTCCGTCCACTCACAGCTTCACTGCAATGGCCTGAAAAAACAACTGCATGCTTCTAGAAAACACTTGAAGGATCCCCTCCAACCTGGAGAGGATTTACAGGAGGCATTTAGGCCAGAGGAGCTTCTTTTGGTTATGGCTTCTACACAGCTGACCATTTTTCCTGCTGAAGCATCCTGAGAAACCTGTATTTGGTCCTGGGGAAGTGTGAGTGAGGGAGGTGATGTGCCGAGGCTGTGGGGAACCCCTTGCAGGGAGGTGACACACGTTCATGGGTGTCTTTTGCGGGATTTGATTTTTGACAACGAGATGTGGTTCAGGGGAAAGCCAAAAGGAGGACGGGAGGGTGAGACCTCAGAGGGCTGCAAATGCTGGCGCAGGCAGAGACACAAAGCACCAGTCCCCAGATAGGCTGGTTGTTATGGGCTGGACTGGGATCACTGGTTCTCTGCAGCCCCTGGCTGATGTTAACATTAAACCTGCGTTATATTCTTCCACACAAAAAGAGGGGGACAGACAGCCTTTTGGGGAGCTGAGAGCACTTCCAAGGAAAAGAAGGCCAGACCTTGTGGTGAGAAAGTCTCGCTGAGCCCAGAAACTAAGAGACAACAGAAAAAGAAGGGATGGAGGTGGGGAGGAGGACGGAGAGAGGATCAAAAGGGGGGATGTGGATCAGGGCACAGAGCCAGCCCGGCAGACAACGCCCAGGGCTTCCCGAAAAAAAACAAAACAAAACAAAACAAAAAAACAACAAAAACCGGAGGATGGGGTGGACCAGCGACAGCTGGAAGATTTAATTGCTCCTCTCCGCAGACCTGCTCGGCTCCCTCCCTCTCAGATCTGCATTTCAATATGAGAGCAGCAGTAAGTGGGATGCCGCTGGAAGGGGTTAGAATGATTAATCATTTAAAAAGCAAGATCTTAATTACAGGGTGCAATTTTTGCTATTTAAGGAGTCCATTAGTTTCCAGAAAAGAAAAAAAAAAAATATATATATATATATTGCAGGTTATTCTCCTTTTGAAGAAAATGGGAGGGGGGGGACCAGGGGGCCACAGCACCCAGGCTGGCGTGGCGAGGGCGTTGGTGTGCGAGGATGGCGAGGGGGAGGTGGTGTCGTTTGTTCCCTGAGTGATATTTTTGAAGGGTGCTGGCTGCGAGCGTTCGCCACGCTCATCCACGCGTTGGCACAATCTGTGCTGGAGCAGGCAGACGGCTTCTGCTCAGCCTCCCCCAGCACGGCTCCTCCTCCCCGGGGGCAAGGGGAGGATTCGGCCGCTGTCAGCACCGCTGACCCCTCGGCCGAAATAGCTCCCAAAGGGCATATTGGGGGGTAATTGCCGTGATAACAGCTTGTCTGCTGGGAGCTGGGCTGAGACCCCGCACAACTCGTCTTGCCCATGGCTGGGGCAGCTCTGGCCACGCTGGGGCTGCAGAGCGCCATGAGCCACAATGCCACCTCTGACTGGGGACATCGGGACACAAGGAGACACTGGCTCAAATGATGCCCACGATGCCCCGGCGGCTGTGGGGTCGGCTCCGTCTCACCCCGCACCGCAGCCTGGAGGGAGGTGACGGGGGTTAATCGCCCACCGCCTCCCCTCTGACCCCTCTGTGGGTTTTTCTCTTGTATGGTCATTTAGCCGTCCCCTGACACAAAAGGGAGCGATTAAACACAGCTCAGGCCCTTCATGCTTTAGTGGATTAATTTGCTGATCCCCCATGGATTAAAGGTCTCGACAGGATCAGCGGGAGCAGCGGGGCAGACCCCGGCGGGAGGAGGCCAGTGATAGTCCCGGGCAAGCCCCGGCCCGCAGCAATCCCCCTCTCCGGGGACCTCACCGTGTCACCTCGCCGTGTCAGGGTTCAAGGCATCGGAAGCTTGTCTAAATTCCACATCCCCAAACCCTCCTGCTCACTTCACCGAACATCCGAAGGAGAGGGGTTCCCTGTCACCCTGCTCGCTCCAGCAACAGGAGCAGAGTCCATCCCTGATGCACCCGGCAAAGGCAAACGGGATGAACATGACCAGCTGCTCCGGAGGGAAGGGGAGATGGTGGTGACTTTGGGGGGCTGCACCCCAGTGAAGGGGGTGCGGTTTCCCTCCCCAGGCCTGCGGGAAGCAGAGATTGCATCTGCCTTTAATTACTCCCTCTCTGCATATCAGATGCTTGTGCACCTTCTGCACATGAATGCTGATTAATTGCAGGGTTAGGCTCCAAGGCAGGCCGGACCACATTATTTCTGATGTTTGCTCTTTTCACGAAGAGAATAAATGCCATGAATCCACAGTAATCAGTGGCTTTTAGCTTGTCACTCTTATGACACTCTTTACTTAGACCAGGAAATGGCAAATGTGGTGGAAATAAGAACTTTATTATCTCTTCTTTTTTCTTTTCTTTTTTTTTTCTTTTTTTCCCCAAAAGGGAGGTGTGTGTTGAGGAGGGGGAAGAAGGTAGTGGGGGCATCTCGCAGCACAGGAGAAGGAGAAAGCGGCTCCATTTTCCCTACACCCACCGAGCCATGCTTCGTCCTCTTTGGTGAGGAAGAGAAGAGAAGCAGCAGCATCTTCTTTGTGGAAGGAGGCCAGTGTGGTACATCAGGCTGTCCTGCAGCAGTGGTGGCACTCTGGAGATGGCAGAGATGGAGGACAGGAAGGTCTCTGACACTTTCCGTAACACCCATGGCCTTGCCTGAAATATCGAGAGTGGGCATCCACCATACCCAGGGATGAACGTCCTTGCATTGCCGCATCCAGCCTGGGCAACACCACATAGCCTGACCCAAGGAGAGGAACAAGGCTGGGGGGCACACCCGGGAGCATCCTGAGTGTCCTGGCAGGGCTGGGCAGTGGGGGAGGAACAGCAGCACCCACAGCATCTCCCACCCCTCATCCCTCATCCCTCATCCCTCGCCTTCCCTTGCCGGCAAGCCCCGCTCTCCTCCCGGCCAAGCCCCATCGGCTCAGGTGGGAAACCCTTTCACCGCCTCCCTCAATGCCCTGCTACCGATCTCATTGCCGCCGCTTAGCTCAGTGCGAGGGCAGCCCCTCTGCTTTTCAGCAGCGAACATCTGGTGTGCCGCGGGCGGCTGCCCACCGGCCGCCTCCAGCCCCCTCCCCGCGCGGCCGGGGATGCCCGCAAATAGGCAGCCCTGGAGCCCCCCGACCACGGCCCCGCTCAGGTGAGCACCCAGTTCCCGGGGATGGAGATGTAATTAAGGTTAATCAGAGGGCCGGGGGGTCAGGGCGGTGGTGGGGAGACCCAGCGAGCCTAATGGCGGCCGTAATTAGGCAGCTGTGGAGAAGCGGTTAATGAAGACGGCAACGTTAATAAAGCTCTTCCTGAGCAGCCTTCTGGCCCGGGTAATTGAGGGATTTGCAAGTGCCATCTCCCCCTTAACCCTGTAATGAGCAGACCCGTGGCGGCCCATGTTAACCCTTCCAGGGACAGAGACGGTGGCAGCGGGGCCATTAGCCTCTCTGTGGGGACATGGCAGCAGGTCTGGGGTGGTGGGAGGTGGGTTTGAGCATCTCCCCTTGCCACCAGGTTCCCTGGGCTCCCCCTGCCCCGTGGCTTCCCCAGGAGCCCTTTGAGCCATGCTCAAAGCGGCTGGCAGAGACTTTTCTCACAGATGCTGTGGTTTCCCACGCCTGCCTCGGCATTATGCAATTCCCCCCCCTCACCAAGCCCTTGCCACCCCCCCCGGCCCCACCACCCACCAGCGCCGGGATGTCATCATCAGCCCAGGCCCTGGGAACCCACATTGTTAGCTTAGTAAATAGAGAAATCCCCACTCAAGCATTGCAAATGAGGGCAGAGGGGGAGCCGGGGAACCGCGCCGGCCACGGCGGGCCGCAGGGTCTCTCCCCTCTCTCTCTCTTTGAGTTGTCAGATGAATTCAGTGGTTAACAAAGAGCGAGGGAGGGAGCTGAGCTGCCATCGCAGCTGGGCAGGGCGGTAAGAGGAGGCAGGACTGCAATGCCACCACTCTGACGAGCATCTCCGTCCCCGCAATACCTGCTGCAGGTGGGCAGGAGCCCCGTGTACACCCATGGCTGTGCCTGCTATGTACCCAAGCATCAGCAACTCCACACCCCAAGGCTCGTACTGCAACAGGGGGTGATGTTTTGGAGGGCAAGGCAGCCAGGGGAAAGGCTGAGAAAGGCTGGGGTCACACCCCATCCTTGCTTGGCTTCACTGCTATGTGTTGTACCTGCATGGCTGTGGTTCCCTGGGAGTCCCGGAGACCCTCCATCCCCAAATGTTTGTGAGCATCCTGAAAGTGTCAGTAAGGAAGTGAGGCAGATCAAAAGACATAGAAACGCTTTTATTTTCATCTAAAATAGAAAACAAGCACAAAAAGGCTGCTTTTACAGAGCGGTGGTTCTGCTTTTCTGAATGGGGGATGAAAATCGCCCAGTGAACGGAGCGCTCAGTGCCAAGTGCCAGCTCTGGCAGTGCTGATGCTACTTGGGCTGTGTCACAGCAAAGTGATGGGATCCTTACTCCAGCACAAGCAGGAGCATCACCAAAACAACCTGGAAACAAACATATCCTCTCACCAATTATTAACCAGCAAACCTGCTTTGGCAGATCCCACATGGAATAAAATGTGTAGATTTTTCATGAGAAGGTTTATTTATTTCTTTTTCTCCATGCTCCATAAACCGTGTTTACCCAGTCACATACGAAATACATTCATCCAGTTTCTTTCAAACAAATAAAATAACCTCTCCTCTCCATCTGGCCCCTCTCTCTGCTCCTTTCTAGCCTGGTCTGCTTCTCTGTTCCTCGCAATATGGAACATGACAGGGTATTTTCAATGCTATTTTTGTCCATTGTGTCATAGCTTATATTTAAAATAGCATTTAAATCTGCCAAGTAGTGCGGTGTTTTAAACTGCTGTCAGACTGAATTTCTCCTCCTACATACCGCAGATTTCAGCTACGACTTAAAGACAGCTGAGGGAAGCTTTTGAGGAGGGGGGAAGGTGGAAGTACTTGGGGACCAGATATTGTCTGCAGGTATGAGGAGAAGGATGCTCAAGGGGCTGGAGGGAGGACGCAACCCCAAAGAAAATCAGGGAAGGTGCATGTAGGAGTGAAACCGCCTTCCCAAAGGAAGTTCTGAATCAGGACAAAAGGGTGAAATTGTAGGACTAGGGTCTGCACCCAGCAGCTGTGGAAACCAGGAGGTCCCTGGTCTGAAGGTAAAATGAGAGACCTCAGCCAAGTGGCATTTGATCTGCATTTGGGGTTTGCCTCGCAGTCCCCAAAGAGGGGTCGATTGAGCCTCTAGCGAGAGCAGCCCAAAGTCAGAGGGTGGGCTTGTGCTGCCTTGCTTGCATTGGGGTTTGTTCTCTCTTTCTTCATCATTTATTTCTGGGGACACGGCTGACATCTGGTAAGCCCCAGGGTGAAGTAGTACGGTCATGGTCCATGGTCAAGACCCAGGAAAGGGCCTGTTCCCCCTCCTTACACTCGTGGGGCTCTGGAAATCTGCTGGCCCCTTCCTTCACTACCGTTAATAAACATCACAACCACCCCGGGAAGAGCTATCTCAGTTGCAATCAAGTTAGAAACGTCACCCTAAGCTGTCCCAAATCCTCAGCCAGTTCAAATCTTCATGACCGCTCTGAAGGCATCTCCCACTGGAGGAGGTGCTCCAGAGATGGGTTATCTCTCCCATCTGAGCCCAAACCACCTTTGGTTCGTATGTTCAACGTTCAGGCCTTTACTGGAGCAATCATATTCCCTGGGTATCTGGTTGTTCCCTCCAAGTGTCCCCCTCTACCCATTGTCACACCTCAGCAGCGTGATGGGTCCTGAGCAGCGTCTCCCACCCTCTCCCCCTTCGCTTGATTCTACCCCTGCGAGCATCCTCCGTTGCACATCTGTGTGGTAAGGAGACACGCCATGCCACCATGCTCCTGGTCACCAGCACATGAACGGCACAGGGATACCCAGGCTGTGGTCCTTGTCACCGCAGCTGCTGCCTCCCTCCTTTCCGTGCAGCCGTCCCGGGCACAGCACCCTCACACAGGCTCGTTTCTCGCTCCGTCTCCGCCGGTGTCTCACCCTCTCCTGGGACACGTGTGCCTGCCGTTGATATCTCCTACCCATCCTCTTCTGTCAACACCGCCTGAGGAAGGGACAGATTTAATTTTTAGCACCATGTCCTCTATGTCAATAACTCCCCCTCGTCCTCTCCTGGGCTGCAGGGCTATCTGCTCACCCATCTCCTCCCCCTGCTCGGCAGGCAGCTTCCCCCTGCCTCTCCGCTCTCCCTCCTTCACCATTTTCCCTTCTGCTTGGAGTTTGCCATCACTCACCTGTGTTCCCAGAGGGAGAGGTGACCCTTCCCGCAACTCCTTGCTGTTTCACCCAGTGCCACATCCCTTGGCACAGCCCCGTGCCAGCCTCAAAACCAGCTCTGCCACCCCTGGGCTGGACGGCAGGGGTGTCTGCATTACACCCCGCAGCTCTCTGGGCTGAGACAGAACCAGCATCGGGATTTCTCCCTTTGGGATCACCTCATGACTCCAGCTGGGTCCCATTCCCCAGCTCAGTTTGGGACAGGGTGATGCACCGTGAGTGGGGGTGCCTGGTTGCGCTTGGTTATTTTTTCCCCCAAAAGGCAAGGCTGGGGAAGGGGCACGGCCGGCTCCGTGATTGCATCGTGGTGTGTTAATCAGCTGCATTAAAATTCCGAGACAGCTCCTGCCAAAGTGGCTGCGCGCCATGCAAGGTGGCTGGGAAACGCCGGGAGCCGTGACAGGCAGGCGTGCGAGCAGACAAAGAGCTTGCTCTGTCACTCTGGGTCTGCTCCGGGAGGAGAAAAACCAACACAACACATACAGACACACACACCCCCACCCGTATTGCTGCCACGCAGCCCCACGCTGCCCGGCCATCCGGGTGCCACCCGTGAGCACTAAGCAAGCGTGGACCAGCCGGTGAGCTTGTCGGCATCCCAATGCTGACCCAGGGCGGTGTCTGGGCTGGTTGGGCATCCCAGCTGCCCCCCCAGGGCATCCACAGGGATGGGTGGTGCCCACCATAGGAGACCAGGATGTCATGGCAATGGGGACCACTCGTTTTTCAGACCTTGGCATCCTCTCCCTGCCTGCGTGGGGCTTGTGTGTCCCCGTGGGGCTGCGAGGCCCCAGGACAAGGGTCCCCCCAGGCCTGTGTCCCCCTCTGAAGCCCCTGCCAGCTGTAGTAATGCATTTTGCCACAGGGTGCCACTATGGCAAAGCTGTAAGGTCGGCCGGGCCCTGCAGCCCTGTTGTATAAGCGATACCTGGCGTTACCCACATTAGCCGTGGTTTTCTTGTTCCCCTCCCATTCCCCCCCCTACCCCCTGCAAGAAAACTGCAGAAAGAACACCCCAAATATTCTTCTGAAGGGAATGGTGCTTCCAGGTGGTCCTTGCACCACATGGCAGAGGAGAGGATGCTGCGATCCTCTCTGGGATGTCCTGAGAGTGACACTGAGGACAGCGGGGAGCAACATGTCACCAGTGTGATGGCATTGCTCTGTCTCCGCTGGACCTGGCAGGGAGGAGAGATCCCGAAGGCTCTGTGGGACCATGTGCCATGCCAGCCAGTGAGGGGGATGCTGCACAACCCGGGGATCCAGGAACAACCTGCTAACCCTGCTCCTCACCTGTATTTGGGGTGCTGGGCACTGGGGACGCAGGTCCCCACAAAGAGGGTCTGGCTCCGTTGCTGGGGGGCACACGAGGGGCTTTGTAAGGCTGCAGCTGGAGCCTTAGAGGTGACACGCATAGCTGCTCACTCAATCCAGCCTTTCCCCAAGGATGGATCCAGCCAGCCCCATCCTCCCCCAGCCAGGCCTGTGAACTGCCTGCAGGAAAGAAGATGCTGCAGCTGAGCACCCCATCCCGTCCCATTGTGTCCCATCGTGTCCCATCCCATCCCATCCCAGGGAGACACCGCTGTAAGAAACAGCAGGCTGGGTCCCACACCCTGAGTTTCTCATCCCCCTGGCACCCTCCAACCCCTTCCCAGCCTCTCCCTGAAGGTGAGGAGGTGCTGTAGGGTGGCTCAGCCCTGCACCCGCAGCACCATCCCAGCAGCCCCATTCTGCACCCACGTGAGGGTGACAGCACGGCTCAGCCTAGGAAGCCAAACTGACAAGATCTATGCAGGATCAGGCCATAAACATGAGATTTTTTAGGGTGAAAAGTGCTCGGCAAATGGCAGGCGGTGGGATCCTGCATGCTGCATCCACCGCAAGTGGAGAGAGAAGGAAGATTCGCTTCTTCCTTCACTAATAAAGTCTGGCTGAAATGACACAGTATAATCAGTGTTTACCTGGGAGTTTACATACGGTTTGTTGTAATTATAGTTTCGATTCCTGCTTTTTTATTTTTTTTTATTTTTTTTTCCCAACATCTATTTTTCAATCAGTAAAAGTAAATACTATTTTCAGCCCAATGTAATTCTTCCACTCCCGTGGCCACAAACACAGCGAGGAGAGCGATTCCATTTGCGCACTGTGCAATTGAGCAGAGAGAGGAGCCCGGCGGCTGCAGGGTATCAGCAAAGCCACGGCCGAGCAGGGACCTGGGGACATGGGGACGAGTCTCCTCTCCCCACTGCGAGTCCCCTGGGACCCCCACCCCACCCAGTGGGGGCTACTTTTGCCAGTAAAAATCAGCATCAGGCCCACACGCTGCTTCCCATCATGTCAGCATCGTTAAAACCCTAAAGCTGCCTGGTCGGAGGCAGCGGGGAAGGGATAAGAGCCGTTCAGTGCAGCATCGTTTATTTCTGGGCTGGCAAAGCTTTGTTCCAGCTTGGGGACTGAGCTGGCACTAAAAATACCACAATTCTGCAGATTATTTTTTTTTCCCCTCTGTTTTTATGGGTGTGATTTATAACAAATCAAGGATGCCAGTATCAGGTCCCCTTCCTCACCCTACTATTGTCACACACTCACACACACATGCTGATTAAAATCTCTCATTCCCTGCTACTTCCTCCTCATCCATTCTGCTGCTTTGGGGACAAACTTAGACACCCCACTTCCAGCCCACACCTCCATAAATGCATGTTCTAGAGCCGTGGGTTTTAAGCCAATATTGGGTGTTAATTTGATATGCACATACATTTAAAAAAAAAAAAAAAAGTATATTTAGTTATGTCATGCCCCTAAATCCTTGTAAAAAATAATCGGGAGCTCTCTCTCAAGGAGGAATTGGGCATTACTGGGATGCAGGATAAAAAACATCGCCCTGGGGACAAGCAGAGGGTTTCTGCTGTGGCCACTCCGGTTCAATGTTTGCTGGTTACGGCCCTAAATCAGGCACCGTTTGAACCCGGTGCCAATGCAGACCCGCTGCTTGAGGTGCAGGAGGGGAAGCGGGGTGATGCTGTTGAGAAGGGAATCCCCCTGCCCAGGGGACCTCAGCCCCCAGGGGGATCAAGCAGAGGCCGGCAGCCCTGCCTGCACCCTATGATGCCCCACCAGCCTTGTCATTCTTATTTTGGGGTTAAAAAACAGGTGATGAGGATGTTTCTTCCAGAGAGTCTTTGGCCTCTGCTCTCCAACACGCCTATCTCCCTGCCAGACGAATTATTTTTTGTTCACCACCCCCAAAAAGGGCTGTTTTCTCCCCAGATGCACACGCCACCCCTCTGAATGTCTCAGGGACCAAAGGGGAACATTTCAGCCAGGGTTTTCAGAGGGAGCCCTGGTCCCCAGGCCCCGGTGTGGCAGGGGTGGAGCTGGAGCCGTGGCCGGTGCTGGGAGTGGAGCAGCCCTGCAGCAGCCGGGGCTCACGGGGTGTGTGAATTTTGGCTGCACCGATCAGTGCCCGTCCCAAAGCACCGGCGGCTTTGGCCAATGCGTTCCGAGGGGGCTTAGTTTGGCGTTTTCTAAGATAGGAGGAAGGAAGATGAATATTGGCTGGGTGGGGAGAAGCATCGCTCTCCCAGTGGTGCCTGACGCTGAAAAGAAAATTAAAAACAAGCAGTTTTAAAAAAATAATAAATAAAAATAAAAAAATATAAAATAAAATAAAATAAAATAAAATAAAATAAAATAAAATAAAATAAAATAAAATAAAATATAAAATAAAATATAAAATATTTTTTTCTCTCTCTCACTTTCACAAAACAAACAAACAAACCTCTTCTCACCAATACCAAGCACGAATATATTTTCTTACTATATTTCTTAAAAGCCTACCCCACTCAACCTTTTCCCCCCAAAATTAAGAATTACCTGGTTTAAACTCTCACCCAAAATATTTGCCACACGGAACAGAGATATTGGAATCATCTCCAGGGTTGGATTTCAATTCTCCCTTTCAGGCTTTTATCTTTTCAATTCAAATTTCACTGACAATAATCCAATTTTGATTGACATTAAAATTATTTATTGTCACATTGTAGCTGTTTAATAAATTGTGAGTGCTTTATTTTTTGGCTTATAAATACCATATCTTTACTACCTTGGTGCTTAATTCAAGGGAAGGAACCGCTTCTGAAGGCAAGCAGCAACAGTCTTAAACCAGACAAGATGTAAAAATGCCTTTTTACACACAAGGCCCTGAGGAAAGAGCCGGTTCCACCTTTTTACTAATTTATATATTTTAAATCACTCTGGTTTATAAAATTTCAGTTTATTTTCTTACGGTAAAATATGCTCCTGCAAGCTGCGTGTAAGATGAAGAGGATTTTAATCTCCATCCAGATATAGAAAAATTAATTTGTCAGGAGTATTTAAAAAATCAGGAAAACAATTCAGAACACTTTCATGATCCAGATTTGAAAGATTTCTCACCATTGAGGGAGCGAGTTCATCCAAAAAAAAAAAAAAGAAACAAATCCCAAACCACAAAGCCCAGAGACATCCATTTCAGAGTGCCATTAAAATCTGGGTCACATTGCAAATTGTTTTGTTTCTTTTTTTTTTTTTTTTAATTTCAAAAAAAAAAAAAAAAAAAATCCCAAACCACAAAGCCCAGAGACATCCATTCCAGAGTCCCATTAAAATCTTGGTCACATTGCAAATTGTTTTGTTTCTTTTTTTTTTTTTTTTATTTTAAAAAAAAAAAAAAAAAGAAAGGGGGAGACAAGATTTAAAATAACATTGAAAACTGTAGCCCTTTTTAGAATAAACCAAAAGCAGTCCCTCCACACCTCGGCAGAAATATTTCCCTGGTCAGAAGATCTCAAGTCTGGGTCCCACAAACATCCTTTGCCGGGGGGGCTCTGCCTTTTCACCCAGGGTGCTGGGGGGGCCAGGGGATGCTGGTGCCCGGGGGATGCTCGGGGGCTGCACAATTTCTCGCTCCTGCCTGCAGCAGGCAAAGGAAAGTGTTTGTCTGATGCCCTTAAACCCCTTTTTTGGGGCAGCCTGGGGTGGGAGATACTTTTCCCGTTGGCAGACAGAGATCTCTGCCAGGGAAGGGCGGGTTTGTGGTGGGTACCCACGACCATGCAAGCCAGGGTGGAGGTACCAGGGTGGGCTCGTGGGATGGGGAAGGGATGCAGGGCAAGGCGGGGAGCAAGGATGCTCTGGCGGGGCTCAGCCCTCAGCACCCCCTGCACCTGCTCCCCGGTGCACAGCCCCGCTGCCAGCCCTCCCCTGCCATGCATCCCCCCAAAACTACCCCCAAAGCCCAAATCTGCATCTCACATCTACACAGGTTTTGCCTGTGTTACTGTTTGGGGGTGGCATTACAGTCCCTTGGGAGAGCTTTGGTGCAAGGCCTTTCACGTGGGGATACGGGGTGACTTTGGGGACATAGACCTTCACCCGGTGCTGAGGGGACAGTGGGGCTGCCCAGGGTCTCCCCACTTATCGCCGGCATTGCCTCTCCCAGCAGCCGCGTTTGTTTACAGGCTGAATTTGTATTAAAACGGTTCATTATTTTCCTGACTGGCAGGTTTCCAGTGTCCGTGCTAGTTAATAATTGCAGCCAATTAAACCTTCACAAAATATGCATTGTGGGGATGGGGGGGACACAACACGCAAGGATTTCTCACAAGCCCACGGGTGGCTGGCTCCGCCACAGAGGAGCTGCACGGTGGGGTTGGGGACACAATGTGGCATCGCTGCCAGCCACGGGGACCTCCCAGGGACAGGGCGGCTGAGCCCCCTTGGATAGGGATGCTTGCAGAGCTGTTGCTGCAAAAGGGTTTTGTCCTTTTACAGCAGCCAAATCCGCAGCTAGTGGATGAAACACCAGCAGGATCTGTCCCGGCCCTTCGGATTTGCCGCCCCCTTGGCCTTGCGGGTCCCAACCTGCCCGCACACCCTGGGGATGGGTGTCTGTAGGGTGTGCAGGCAGGGCTGGGGCTCAGCCGAGGTGTCGCCCTGACCCCGGGCATCCCTCCACAGCTGTGGGGAGGTTTCTTTTCGAAGAGCAGCTCCCTCTTTTCCTGCCTTTCCACTTGTTCCCTTCCACAGTTGGAACACCCTCTGCTTCCGCAGGCCGGCAGAGCATCGCCTCCAAATCCCACCCCGGTCCCCCTCCAACTCCAGCTCAGATGCAACCCGGGAATAAAACATTTATCAGTGTTGCAATACAAGCAAACCTCCACGGTGCAAAACCCACCCAGGGCCGAGACTGCCCAGCTCATTCCACCTGTGACCTCGGGTGCCTTTTGCAAGCCATGAGGACGCGAGCACGTTTCTCAACCACCGCTTGAAAAGCAGCCAGAGAACAGGAATAAAGAAACATTATTCAGTGAGCTCTTGTCCAGCTCTTTGAAGCTGGGAAGCTCGGCAGAAGGGCTGGGTGTTCAGGCTGTGGCTACGGGAAGGCTGAGGGGGATGTTTCTCGGATGCTAAAATCGATCAGAGAGATGCAGGAGTGGGAGCGCGTTCGTGGGGAGGACGGCTGACAGGGAACCGCCGCCTTTCAGAAAGGCAAATAATCGCAGCCTAGGTTAGGTCTTCCGTCGAGAGAATAATTGTGTTTCTAAAGGCCCTGATATGATGAGCGGCACTGCTTTGAAATCAAAATAAATACATAAATAAATCAGGGATCTTGGACTGATTAAGGCAATTGCTTCCCTTGCTTTTGCAACCCCTTTGGGTCCTGGTTCCCAGAGCCAATTACATATTTTAAAAGTTTTTCTCTGGTAAAAAAAAAAAAAAAAAGACTTGCAACTCTAAAATAAAGTTTCTTTGTGGTTGCCTAATGAACAGCAAGGGCCGGGGCAGTTTACAGCTTGTTAATTGGTTTTAAATGGCTCAAGATCTGCCTCAGAGCATCTTTATGAGCTGGTCATAATGTGGCTGCCCTGTCCCAGCTGCCTCACACGGGGTCAGGGCATGCTGGGCACCGCCGGCCCGGGCTCCTCTGTTGGGACAAGTGTCCAGCCCGCCTCCCCGTGGCCTCTCCTCCTCCTCCACCCCATGGTCAGCCCTACAAAACCCCCTGGACCCACCGAGCTCCTGCCCAGGGTATGACTGCAGCTGGCAGGAGAGGAGCCAGGGAGATGCTGAGGATGCTCAGCCATTACTTTTCCAAATACATGCACAATTTCTCCAGCTCCCTGCTCTCTCCTGCATGACTACAGGGGAGATTTGCTTTGCCACACACTCCTCGCTTTGCACCCCACCTTGGCACATTGCAAAAACCTCCTTGCCAACCAAGCCCCAGCTTATTTTTAGGCTCCGCATGGCTACAACGTGTGAGAGCTCGGCAGCCAGCACAAGCTCAGGGGCTGCCCGAGCATCACTGGTCACATCACACCCAACACGACCATGCACCTCTGGGCACCGAGCGGGTGAAAAAAAGGCATCAGTCTCCACCCAAAAAGCACCCAGGCAGTTTAATTCAGCAAACAGTTTCCTTGCCATGAGGATGGGAGAAATAATCTTTCCCCCAGCCCAGGGAGGTGCAGAAACCTCACCCCTAAGGGGAGACAGAGCTCCAGATGTGGGCCTCCTGGGATGTCTTTTCCCCGTAAACATGTGTTATTGACAGCAGAAATTATGTCGGATTGGGTTTGGGATGTAAGAAAATGCTGGTGATTATTGACATTTTCCAGAGTTGATTCCAGACCTATTCTTGGGCTTGAACGTGTTGCATGTGTCATCTCCAGTGAACAGTTTTAAGCTTTAATTCAAAAAATAGCATAATGTTGATAATACTATATAAGGTTTTATCCTGGCTGCACGCATGGGATTATATATGTATCTGTTTGTGGGTGTGGGGGTGTGTGTAGGGATGCAATGAGACAAACAACTCAATCTGGAGCTGGTGGGGAGGAAAAGCCGCACAAGCAGCCCTGAGAAGCAGCTGGTTCCTTTGGGTACCAAATTTGGTTTCTTTTCTATCAGCCGGCAAAGTTGTCTGAATAAACATGTTCTTGTTTGGACCGATCTATAGATAAATAGGCGGCGATGTTGTAGGGCAGGTATATGTCTGGGGGTGTATTTACCAGCTGTTGAATACTGGAGATGGGCTGGTGCATGACAAGATGCCAGACGCTTTTCAGCACATCAAATCTGTATCTCAGCACTTTTCATGGCACGGAAAGGAAACAGTAATTAAGTGACAGGACTTCCACCGCTTCCGCGCCGCAGTCGTTCTGCATCCCTTTCAGTCTGGTGCACGTGTGTGCCGGCACACCCTGCCACGCCAAGTGGAGCCTCACCCCTTTTTAAACACAATCATGATTTTTATTTTTTTTTTAATGCTAACAGATGAATTATTCAGCAGAAAGAGCGTTTCCCTCATTCTGTGATTTTCCCGGTAACACCTTGCTGGTTATTTCTATTGGTCTCTGCCCAGCTCTACTGGTTTTATGAAATGGCCTGGAATAATACTGGGAATAGCAGCACGTGGGAAGGAGGAGGAATGTTTTAACTGCATGGGGTCTTCCATCTCCAGCTCTGTTTCTATGGATATCTGAATGGAGTTTATATTTATCCCTCCTGTTTGAGCCATGTGTGCAACTTAGGAGGAGGAGGAGGAGGCCAGGAGCAGAACCGCTCTGTCAGAGCTGCTGGCCCTGCTGAGCCCTGACCCCTTCAGTTCAGCAGTGAGAGCATCACCCCGATGGGCAACATCAGCCTCGTCCTTTCTCCCAAGCCAAAATGTCACTGCAAGGGGGGAAAGAGAAGAAATACTTGGGCTAGAGCTCAACACAGCAGCAAACACCATGTCCGGCAGGGAAGTGACCCTCTCTGCAACCCCAGCCAGAGATGTCAGGGCAGGAGCATCACTCCAGGTCCCTGGTCTCTCCCACAGCTTCCCTGTAAATGGCCAAATTTGCTGGGAGCAAGGGATTTTTGATCTGTCACGTTGTCCTTTGCTGTCAAGAGAGGATCTGGAGCAGTCCTGGTTCTGGGGGGAGCATTCCAGGGAGCCAGAGCAGGTAGGAGAGGGAAGGTGAGTGCGTGATTCGGCCTGGCCCCAGCACACCGGCTCCTGGAGCATTACCATGATGGCTCCATCATTAATTGATCAATCACAAGATGACAGTTAATTAAGTAGAAAATAAAGCTACTCTGCCCAGCCTGGCATTAGTAGGCAGTGGCATTAACATTCTGGAGTACAAGGGGGGAAATTAAAAAACAAAGGCACAGCTGGAGGAATAACCCCATCTCTGGTGGCTGGGGGTGGCAGCCTGGCACGATGCTCCCTGGGACGTGGTGTGCAGGCAGCCCCTGCACAGTGGCAATGGCCAGTTCTTGGTTTCTTCTCCCCTTCCTGAGATGACAGATCCCACCCTCTGCCCTCCAGGAATATCCCCCGTTATCTGTGTGGCCCCTTCCCCGCCGGCTCCAGCACTGCTACCCAGGCACTGGCCACAGGACCCTCACCAGCCTTCAGATCCACAAAGGGGCTTTTCCTTTCCATCCCATTTTGCCACCTCCCAGTCCTGCCCTGCGGGCTAACCCACGGCCAGGGTGGGAAAAGAGAGAAAGCCGGAAAGCAAGCATACTGCTCCCCTCCACCTCGTGTGCCAGGGATTGTCTTGATATGAAAAATTATGTTTTTTGTTAAAAACTATTACTAATGAGGCGTCTTTCCTGCCCTTAATTGTTGCCAAGGCGATGACCCCAGCCAGCCATCTTTAATTAACTTAGACTAGATCTCCTGAAATGAGTTCCTCGGGTAAATTGCTCACCGCGGCTTTCAGGCACGGAGCCGTGTTTGCCAAGGCCACCCGCTCCGGCGTGCCGCCACAGCCACCAGCAGAGGTGATGGCATGGACCAGCGTCCCCCCCTTTGCCTCCCCCTGCCACCACCAGGCCAGGTAACCCTGAAGCCAATGGGTAGAAACTCAAAGCAATTTAGGGATAGGGATGAAGGAGCGACTGATGCCTGACCACAGGGAATGGGTTGAATGCGGATTTCTCCGTAAAATGGGAATTCACCTCGGCTGCTGGCTTCTCCCGGGACCAGAGCATCACAAGGGCCACAGGACCGGCCGTGCTGCGGCTGGCGCCTCTCCAAGCAAAAATCACATTTCCTGCCTGACAGATAACGCCGGTCAAGAGAATGCCAGGACGATTCCTGAAAATGCCATAATTGTTTTAATCTGATGGCGGATAAAAGATAATGATGCTAACAATATTTAAACGTAATTATAGTTTCCTGCGGCTGTTGGGCTCTCTGAATCCTCTCCACTCAAGTGGCTTTGTTTACAAGCGGCTTCAATAAGGCAGGGCCCGTTTTCCTCTTGTATCGCCTTCACACCTGCACCTCCAGCAAGGCGGGGGCTGGATGCATACCAAAGGGATGGCTCTGCGCCCCCCCAGGCTCTCCTGTCCTTCGTCCACCATTCCCCATCCTCTGTCTCCTGGGATGCAATGCCTGCCTTGTAGAAGGGGCTGGGGTGGTGGTGTTTGGACACTGGCAGCACCCAGAGCGAGGACCTGCTTAGGGACAGGCAGTAAGAATAAATCCCACCCCCACATTGGGACGGGGAAGGCATATGGTGGTTGGTTTATACTGGTCACCTGTGTCAGAGCCCAGTCCCCAAACCCCATCCTCAGCTCCACTCCGAGGTGAACTCTCCAACATTGATATAAAACAACAAAGCAGGAGCAGGACAAAGGGATTTTTCAGACATGATTTGCTGACAGCAAATAAATAAAAAGCCCCAGAGGTGGATGTTGGGGGGGCTTGGCATCTGCAGGAGAAGAAAATGGAGGAAGGACAAAATGGGATGAATCCCCCTGCACTGGAGACTGCTAACATGATCTTAAAGGTATTCCCCTAAAATAAGTTTTCTTTCCAGGGAGGTGGATGACTGAAGGCCCAGATAACGGTAGGAGAGCTTGCAAAACAGCTCAGCCGAGTGCGCAAAAACAAGTAGTGAGAAAAGACAGGATTTAGGCAAGGCTTTTAGAAGAACTTAAATATTAAATGGCTATTTCAGTAGCTGGAGTTTAGCCTCCTGTGTGAATCGGTCTTTGTAAATAGGAATGGAGGATAGCCAACTTCCCCAAAAGGGCTCTACAGGGGGTCCGGAAAATCACAACGTCCTGAGTTTAATGGGGAAAACAGATAGAAATGGTAACAAAGAATTGGGAGAAACAGCAATAAACCTGATTATTTGGTAAATAAGGCCGAGTCTGTTGCTGAGAAATGAAGTTTGAAAAGCAGCTGGGGAATGAATAACCAGTGAAGAGTTAGGAGACAAAGTGGCATAACAAACCCAGGGGGTTCCCAGCACAGAAGGGTCCGTGCCGGAGCCCCCGCGGCAGGCGGGAGCACGGGCCTTCGGAAGTGTCAGGGAGGAAGGAGGAAGCAGCGATGGGACAGTAGCAACTGCTATTCCAACACGATGAAACCCAGCACTGTATAGAGGGGTTTGGAAGGGTCTCACTGTGCTGACAAACTTGGCCTTAAAATGAGGGAGGAATTCAATGTCAAGCACAGAGAAAACAAATCTATTGCCTACACGGCCATGAAACAGCTACATCCAAGGAGGATGAGCACTCCAAGCCGTGGATATGACTTCGGAACGATCAGCTCAGTCACTGGCAGTGGGCAAGAGGTGCATAGAGAGTCAAAATGCCTCGGGATAGACCAGAGGAGAGGGCGGGATGGGTTAGGAGAGGGCAGGGATCAGCTCACTCCGTGCTGTGCAGGTCCCTGCTTCCACAGGGGAATCTCACGGGGCTGGGGAGGCAGCAGTGAAGGACAAGGAGCCAGGTTGGAGGTGTGCAATAGCTGCTATCTGAGTAGAACTCCAGCCTGCAGAAAGAGGGGACCAAGGAAGAGAAGAGGGAGGACTGTGAGAGCACGAATGGCAGGGAGAAGGTAAATAGTCACTTACTACACACTGGTTGAAGAGGCAGAGGGCATCGGATGCACCTGCTGAACAACCAGCACAGGGAGCTGCTTGGGCAGTCACCTTGGGGACTGCAGGGACCAAAAGTTTGAAGGGGTTGGAAAAGTAATTGGGAAATCAAGAGGAGAGGGGTGCCTGGCTTCTGGAAGGGCTGGGAGCCAGCCAGATCTGCTGGTAAGGAGGGCAGGCAGGAAGGCACATCCCTCCTGGACACTGTCCTGTCCCCTGTCCTGGACTGGGACACCTCTGTGGAGGGGATGGCTCCACCCTGGAGCTGCCATGGGTTCGGGGTGACCCAGTGTCCTCCGGAGCATCTCTTATCCCCAGAGCCAGGGATGTACCTTGGGAGGGGACCACTTTTCTACAGCACCGGGGCAGGACCCACTCCTCCCTCCCAAAATGCACTTCCAGGTTTCCCCAGAGACCCGCCAAAAGGGATCTCAGCAGTCACCCCGCATCACCGGAGAAATCCACGCGAGACGCTCAGGGACAGCTCTTTCCACGCCACACATCACAACGGTGCTTGCCCACCCTGCTCGCCCACGCAGGACCGAGTGTCGGATGGAAAGCGGGGGCTTTACCGGGGAAGCCGGCCCCTGTCCTTCCCGGCCCCGCAGCCCGTGGCCATGCGTGGCCGGAATGGTGCGTCTCCACGGGCTCGGCGCAGCCCCGACGGGGCGCGTTGACATCTGTAACCAACACGCCGGCTCCGGCAAAGGCAGGGCTGCCCGGCCAGGCGGAAAATTAACACTGACATTGAGTTTAATTAAACAAAACAACCAGGCTGCGAGCTGGAGCGGGGACGTGGCGGCAGCTGGAGGAGCCGGGCTGGGCGCGGTTTGGGAGCGGCACCCGCCGCCGCCCCGCCGGGACGAGCCCCGGCCCCGGTCGGAGCCACGCCGAGGCCCGGGAGGCCGAGGCCGGCTGTGGGGCCCGGCTTTCCCGCGGACTCTGCCGTTCACGGCTGGGAAACGTAATTTTCCCTCCCCGTTTTGCCAGTCGGTTTGTAAAAAAACGCACGGTGCGCCGCACGGCGAGGAAGGCCCGCGCGTGTCCCTGGCCCGGCGTGAAGCAGGGGGGCTGCCCGGCCAGGTGCGGCGCAGGAGGGAAGTGGGGGACGCTCCCCGGGGCGGATTTCGTTGAAGGGGCTTTGGGAGATGCTGCTCCGGCGAGCCTGGGCGCCGAAGCCACCGACTCACACCTATCCAGCCACCGGCTCCAGCCCCGCTCCCCCCGCCCCGACCACAAATAAAGGACTTGGGAAGGGCGCGATCCAGGCAGGGAAACCCCAGCAGAGCATCTCCGGGCCAGGTGCTGCCCCAGTAGCACCACTGCCGCTGTACTTGCCATACCCGGGAAGCGGGGCGCCGGGCAGCCCAGGCAGCGGGGAACTCCTGCCCGCCGGGCCGTGGTTTTGTGCTGCACCGGACGGGAAGGACTCGGCTCCGACACCCTGCCGCCGAGGCAGAGCCGCCCGCGCTGCAATCCCTCCGCGGAAGGGCTGAAAATAGCGCGCATCCCCGCGCAATCCGAGCCGGGGGAGCCTCCTCCAGCCCTTGGGCAGCCGCAGCGTTGGTGCCCGGCGTTTAGGGCCAGGCGATCGCCGCTGTTTCTGTCTGACCGCCCCTGCCAGCCCTCTGCTCCCCCCCGGAGCTCTCTCCAGCATCAAGAACACCCCTTCCATCCAGCCTGCTGCTCCCAGGTCCTGGAGGAGAGGCGTGATCTCTCTGCCGCCGGACTCATGCTATCTTTTCTCGTCCGTAGCTTTGGGGCTTTTAGTCTGGCCATTTTATTTTATTTTATTTTATTCTATTTCTTTTTTTTTC